>PYXC01000495.1:2382500-2387500 GCA_015244755.2 Tenualosa ilisha | reverse complement strand
CCACCATCACTGGGCCCATCACCAGCAGGTTGACTGTAATGGGCTTGTCTCGATCACAAAAGACCAAGCTTGACTTTTGCTGGGAGGATGTCAATGGTCCCTGGCAGCCTGATGGACAGCGGCAGGCGTGTCAGAGGCAGTGTGTGTGTGCATGCGTGTGTGTATGTGTGTGTGTGTGTGTGTGTGTGGGTGTGTGTGTGAGTGTCTGTACGTGTCAGAGGCAGCCGCGCTCCACGGGCGGAAGGCTAATTACCTGTTTTGGAGGGAAGCGAGGCTTGATTTAGGCGGGGCGGCCTTATCGAAGAGCCCACCTTTTCTCCCAGCGCCAGCGTGATGGACACCAGGGCTACTTAACAGCAACCCTCCGAGACCAACAAAAGACAAGCAGGCCTGTTATCTGGGAATGAAAGCGCTTGTGAGTCCTGATAATCAGCCTTGTGAAGTGAAAGAAGAGAGGGATGTATGGGGAGACAGACAGACAGAGAGAGAAAGAGAGGGAGAGGTAAAATGGGGAGGAGAAGAAAAGAAGGAGAGGAGGAGAGGAGCGGTGGACAGACGCCTTTCTCTGACGTGGCTGTGAGCTTGGCTGGAGAATAATAGACATAATTGGGAAGGGTGGATGACAAGAGAAAACGGGTGAGTGCACGAATGAGCTGATGAACGAATGAGCAGATGGTTGCAGAAGTGGAAGAGAGGAAAGGGAGAATGAAAACAACAGAACACTGGGAGGGGAGCGGAGTGGGTGCTTAAAGAAAGACTGACACGCATAGTAGGTGAGGAAAATACAACTGAAGCTGAAACATCAACCTAGCTGAACCTGTGCACACATACACACACACACACACACACACACACACACACACACACACATACGCACAAGTAATAAAACATTATGCGGTCTGATACTGACTTCAATAGCCTCTCTTGGAGTGCACACATACACATCAAGGACTGTAGAATGTGTATACGTATGTGTGTTTGCTTCAGTGAAGAAATCTGTAGCATCTAGTTTGTGCCTGTACTGAAGAAGTGTTGTTATTCTATGTGAGGGAAAGATATGGAAGTTCAGACGTGTTGCAATCATGAATTATTGAAATGGCAGGGTGAACATTCTGTTCGACTTTGATTAGAGGGAGACGAATTGAAAGAGAGATGGATGCACAGAAGATAGATTGACAGAAGGAGAAGCTAAGGGGGAGAGAGAGAGAGAGAGAGAGATGAAGAAGACAAAATGGAGGGAGGCAAGTCCACCCTACTGTAGAGAGAGAGAAAGAGAGAAAGAAAGATCTCACAGTAGTAGGCCTCACAGTGGTCTTCGTAGTCCTCCCAGACTCTGCAGCCTAGCAGAGCAGATATTCATGAGAAATTGAGAGAGAGGGGAAAAGAATGGTTATGTGGAGGGGGGGGGGGGTGTAGATGGGAGACGAGCCTGTAAAAGAGAGTGAATCTGTGATCTAGGATGGAGCAAGTCAGAAGAGAGTGGAACTCCACTATCTCACAACCGTGAATCATCTATCTGCACAGTAGCTCCAGGGCCCGCTCACAAACACAAGGCTGACTCAAGCGCTGTCTTGCTGAGCTATGCAGACTATAATATCAAGATACTGTGTTTTGAATGTAATTTCCTCTCACAGACACACACACACACCACACACACACACACACACACACACACACACACACACTTTTTCGACACCCATCCCTCCTGTGGATTTATCCTTGTCACACCAATACCCGATTGGATTCTCCCCCAGCACCCTCGACTCTGGTGCCACTGCCACTGTACCAGCGTCACCTCTCACCCCCCGCTAAAATAGCGCTGAAACTGGCAGAACTGGTGCGTATCAAGGAGAGGAGAGGAATTGCAGCAAGGAACCAGGGCTTTTGGCAGCGGCCGCCTATCAGACTCAACCACCCCCGCCCAAACACCACCCCCGCCCAAACACCACCCCCGCCCAAACCCTCTTACCCTTCCCTCTCCATGGCAGCGTGCCATGGGGGTCCACCTCAGCGCTTTCTGCCGAGGCAGCAGACGTGTGTGTGTGTGTATGTGTGTGTGTGTGTGTGTGTGTGTGTGTGTGTTAGAGAGCTTGGCATGCCAAGGCCACTTGCTCCGCTAAAGCGTTCCACAGGGTGACTCCTCTGGAGGGCATATGCATTAGTGCTGGTATTGGCAATGCTATCGTGGCTTTTTTACCTAGTGTGTGCGTGTGTATTTGTATATGCCTGTGTGTGTGTGTGTGTGTGTTTGTGTGTGTGTGTGTGAGTGTATGCATGTGTATTGTGTATTTGTGTGTGTGTGTGTGTGTGTGTGTGTGTGTGTGTGCATGTGTGTGTACAATAAATTGTTCAGGTACATGTGAGCATTCCATGTTGGTGCGGTGGCTATCTAAAATGGTACCAGAAAGACTATCGTGTCTGCTCACATTTTATAATGGCCACCTGAGCATTCATTGTCGTGCTTTGAAAAAATGACCCGAGCCCTGTAGAAGCCTCTCTCTCCACGGCAATAAACCCTATCACCTCTCCAGCCACATTCCTCCGCCAACCACCCCCATGCCCCTCCTCCCCCCCACCCCCCAGTCCCCCAGTGGAAATGGCTCCATAAATCCTGCTTCATCCGAGGGCACAGTGCTGGTCTGGACCCTCCTTAGTGTAGAGCCAATTCCTGCTCCCCAATGACCCAACGAGCGCCTGGAAGCCCAGGGCTGGAGAGAAACCTATTACCTCAGAAAACTCAAACTATTTCCCACACAGACCGTATGTGTGTGTGTGTGTGTGTGTGTGTGTGTGTGTGTGTGTGTGTCCATGCGTGATTGGGTCAAAGTCAGATTGTGTGTTTATATATGGTCATATAAACATATTCTATGTGGTGGAGTGTGTGCGTGCTTTTGCAGTTTTTCAGCTGATTTTGTGATTGTATTTATCTGTGTGTGTGTGTGTGTGTGTGTGTGTGTGTGTGTGTGTGTGTGTGTGTGTGTTTGTGTGTGTGGTGCCTGTGAGTGAATGTGCTCAATATATTGTGCACTTGCCTGCTCTCTCCAATCCATTCTAGTTGAGCTCAGGAGGTCAGGAGTTTACAGTGCCTCAATTTTCCTGCAGGAAGCTGCAGCGCCTCCCCCAAAATACCTCAAAAGCACATGTTGACTTGTTCTCCTCCGCTCCTTGTTCATTTTTATTTGATTTGGATTTTTATTTTTTATCTTGCTTTTGTCGTTTCCTTGCCTTCGAGCTTGTTTACACAGTGCAGGTCACCTCTGCCTCGCTGCTGATCCAGCACGCCTGATAAGATTCCTGCCTGTTCATCAGCAAAGTAATTAGTTGACGAGATCAAATTAAATGAGTAACGAGACCTAATTAACTGTTTAATCGTACATTTTCACATTATTCACCCTGTGTTTTTAGTTTGGGCTTTAAGCGGCCCATGATATTGGCATATGTTTGTAAGTGTGAATCTCAGATGTGCTCCTCTGGCCATCTTTAGGATGTGTGTGTGTGTGTGTCTACAGGGAGACTCTATGCTGCAGGGGGTTGAGGGAGAAGCAGCAGAGCTCTAGTCCATTGGCCACAAAGCTTCCCAGGGCTGGCCTGCCTGTGGTTACCTTCATCCAGATGAGCTAAGCACTGGTGTGGAGTGGAGTGGTGGTGGGGAGGCTTGCCGTGAGGTCTGCCACTCCCACTGAGCTGAGATCAGACACATCACACCATACCGCGTTGTGCTGCGCCAGGTGTCCTTGAAGCGACCCCTAATGTCACAAGCACAGGTCTTCTCATCCATTACCGGGAAAGCAGACGGGTAGCGGGGATAACAGTCATGGGGAGGAGGTGTAGAATAGAGGAAGGGGCTGAAGCGTGTGTGTTTGTGTGGGGAGGGAGGTGGGAGGACTGTATGTATGTGTGTGTGTTTGGGAATGGGGATGGGGGGAGGGGGTTGTGTGTGTGTGTGTGTGTGTGTGTGTGTGTGTGTGTGTGTGTTTGGGAATGGGGATGGGGGGGGGGGGTTAGTATTGTTGACATTGCCTGGAGCAAATCAATTCCATTTTCGTTGGGTGCCATGAGAAGGGAAGTGGATTTTGTGACCCCACCACCCCCACACTCTCCCTCGCGTCCATGGCAACCAGGTTGCAGTGGCCATTGATTTTTGTCCACCGTGCTTTTTATGGGCTGGGCAGTGCAATGCGCTGGATAGTGAGGGAGTGGACAATGAGGGAGAGAGAGACAGGGATCATGTCTGAGCACATGTGGACAACAGTCCAAACACAAGTATGCATCAGTACAAGAGAAATGTCTCTAGTGAGACTCTCGTCTACACCTACTAGTTCTGTTTGTTAGCAAATAAATAAATGGAAGTGCTAAACCCCATGGGGCTGTGCGTTGCGGATAAGGGAAGTTATTTGGCACAATGCAAAACAATTCTCTGGCCAAAAGCTGTATTTCCTCTAAGGTCAAGAAACGTACAAAGCAGCAACTGTAACTTCTGTATGGTTGCACTAATATTATAGAACTGAAGGTGGTTACGCAGACTTACACAAAGTTAGGATATTTTTACAACATGGAACGCAATGGCAATCATAATTAAGGGTTGGAACTATGCGTTTTCGATACAGTAGATAACTAAATGAATGAATCAAGATATAATATATATAGCTATATAGATATAAATATCTGAAAAGCACCCCAAAGAGTGTGCATGAGAGAGGGGCTGCTTGAGCAGCAAGAAGCAAAGAGCTGCACAGTGCTGTCAGAGGGAGGAGGGGTTAGGATGCATGGGGTGCCACATCAAAGCCCAGACCAGAGGAGGTGTCTGCTCCTGGCCATGTGATTCCTCATCCTACTTGAGGTCAGCTACAAATGGGCTCCCTTTGTTTTGTCTTCTTCGTCTCCTGTAACAAGGTGGAGAGGAGTGGGGAGCGTGTGGATGTGCTCTGTTTTCTGGAGAAAGTTTTTTTTTTGTTTTTTTCCTTTTGTCGCTACATTTGTGTGTGTGTGAGTGTGTGTGT
>PYXC01000495.1:2352500-2380000 GCA_015244755.2 Tenualosa ilisha | reverse complement strand
TTTCCATGCATTGATGGAAATGGATAGCTTAAATGCTGGCACTCCTTACACCAGCCCCCCACTACCACCACACACACACACACACACACACACACACACACACACAGACGCACACACAGACACACGCACACACATACACACACAGCACCCTGGAAGGATAACACAACCAAAAGCTGTCCAGGCTGATTGCATCCACTGTTCTGCACTCATGTAATTCAGATCTTGCGTAGCCTGAGCACAGGGCTCTATTTTAGTGAGGTGGATGTGTAACACTCTTTGCTTAATTTGGACATAGTGGGATATTTAAAGGACTGTGCATTTTTACATGGTTGTGTATGTGTGTTTTTTGTGTGTATGTGTTTTGTATGTGTGTGTGTGTGTGTGTGTGCATGTGTATGTTTTCATGTGATTGAGTTTGTGTATAAATATGTGTTTGTGTGTGTTTGTGTGTGTGTGTGTAAACCTGTGAACCGTTTTGTTTTTTTGTTTTTTTGTGAACTTTGGTGATTTAAAAGGCACTGTTCATCTGTTCCCCACACTTCAGCAGCGGTACAAAGATGTGTGGTGTGAAAGACTATCAATTAGCCTAAGAGTGCTTAACCATTAAAGCAGCCACCTCCAAGTCTGCTCCAGGAAGTCAGAAAAAAAGGAATGGAGCAATTATTTTCAGAGAAGATTAAAGATTAGTTGGACTAGAAAAAGACCAATAGATAAATTCTTGGACAGACTGCCATTCAAAGCAGTCAGAGAGGCAAAGTGGGAAAAAAAAGGCAGTGCCATGAACAAATTAATCAATAGGTGATGGTGGAGTATTAAATATTTAGAGGAAGTTATTTAAAAAAGTCTCAAATATTTTGACATGGCTCTCAACAACATAGCACTTTGATAAAAATGCCTTTGGTCTTTGGTTGTTAGGTTTGATGCAGGAGGCTGAGTTTGAAGTCAAAGAGTTGGCTTTGGATCTGACCAGGGGGAGATGAGAGAGAGGCAGGTGTATTGGGAGGGAGAGAGGGAAGAAGAGAGGGAGAGAGGGAGGGGGTTTAGTGCCGGGGAGGCATGGGGGCGTAGGGGCATGGGCGTGCATGGGTGAGAGATCCAGGCCTGCTCTGGAAGCAGAAGCAAGAGTGGGTCGATCTCTCTCTGGACCTGATTTCAACAGCTGAGAGAAGGAGAGAGAGGGAGAGAGAAAAGAAAATGAAAGAGTAAAATAGAGAGCCTGTGGCAGCATTGCCCTTGAGCTGGCCTGTGAAATGCTGAAATGCAGGTGGGTAGAGGAGAGGTAGAGGCTCTATTGACACTGGGGATGGCGGGGGTGATGAGGGTGATGGGGGTGATGAGGGGGGTGCACCTACTGTGCTCGGGGGGCTTACCCGCTTCCCCTGCAGCTGTGTGCTTTACAGTAAGATAGAGCAGAGAGGGAAAGTTTGTCTGCAACACACACACACACACACACACACACACACACACATACAGAAGAGTGGTAATATTCCACATTAGGCCTGCTCTAATGTAAAGAACGATCACTTTACTTTGCTGTTACACTTGTGTGTGTGTGTGTGTGTGTGTGTGTGTGTCTGCGCGCGTGTGTGTGTATGTGTGCATCTGTGTATTTGTGTATGTGTATGTATGTACATGTACATGTACATGTACATGTGTATTTAGTTGAAATATTAGTTTAAGTATCTAGTACACTTCAATTCTTTAGTTACAGTAGACATGTTCACCTGTCGTTTTCTTCCCTAACCCATGAGGACACAGACAGAAGTCAGCAGAACTCTGTGTGTGTGTGTGTGTGTGTGTGTGTGTGTGTGCCTCCCTGTACGTGTGCTCTGTCTCGCTCTTTAGAAGTTGAAGTGACAGAATAGAGGGCCCTGCAGAAATAGTCCGAAGCCCAGAGAGAGCTGCGAGGGGGTTGCCAGGGTGATCAAAGCAAAGTAGATGAGTGTAGGGTTGGGTCATTGAGTGCCCAAAATAGAAGCATGAACTAGGACTCCCTACTATTTATTGTGTTGTGCTATATACGTATGAAGCTCGCACATGGCAACCGCATGTCGGAGGTGTAGCCTAATTGAATGGCTGGGAAAAGCAATCAGAGCTGTGCTTCAGTCGCAAGTGAAAAAACACGTTTTTGTTTGTCAAAAGCAGGTCTCCAGTTCCTCTAGAGGGTTTGGGAGATGTGTCATCTGAAAAGATTCCCTGGAGAAAAGAAGTTGCTTAAACTTCCAACGGAAAGTCGAAATTGGAGTTGTGTTTTACACAGGAGAATACATCAGCACTGCTGACAATTTCGGAAACATTTTGTAGTTTGCATATTTGAGTATAAGCCCAGCCAAGAAAAGTCTTCATATACGTCCTCCCATGTGTAGCCGGATGTATTCAGAAACTAACTTAAATATAAATAAAAAACTAGATATTAATTGCTTCTAATTTACCACATGCACCATAACACAGTGGTTCTTGATGCTATTTTACAGGTGAATAAACACGACGACAGGTTAGCCAAAATGAAGTTCGACTTTGCCATTTTCTTTGAAGTGATATTGACGTTAGCAGGTAGTGTAACTCATGACACCCTTAATTAGCAAAGGTCGTTCTGTAGGACATCTTCAGCATGCAGGGCTTAACAAGCCTCAGGATGTGCAGCTTTGGCCCGTCGTCACGGTGACCCCCACTGGAGGTTATGGGCGGACGGCTGTTGCTATGCCCCGGATGTTGCTTTGGTAACCACAAAGTGTTTGATCTGCGAGTTCACTGTTTGATCTTCCACAGCAGCGGAACCATTGCAAAAGAGGAGGAAAAGAAATGTAGCATTGCACAGAAAGAGAGAGAGAGAGAGAATGATGGAGATGGCGTGTAAAGATGGATAGATGATGGTGTGAGATGTGGAGCATATGAGGACTTGTTAAGAGAGCCGTAGATACTATAAACGTGATGGATGATGATTGTTCTCTGCTACTTAATTACTATTACCTTCCTCTCTTAAGCTCAGTAGCTCAAACTATAGCCTCATCTGCCAGGCAAAGAGCACTCGGTGTCGTCCATCTCAGAGCATCAATTTTTAACTCACTGCCTTGCATCAAATTAAAGGCCATGATTAAATCCAGGGTCTGCACAATAAAGGCCAAATAATGAGAGTCCCACGAGTAGCAGCAGAAAGCTCTGGAGTGAGACTCCTCTTCCGTCGCCATCTTAATTGGATACTCTGCATTATTTGGAGAATAATTGTGACTTCAGAGCCTTGGAATTAGTGTGATTTGAGGAGATGGAGCTGAGTAAGTCGAGGTGGGGTCAAGAGTTTCTGTCCTCTTTAGGCCCCCCTGTCTTTGGATGCCTGTGGAGGGTGTGTGTGTGTGTGTGTGCGTGTGTGTGTGTGTATGTGTGTGTGCGGGATGGGGTGGGATGGGGCGGGTGTAGGTGAAATGGGTGTTTTGAAGAGTTGGGACGAGCTTGTCTGAGTACCCCAAGCACACTCTTGCCAGAGCCACAAGCACAAACTCATTAATTAACTGTCAGCCTGTGGGCCGCAGTACAAAGCACCTCAGTTTTGCTGGCTCTTTTTTTGACACTTCAGTAAGGAAAGTGTGCTTTACCCCTTTGCAGATTAATTATTTAAATCATTATTTATAAGTTTGGCTGCTGATGCAATAGCTGGAGTTTTATTGTAAATAAAAGCTTTTCATCTCCTCCTGAGATCCAGCACGAGGAAGCCCTAAGTGCTGGTAGAGGCATGTGAATTGGTTTTGCCAGGCTGGGCTAGACGCTGCTCAGTCACCTGATTGAGCTGGAGGCATTGACAGGGTGCTGCGCAGTCTGTGTATCAGTCTGCAAGAGAGGGAGAGAGAGATAGAGATGCCTGCCTTACTGTACTGCTGTACAAACACACTGTTGCACACTTGTTTAAACTTTATTTTTCTTACCATCCGTTGTTATTTGTATTATTATTATTATGTTGCGTTGGCAACAGTGTATCAAAACAATCATGGTAATAAAGCACCCATGAATTTTACTTTGTGAAAGAGAGAGAAAGAGAGAGAGAGAGGCACTAGCTAGCACTAGCATTGTAGACAAATTCTCTTGTATGGAAACACATTTTGTGTCACAGCACACACACATACACACACACACACACACACACACACACACACACACACACACACACACACACATACACATTTCCCTGCTGCTTGCAACAATGGGTTAAAGGATGAAAAAACAGCTATAAATGAAATAGTAGGGACAGACAGAGAGATAATGAGGACATGAAGGACAAAATAAATAAATAAACCAAGAGTGACAGAGAGAGAGAGAGATCTTGACCACTGTACAAGGCGCACACACACACACACACACACACACACACACACACACACACACACACACGCACACACACACACACACACACACACACACACACACACACACACACCATGCCTTCTGGAGGCTGACCTTTGGAGCTGTCAGGCATCCCGAGTGAGCTGATGTCCTGATAATAGCTGTTTGTTAAGATGCAGGATCTCCTAATGAGCGCGGCCAACTTTGTCCCCTCTCGCTCTCCTTGTCTATGCTCTCAGCGCCTCGGCATGTTAATTAAAGTGGGCACAACTGTCTAAACATTAGCTCTTTATTCTATCTCCAGGATGCCTCATTATTTGAACAGATGCTTCTCTTTAAAGGGAGGAAAAGCGTCTCTAAACAGTGGCGGATGGTGGAATCTAGAGATCGCAGTGCACTCAGAGGTGACAGTGGGGAACATGACGTGTTGCCTGCTGAAGAGACGCTTGTCTAGCTTTGAAGAGGAATTTAATTCACATTAAGATGTGCTCTCTTTCTTTCTCGCTTTCTCTCTCTCTCTCTCTCTCTCTCTCTCTCTCTCTCTCTCTCTCTTCCTCTCTCTATGTGTGTGTGTGTGTCTGAGATAAAGTGATTGTGTCATATATGAGTCATGCTTTAATGTTTCTGTGGCTGGAGGTGGGGAGAGGTAATGGCTGAAGTAGCCCAGGTAATGGCTGAAGAATCTGGGGATGTAACCAGCCCACGACAGCTACCCAGCTGCAGATGACTCTGAAAAAGCTGTAGATGGCTTCTGAAAAAGGTGAGGTGAGGGACAGAGTAAAAAGGTAAAAAAGGAGGGAAAATACTAAGAGATGGATGGAGGGAGAGAGTGAATGAGAGAGAGAGATGTAGAGGAAGGAAATAGAGAGAAAGGGAGTGAGAGAGAAAGTGGCAGTCAAGGAGTCCTTACATGATTAGGGAAGTATGAGCCTCCTCTTCAGACTCTGGGAGGGATTCCTTTTAGTCACTGCCCTTTCTGACCTCCTGCTCTCCCTCCCTCCATCATTCCCTCTCTCCCTTCTGTTCATCACTCTCTCTCTCTCTCTCTCTCTCTCTCTCTCTCTTTTCCTTGCTTCTCTCTCTTCTTCCCTCCTCTCATTTCCTCCACTCACCTATTTTCACCCCTCCTCTTCCCTCTCATCTTCTCTGCAGGAGAGAGTGTTCATTCTTAAGGACAAAAGCCCTCTTCCTCCCTCCTCCTCACACACGCCATCTTACATCCAGCTGCTCTCAAACTGCTGCATGGACTCTGGCCAGTCAGCCTCTTATCCACTGCCTTAATGCTTCCACCTTTTTTCTGTATGTCCTTTTCCTTTTTCACCCCTCTCCCTCTCCCTCTCTCCATCTCCCACCCCTACATCTTTCTTGTTCCACCCATTTATCTATCCTCTAAATCACAGCATGTTTTGTCTGGCTTCTTGACTGACTCTCTCATTCTATCTTTCATTTTCTCTGCTCTCTCCATACTTTCATTCTGGGGCGTTTCATCATTAAAGACAGAGGGGAGAGATATGAGTCGCGAGAAAAAGCATTTTTTTACGCCCAAAATCTGAGGTCTTGTACTAATGCCAAAGCAAAGAGAGCATCAAAGTCCCCTCAATAAATCATGACAAATTCAGCACTCCCTTTGCGACCTTCTTTTCTCTCTCTCTGAGAGAGGCGAGAAAGGCAAACAGAGTGACAGGCCTGAGTTGGTCTGACAGCAGCTCTAATAAAGTGTGCTGCCTTTCTGATGGCTTGATTAAGGAGATGGAGTGGAAGTCCTCTTCCCTCATTAATGTGGGGCAGTCATGTGTCCAGGGCAGGCCTCAGCAGCACACATGCTGAAGGAGGGTGGAGGCAGATCAAACTGTGAGCAGCGGCTGTCATGCCAGCTGATCTGATGTCAGTGGGCTAGACTCCATAGAAGTTTAGTTTAGCTTAGTTTAGTGGCCTTCTTAGTGGCCTTCTGGAAAGTGGGTCTTGAGTTCTTCCTGGGATTGACTTCAGGATTTGTGTGTCTTTCAGAATATAATGGGATGACATCCACAGAAGGTCAGAGGAAAGATGTTTGTGCATCTGTGCTTGCAAGTGTGTGTATGTCTCTCTCTCTCTCTCTCTGTGTGTGTGTGTGTGTGTGTGTGTGTGTGTGTGTAAGTTATGCTGACCCCTCAGCAAATATGAAAAATCAGTCATTCTTTCCTCTAACAAGGATGGGGTGGGGAGGGTGGGGGGTCAACCCTTGCTTGTGAAACTCTCCGCGTCTGGAGAGCCCCTACTATACAGCAAGAGGAATGAAGTACACACACACACACACACACACACACACACACACACACACACACACACACACATACACACACACACACACACACTCGGTGACCTCCTCCTGTCCTCTTCCCCAACTTTCCATCTGCACTCATTATTTGAGGGTCACTTACACAAGCTTGTTGCGCCATTTCAGTCAAGAGTGCAGTGGCCTCAGCTCCAGTAAACATGTGGAGAGTGGACCTCCAGCCTGACTTGAATATCAATGCCAGTCGAGCAGTCATTGAGCAAGTGTGTGTTCATTTAGTGGTCCATTCAAAGAGAGCTATCTAAGCCATCCTCTTCAAATCTCCACGTCTTGCTGGGAAATGTTTTTGTTTCGTGCAAAAGTAGGTCGTATTTTATCGTTCAGTAAGCCTCTAATAGCGCGGGTTAACCGAGTTTGCTGCATTATGCTGTCAAGTTACAGTGAGGCTTATGAGAAATTATTGTTTTTGTTTTTTGTAAATAAATAAACAAGCGAAATACATAAACTGGCACATGCTGGCACGCAGAGAGCAAAAAAAAAACAAAACAACATTGAAGTGCACACACAGACCCACACACACACACATACACACATGCATATGTAACCATGCTGAAGAGGAATTCCCTCTTCAAATTCGCCCTCTCATGTTTTATGTGCTTCTGAAAGAAGAGCTCCATAAAAATGTCCTCCTCATTTAGATATGTAGTGGGTCATAAATGCCATGCTGTTGAAGGACTGGGCCGGATTGGCTAGATCAGAGGAGACACACTATCTATCTCTACCTCTCTCCCTTTCTTTCTCTCTCCCTCTTTCCCTCTCTCCCTCTCTCTCTCTCTCTCTCTCCCTCTCTCTGATTGATCACATTAGGTGGACTAATGGCTGGATGAGGGGCCCGTGAGGCTCATGGCAACTCAGCATTTTGTGTGTGTGCGTGCGTGTGTGTGTGTGGTCAAAAGCTGCATTTTGTGAGCACTCCCGCAGGACACCACACTCACTTTTTCTGCCTCTGATATCTCCCAGCTGTTTGGTCTAATGGTGCAATGGGATGGTGTGTGTATGTGTGTGCGTGTCATGAAGGGAGAAGTGTAGGTGTGACCTCCTGACCTCCTGAGAGTAGTCATCAACCTCCCGAAAGTAGTCATTCCTAACTAACCTCCTGAAAGTAGTCATTCCTAATGTCTGTGTGTGTGTGTGTGTGCGTGTGTGCCTGCATACGTGCGTGCGTATGTGTGTATGTGTAGTCAAAAGCTCACTTTTCTGCCTCTGATATCTGACAGCTGTTTGGTCTAATGGTGCAGTGGGATGGTGTGTATATGTGTGTGTGTGTGTGTGTGTGTGTGTGTGTGCATCATGGAAGGAGAAGGGTATGTGTGACGACATAAACTAGCCTCCTCCTGAAAGTAGTCATTCCTAACCTGTGCGTGCGTGCGTGCGTGCGTGTGTTTATATGTGCTATAAGGTGTGTTGAAGGCCACACTGCAGCTGAGGTGCAGGACAGGAATGCTAAAAGTCTAGTGAGGATCCAAGTGGGGTTATTATTCTTGCAGGCACCAGAGGGTGACCTTTGTTAGCCAGCGCTGCTGTGGGACTTGGCTGGATACGTGTGTGTGCGCTTGCAGTAGGAGAGAGACAGAGTGAGACCGAGTAGGTGAGAGAAAGAGAGAGAGAGAGAGAGAGAGTCTCTGTTATTGTGTGGGCATGCATATTTCTATGAACACTGTTCTTTCTTTCTCTTTCTCTCTCTCTTTCTCTCTCTCTCCCGCTCTCTCTCGTTCTCTCTGTGCGCATATGAGCAGCAGAGTTCATTTGGCATGTATGAAGTGTCCCTGTGCTGTCGTGAGCAGACTGGTGTGTGTGCGTGTGTGTGTGTGTGTGCATGTGTGTGGGCGTGTGTGTGATGTATGTGTCTGTAAGAGCTCCTATATTAAATGTCTCAAGGCTCTCCCACCTCAGCCCTCTCCTCATACACCAAACTAATGCCTCACAGGCACAAACCTCTACACGGAGCAGAGAGACTACAGAGAGAGAGAGAGAGAGAGAGAGAGAGAGAGAGAGATACTGATGGGGGAGATTGTTCTGCTATCGACTGCATCTATCATTGATACAGAGCACTGCATACAGACAGAGAGAGTGAGATAGTTAAAGAGAAGGACCGATAACAGGCTAGAGTGAGTGAGTAGTTTATGGAGATGGAATAGAGAGGGCAGAGTGATAGAGAGATAGAGAAAGAAAGAGAAGAGAGAGAAGAGGGAAGTTGATGATAGAGAGACAGAAAAAGAAAGAGAGGAGGGAGGTTGATGACAGAGAGACCGAGAAAGAGAAGAGGGTGATGATGGAGAGATAGAGAAAGAAAGAGAAGAGGGAAGTTGAGGAAGGAGAGATAGAGAAAGGAAGAGAAGAGGGAGGTTAATGTGGCCAAAGTAACTATGATAGTGCACCAGAGAGTCGGTGGTACACTGAGACGACCAGAGTGAGCTGATCAGCGCTCCCTGTGCTCGCCCACTCGCTAACGAGCAGCGGCACTCGTTAGCTAACGAGCAGCGCTCAGCGATTGGTCATGGAGATGAGGCGCTCGTTAGCCTGCCATCAAGTGGATGTTGTTCTAATCTGCTGCGCCATCTCCCGTAATGACTTGGGCTATCTCAACCCCCACCCAACCCATGCAGCTAGGCACTCCTCCCCAATGACTCAGCCCTGCTCACAACATCAGGGAAAACAAAAACAAGACGAGGAAGAACAACAACAGATAGCGGCCAGACAGAGGAAACCCAAACACTAACCCAGCAGTCTGAGTCTGTGTGAGCTGGTGCAGTGGCCTCCCTGGAGAGGAGGCGCTGTGTTTTACACAAACCCACAGAGGCTGGCAGGTGCAGGCGGCGAAAAGGGTATTAATCCAATTGAACGGCAGCACGATGCAAGCGCTTGTCAGATCAGGTCATTTGAATTGATTGATCTGCTGGGCACCGCCACGCAGTCAGGTCTATCTAGCTTGCTTTGGGGTGCAATTTCAGAGGCTGCATCACCGTAGATTGTGAAAGAAAATCAATGCTTATTTATTTTCTCTCTTTTTTTATTATTCACCTCTGGGAATCATAGAACATTCCGTGCGTCCCTCTGTGTCTTAAGTAATAGTAATAGTGGATTACGCAGGTCTCCTCTTAGGATAGGCTGTGCCTTCGATTGGCTGCTTCATTATGCTCATCGTTTGAAGTGTTGAATGACAGAGTTTGGTCTATGTAAGAATAATGTGGGTGCCTTGAAGCAATAAAACAGATACAGTTAGTAAACTGGAAACTGAGATAGTACACAATCATCTGCTGTGTGTGTGTGTGTGTGTGTCTGTGTGTGTGTGTGTGTGTGTGTGTGTAAGAGAGAGAGAGGTTTTGATAGCACATCCCTGTAGAGTGGTATCCATGTTTTATAGTGGTGTCAGCGCATGCTGTGAGTTTGCAGAAACCATGGTGATGCTTGCGATTACACACTAGAAGCCTAATCTCTTCATTCCTGCCTCTAGGAGGAAGTCACAGGAAGAATGAGTGTGTGTGTGAGAAAGAGAGAGAGAAATAAAGAGAGTAAGGGAGACAGAGAAAGAGAGAGAGAGAGAGAGATGTCGGATGAAAGATTCTGAATCGGTAGCCAAAGAAAAGGCAGCAGGAGGTTCTCCTTAGGCTTGCTGAGGCCCTCGGGAATGAGTCAGGGATCGCTGCTTCGCACTTCAGTCCAAACTCCCACACAGAACAAAAAGCAGAGAGTCGTTGAGCCAGCCAACTGATTCTGTGTGTGTCTGTGTGTCTGTGTCTGTGTGTGTGTGTGTGTGTGTGTGTGTGTGGTTGGGGTGGGTGGGGTTGCTAGTTTTTCATCCTGCGCTGTAGAGAATGGGCCATCATTCTGCTCCACGCGACTTGTCATACCGCTACGTGAGCCATCAAAAAGGCTGTAAGTATTGGCCGTTAGTGGGCCTGGCAATGACTCACAGTCATGCTTCAGCCAATCACTTGTGAGCACTCCATTTGATTGACAGCCCGGCAAGTATATGTAAGGTGGGGAGGGGGAATGGTAGCCATGTTGTCATAGATTGTGGAGGTGGCTCCAGGAGTGGCTTATGACTGCTCAGTCGAGCTGTCATTGTGTCAGGGCTGCAGTGGAGCTTTTATGAGTCCTTAAGGCCATTACGTCCGACACGGCACACTGTCACGCCGGAGAATGGGCTTTTCACACGTGGTCACCTTCTAAATGCGAGCGCGCTGGGAATGGCCCGTCGGGCTCTCAATGTCTGAGCAAACTGCAACAATAGACTCTTTTATGGGAAATTCAATTTTGAATTCAATTGAAAGGAGTGTTGGCTACCCTCCCTGTCTCTTACACATTCTGTCTCTCTCTCTCTCTCTCTCCATCCATCCCTCTCTCCCTCGCTCTCTCTCTCTCTTCTCTACCACCACTCCTCCTGGAGTCTGGTTCTGCCTTTGTACTTCTCCTCAGGGTGGTGCTCACTGCTCACCGACAAGCTCCTGGTACTTTGTTAAGTCATAATTTCCCTGCCTGTCACTCAAGCCCAACTCTTGGCCTGTCAGTCATTCTGGCAACCAACAACCCCCCCCCCCCCCCCCCCCCACACACACACACACACATACAACACACACACACACACACACTTCTCCCCACTTTCTCTTCCTGGATCCAGACTCTCCTCATGGGGGATCAAACTGCTCCAAATCACGTCACGTCTCGTCACTGCTACAGCATCTCAAGTGACAGCCCCCCCCCTTCACACGAAGAAAAAAAAAAGCCCAAGTTCTGCACATATAGGCTGGATTTAAATCGGCTTTTGAGAAACAACAACAAAAAGTGCTGACATCATCTCACTTGTCACTTCCCCTAGCTGAGAGGTGTGCAATTGCCCCTACACTCGTGTCTGGGCCTCTGCTAACTTGCCAGCTGGAAGTGAAATAACAACACAGAACCCTCTAGAACCCTGAGCGCTATAACGGCCCCCTCTGCTATATCATCTCCTCACCAAGCATGTGGAGAGGCTGGTGGAGCACTCCCTGGTGCTGGGTGACTATGACTACAGCTCTGTCTGCCTGTGCTCGTCTGCAAGCCAGCGCACATAAACAAGCTGTACAATGCGCCTTTATTCAGTGAATGCATTTTGTAATGGGATATTGACAAGTGCTGGGGTGGGAAAATAGCTGGAGCCAAGCAGCGCGAGGAGAGAGAGGAGCCCCAGCGCCGCGCGGCTGTAGAGACATCAGATTATAGCGGGACGCGTCACTGCTCTGCTCTGCTCTGCGGCAGCCGCTAGTGATTTTTGCTGGCGGGAAGGGGGGGGGGGGGGGGGGGGGGGGGCTAAAAGATGAGACTTGACTTTTAATAGGTAGGCTGGCCCCGGACTGTGTGTGTATGTGTGTGTGTGTGTGTGTGTTTGTGTGTGACTGGTCTTAATAGAATTGTGTTGTGTGGCATATTGTTGATATTTGTTTCCATAGCCATTGCAATCTTGACACACACACACACACACACACACACGCACACACACACACACACACACACCTTGCATGTGTAAAGAGAGCTGGCACGAGTGTGTGGCGTAGGCGTCTATATTGATGTGCACTCGTCTGTATGTGTATGTCTGCGGGTGGGTCGAGGCCTTGGCTTTGGCGTGCGTGCACTGGCCTGTGTGCCCTCCAGAGACTCCAGGGTTGTAATGGGATCCCTTCAGAGGGGAATGGGCAGCTTCCATCTCCATCAGTTTGGGACGGCCACTGTGTGGGAGACAGCAGGGATACTGTGACATGTTCGATACTTTCGTTTCAATACTTCAATATGTTGTGGGCTAATTTCCCTGGAGTGTGCGCTGGTGGCAAGAGGTGCCAGATAGTGTGTGTATCTGTGTGTGTGTGTGTGTGTGTGTGTGTGTGTGTGTGTGTGTGTGTGTGTGTGTGTACACGTTTTCAGTTTTTTTATTTTCATTTTCAATCGCACATATGACTTGCAGGCCTCTAGACTCCATCTCTTTCTCTCTTTATCCTCCACACACACACACACACACACACACACACACACACACACACACACACACACACACACACCTACACCCTAGTCTTCATGTTCCACATGGCAAACCAGCGATGAGAAGGGGTGTAAATTGTGTGAGTTTATGTGTGTGTGTGTGTGTGTCTGTACGTTTCCAGTTTTTATTTTCAATCCCACATATGGCCTCTAGACTCTAGACTTTCTCTCTTTATCCTTTGCACACACACACACACACACACACACACACACACACACACACACACACACACACACACACAGACACACACCCTGGTCTTCATGTTCCACTTGGCAAAGCAGCGATGGTCAGGGGTGTAGAGAGGTCAGGGCAAACCTGTCCACTGTGCCATCTAAAGCCTCTCCCTCACGCCTGCTTCTCCAGTGGGTGCATCCATACAGTAATTACTGCCATTTCAGCACACACAGCTAAGCTCGCTCGTACAGTGTGTGTGTGTGTGTGTGTGTGTGTGTGTGTGAGCCCTCTCCAGTTAAGGGAGAAACATCCAAATTCCAATCCAAGGAATTCCAATCCAAATATCCAAGTGCAAACTGAACAAAACTAAATGGTCATAAATCAGTATTATGTTAGTGCTATGACATAATTCAGTACATGTTGATGCAAGAGGGGGATTGTTTGTTTGTGTGGATGTGCAAACAGTGACAGCTTGCTTGGATGCTTCCGGATAAGTAGGGTAATATGATGCAATGGTGCTCTAATAGTTTAATATGATCAGTGCATTGGCACTAGTTTATGCAGGATATTAAGAAGCAAGCAGACTTTCTCTCTTACCCTGGTAATAGGATGTTTTTAATGTGAAAGATTAGTTTTGTTTTTGTTTGTGTTTTTGTTTCCCAGTGGGGGATTTGTTTGTGTGTGTGTGTGTGTGTGTGTGTGTGTTAGCCTTGTTGATCTGTTTTGGATTAGCCTTTATCTATGTGTTCCTTTCTCTCTCTATCCTGTTGATCCTGTGTGTGCTGAGGGACAGACTGAGCCCACACTAATGTACATTTAGCATCTACTCTCAGTGCTGCTCATATCTTTTTGCAAGTGTGTGTGTGTGTATGTGTGTGTGTGTGTGTGTGTTTGTGTCCAGTGGCCAGAAAGCAGTATGCAGTATATGCGCACCGCCAGGGGGCACGCCAAAACAAGGAAGGGACAAAAAAAGTATCATTGACATCTATGTTTTCAAACTGTTCTGTATGCTGTTTAAAATATCTAAGAAACATAAGGCAGTGGATGTTATGACCGGGTGCCCTCTCCTTTACTTTCCACAGTGCTTGTTCACCCCAGTGGAGGGAGGAGGGGGGGTGAACCTCCATAGTAGTAGTCCGAGTGGTAGTGGCCTGTTGCTCATTGATGTGGTGGGCATCTGTTGGAGGCAGATGGAGAAGGTAATGAAGTTATCAAGTGCTTGAGGTAGGAAGAGGAAAACAGAAAAGGACAAAACGTGTGAGGCAATATGCCAAAAAATGTTGTTATGGATGAAAGACAGCAATAGGTATGAACTGGGATGGAAACAAATGTCACTTATGGGCAAGCATGTGCCCAGCGTCAGGTATAGGGTTGCCAACCGTCCGGTAAAATACGGATTTGTCATACGGATTTGTCAGGACATGTTCCGTATTGAACTCATACGGAATACCTTTCGTTCCGTATTTTTGAGGATCAGAGAAACATTAACAAATAAGACCATGAAGATTAGGCTATGTGATTTTGTGACCATGAAGATCAGGCTATGTGAAGATTAGGCTATGTGATTTTGAGAGGGATTCAAGGCTGTAAGAAACTCTGCTGCTGTCATCCCTCTGAGTTGTCTGTCTCCTCATTAAGAACTTAACTCAATGCATTGAGTGTTGCAAGAGAGACAGCGGGGGAGGATGGGTGTAGTAAAGGACAGTGACAACATTGTTCTATTCTTCACAGACCTACCTGTCTAGGCTTTAGCCAATCCCTCTCTTTTTTATCACTAGACATTTGTCATTAGTCAAAGGGTCCTGCAGCAGTGAGGATGCAGGAAAAATCAAAAAATCTATCAAAATCACAGACCTGTGCCTGTGCACTGCACATGCGTCTACTGAACTTCTCTGACTAGAGCGTAAAACACAACTGCTACGTTTATCTAAGATGCATAAGATTTTAACAGCCCTGTCCTCAGTTGGTTAAATTCCATCCTGAGTGTAAAGCAGTAGACTACTAACAGTCCCGTGTTGCGTTGTAAATGACATGCCACATAGGCTATGCCACATTCACTTTGTCCTAAATGCAGTGGTGGACATCGCCAGTGTCTTTGTCATAAACTATCCCTAAACATGCAGGATAATAATACCTTTGACTGATAATGGCTTAGGCTATGTAGGGGTGCTAATAAAACACAGAGAGAGAGAGCAATGCAGGCCTGTCCTGGGGAGTTTGGAGAGGAAAGACGGGGGAATTCAGGGAGGGCAGGTAAATGAGTCAGATATAGACCTTGATGATTAATGTAACAAATAAGATGTATTAATGGTAGCCTTTAGTAGGCTCCTTTAATATGAGGTATCTATATCTATTGAATCAATGACAAAGCATCATCTATGGGTGGTTAAGAATTGTTGGGGTCCTAGTCTAAGTGTATGACCACTTTTTCTTGGCGCATGCCTCTCGCACACTGTAATATAATGACCTCCGTTTTATAATGGGTATAGGCCTCTATCTTCTGAGTTAACCACAGAGCATGAGTGTGCATCAGTGTGTTTGCGCAAGTTGGCAATCCTAGTCAATTGTTGTTGCATACAACCGAAAAAGTGAGTAGTTGTCCCCCTTGCACTGTGCGTGTGTGTGTGTGTGTCTCTGTTTGTGCCCATACAGGAAGTTTCATTACTGTCTTTGTGTGTGTGTGCGTGTGTGTGTGTGTGTGTGTGTGTGTGTGTGTATGTGTGTGTGTGTGTGTATCATAAACACTTGATTTGCAAGGTTACTGACCCAATATCCACATTGATTTTTAAAGCCTTTTACTTTGTTTCTCCTAGTCACTATTAAAACAGTCATTTTCTCTTTGCCCCCTTTCTCTCCCTTTTTTTCTTGTTGCCATTAAAAATAGCCTGACTCTGGATAGCTGAGTGTTTCACAGCAGACAGGATTTTGATAGATAAAAGAGTTAATGCAGATGAAATGCATTAATTACAAATCTCAGCATGACAAATTGCCTCTGTCATGTCATGAAAAATTCCCGTACTTTGAGGTTGAGCAGTCGCTCTAATGGCACCCATTTGCACTGTTCTGGCATGGGAGGGGAGAGAGATGTGCAGTCAATCTGTTTAAACACAAGAAGCCATGCAGTTGGCAGACCCCGTGATTTTGGAAATGAAAACAATGCACGGGGTGAAAAAAAGAAAAGAAAACAAGAGGTTGGGGAGGGGCCAAAATATATTGTATGTAAATAGGCTTCATGATCGGAAAACAAAAGAGAGAGAAAGAAAAAAAAAACTAAATTAAATTGATAGAGGGGCAAGCTGAGGAGAGAGAGGGGAGTGTATTAATTTAGATGATCATTTCTTTCTGGAGTTTTTGACATTAAGAAAATGTGTGCACAAAATGGGAGCATACATGAGTAAAGTGTGCTCTCCTTTTCATTCTCCTGATGTGTGTGCACGATTTATCACAATTGTATTAAATGTGCATGCAATTTCATAAAATGAGTGCCCAATTTAAAAAACAAAGAAAATAAAAGTGCCTTGATTTAGGAAATTGTGCACAGTGTTAAGTAAATTAGTAAATAAATAAATGAATAAATAAATAACAACTTCTGACACCTTTGTGACACCTCTATGGCTCCGTAGATTTTAGATATAGATTTAAAATGTTTCCTTTTTATTTAGATTGGAAACATATAACTTCCCTTTTGTATATAGATGAATGTGCAATGCTGAGAGAGAGAGAAAGAGAGAGAGAAAAAGAGCAGTGACATCTTATTTGTTTGTTTGTGGGAGAGTGGTTGGCTGTTGTATGTATTGCTGCTGTAGCAATGCAGATGGAGGAATGGATGAGGAGACTGTCCCTGGAGAATGAAGAAGACTGCATCGGACAAATCCTTCCACCCTGAGTATTCCTCTCCCTCTCCCTCTCTCTTCTCTCTCTCTCTCTCTCTCTCTCTCTCTCTCTCTTCTTTCTCTCTCTCTCTGGGTTGTTTCTTTCCTTTCTTTCTTTCTTTCTTTCTTTCTTTCTTTCTTTCTTTCTTTCTTTGTTTTTGTCTTTCTTTCTCTCTCTTTCTCATTCTCCCTCTCTTTGACTTTTCTTGTCATTCTCCCAGATTACTACAGTGATAAATAGGTGACCCACTGGAGGTGGAGAGGTGGCCTTTAAGTAAGCAGATATCTGGCCTTCACGGGCATGAACACACTCTTACACACACATGCGCGCACACACACATACACGCTCTTACACACACACACACACACACACACACACACACACACACACACACTCTCTCTCTTACACACACACACACACACACACACGCACACACACACACACACACAGGCTCCAGTTGGGGTACAGATGGGCCAGACACAGGCCAGGTGAACACAGGGTAATGAAATGAAATGATGGCCTTCTGAAGAAAGAGAAAAAAAAGGGGCCAGACACTTTTTTTTTCTTTTTTCTTTCTTTTTTTGAGAGCCGGGAAATTGAAGCCATCGCAAGCAAATTGAGTTCAGGTCCTTTTGAAGGTAGAGAGCACACCAATCAATTTGTGCCTTGCCTCCGTGTGTGTGTGTGTGTGTGTGTGTATGTGTGTTGGCTGGGGCACCTGAGCAGCTGTTAGCCGGCCTGCTGAAGGAGAGCTAGCAGGCCTCTGTGGGAATGCTCTTATGAAGACAGCAACAACAATAACAGCAACAACAGTAACAGCAATAAAAAGCGACCAAAAGCAGAGGCTAAGAGAGAGGAAGAAAACAGAAACCCCTCTGAGTTAGCCCTGCAGTGGACACGTACGCGTACATGTGCACGTACAGGTACGCTGGTCAGTGTCACAATCAGCATTTCTGCCACTGTGGTTAAAAACAGATAGTAAACGGGCTAAACTGAATGAGAGGAGCTTGGAAGTAAGATTTCTTCACCACCACCACCATCATCACCACCATCACCATCATCACCATCACCATTACCACCATCATCACCATCACCATTACCATCATCATCACCATCATCAGCAGCAGCAGCATCCGCAGCAAAGATCAATATTATTGTCCCTCATTCCTGTTGTGGTGTTGGTGCCTGGCTCCACCCGCCTGAAATGAACCCCACAGTGGTATGGCAGACAGAAACACTCGCATCACTTTAAACATCGTTGACACAATTTTCATCATGTTTGCCATCCTCCCCATGATGTTTGTAATTACTAGAGAAACATCTTCTGTGAGTAATGACCTTGTGTTTGAGGTACAGAAACACAACACTTATTTCATCATTGCTGATAGATGTAAGGCCATGTCTCATACTTACACCTGCAGCCATTAGCTATAGCATCACCTTCATTTCATTACAGTGGAAAAACAACAATAACAACAAAAAAATGATGCAAATCTTGCAGTGGTACCCAGCTAAGAACAGTGCTTCTGGGAATCTTGCACACATGCACACGCACACACACACACACACACATGCACACATACGAGAGAGAGAGAGAAAGGTGTGTGCGTGCACACACACACACACACACACACACACACACACACACACACACACACACACTATAGACAGAGACAAAGTTCATGTGACAGAGAGATGTCATCAGAGACAGAGAGAGATGTCATCCTGGGACAGATCAAAGGACCCCCCCATCCATCTTCATCCCTCTTCTTAGTGTTTGACAAATTCTCCCCACCCAGCTCAAAGAAACTCCCCTTCTTTCTTTCTTATCTTCTTTTACTCCTCTTTTCCTGAGGTCCTCCCTCCATCCCTAATGAGCTTGGCCTTGCCCTTTCCTCCTGCTAATTCCTGGACAGTGACACAACATCTCTGCTAATTGTCTTGATTGCACAGCAGGCCTTTGCTGGAGACAAAGAGAGAGAGAGAGATAGAGAGAGAGAGAGAAAGAAAGAGAGAAAGAGAGAGAGAGGTGGTGTGTTGACGATGCTTCTCTGAGTGCAACCCCAAAGGCCTAATTAGCTCAGTTGGTTCCCCAATTAATCCATTAAGTTGTTTTGGCTCGGCTGCAAGACCTAGGGCGGAATTTTATATACCAATACAACGCTGCATTAGGCAAGGAAATGTCACCAGGGCCTTTCTCCCTCCTCCTCTCGCATGTACGCGCGCACTGCTCCGTGTCTCTGCACTTGTAACGGTTGCATCTGTGTTGCTCTTTCATTTCTTTCTTTTTTTTTTTTTTTTTGCATGGGTGTCTGAATGTGTGCTTGTCTGTGCAATCAAGTGTACATTTGTGTGTGTGTGTGTGTGTGTGTGTGTGTGTGTGTGTGTGCTTCAATTGGTCTGAAAAGGTGTGCATATTGTGTGTGTGTGTGAAAGAGAGAGAGAGAGACTTTCCTAACATCTCCTAATGCTTCTATTACAGAAGCAGGGCTGATGTAAGGAGTTGACACACACCTGCACTTTACTGCCTCTTCACTGCTCCTGAGCCCTGCTGACTTGTTAAAGAGACGCCTTGTTTTCTCGCCCTTCTCCGGCACTGTGTTCTGCACCGGCCTCCTGCTCATTAACAGTTAAAGCTCTGTGGCGTATGTGAAACTCTTAGACCAATGGACTTGCAGGGATTAAGACTATAGACCCACAGTTCATCTTATCGACGTTCACACCAGTGATTATGTGATGAGAGCTTGCAAGAGCGAGAGGTCCTGCTGCTTTGCAATGCCTTGAAATAGCAGACAGGCAGGCGGTGTGATCAAGACCCTCGCAGGGTTTAGCTGTGATGAAGCCCAGTGACAGGCTATATCAGAGAATGATTTCCAGGGCACATGGAAAATGAAAGAATTATGAAATGCAAATATGTAGATGAACAAATGCAATGACAGCTGTTGATGATGATCACGTGAGCCGTTGTTTCTAGACCATGCAGTCAAAGCACAAAGAAACCACGGCCTTGCTGTGGGAAATGTTCATCAGTGTGACTGTTATTATATCTTCTCACTCCAGAACCTTATGAACCAGAACACTGTGAATGAACTGGATTGTGTAACACCAAATGGGACTGCAGGAGAACAGAGGAAAAGATGCAGGCGCAGGTGGCAGATGCAGCAGCTTGTCTTACGCTTTTCCGACAGATGCAGGATTCTCTCATGTGGGATAGTACACGTTTCCTGTTTCCCACTGCTGCACACAGCAAGAGCCTGTAAGCTGCCTCTCCATAAGTGTGTGCAGGATTGGAGCACGACGGCTTTTTTTATGTGATCAAGGTCAGCGCGAGTAAAACAAAAAAGTCCTATTTTTTGTCTCAGATACTTCAGATTTAGCCTGAATGATACAGAGATGGGGGCAAAATTCAAGGTAATTTTGGACCCAAGGTCACATATACAGTATGTCCCATTGTTGTGAATAGGACCTCTCAGTGATGCCTTGAGGCACATCCTTCAATTTGGTATGAACTTAAAATGGAGTAAATGATCACCTGGTTAGGTTCCTTTCAGGCTCATAGTCTATGCATTAAACACGGCTCTCCACACAAACAGACACCATGTTGAGGTACGAGTCTTTGATGTTTTTTGGTAAGCTCAGAGAATGGGATTTAATGGCTTTTAGAGCTTCAGACACAGTCTGTGAGAAGTTAAGTGCTAAGGCAAAGCAATAATAGCAGACATCAGTGGTAATGATGAAAGACTCTACAGTCAACAGAACAAGAGACTGTGTGTGTGTGTGTGTGTGTGCGTGTGCATGCGTGTGTGTATATTTTTCTGCATGAACAAGAGTGAGGATTTACAATTTAACAACCAATAAATGATTAGCTGTGAGCCCATCATTATGTATACATTCTATCCATCCATCCATTCCGTCCACATGTGTCTGTGTGTGTGTGTGTGTGTGTGTGTGTGTGTGTGTGTGTGTGTGTGTGTTTTGTCACATACTCATCTGTTTCTGCGTATACTCTCATGGTCATAGATACCTCATAATTAAGCCGGTGATCACACAATTGGTAATCAGAGCATGCTCTTAACGAACCTTTCAATAAACACCCTCCATTAAGTTAAAGGCAAAGTGAGTCACAGAGCCTGTGTGCAGCACAGACAACACAATGATGCTACACTTGCATCATGCATCCTTCTGTTTGCGTTTGATGCTCCCACTGCCTGTCTGATAGGACTGTAATTGGAAGGCACAGATCTACTGGTGGTATAGAATCATAATAATAATAGCTATAACAATAGCAATACTGATGATAAACATAAAAACTATAAAAACAAACAATTCTTCTTCTTCTTCTTCTTCTTCTTCTTCTTCTTTTCTTCTTTTTTTTTTTCTTCTTCTTCTTATTATTCTTCTTCTTATTATTATTATTGTTCTTATTGCTATTATTATAATTATTGTTATTGTTATTGTTATTATTAGTAGTAGTAGTAGTTGTTGTAGTAGTAGTAGTAGTAATATTTACTTTACTGTAAGAATATTCATTTCATTTCATTTTCCTTAGGGCAGACCACAGACAGACCACACACCAAAGACAGACCACACATTATTTTGGCATTTTGTGGAAGGAAGCACTAAGGGGTTTGGTGAAATTTTCAAGCTGCCAAACAAATCGGTCTAAAGGGTGCAGGCAATGCTTATTTTCCACATGATTAGTTGTAACAAAAATAATTGTAGCCAAGATCACTGACCATAAAATGTATTATTAAGGCAGAAATTGCTTGCATTTTTGCCACTTTTTCACGCACCTCTTTCAGACCCCGGCTATTAGGAAGTACCACTGTGTGCAGATAGCATGTTCATGACAAGACCATGTGTGCGTGAACAGCCATGGACAGCTATGAATGGACTGGGAGACTGATGTTGACTCTAAAGCCATGACTGGTTCTGATTCTATTTTCTGATTCCGTCAAGGGTTCATGGTAAGGCTCTGGGTCAGTAGCTAGCAGATGCTAATAAATAAATATGTGCAAGTAGTGTCTGTTGTATGAGGAGTGCATCCATGCTAGAATTTAATGAGCACTGAGGTTTGAACCCTGTGGTCTACAGTAATTGCACAAACAACACAAATTGTACCATGTCATGTAATGACATGACTGTTCTTTTCACACGTCTTTCTACATTCATTGTCACATGAGCTGAGTAGCTTCTCATTGCTTTAGGCCAGTTTACACCAGATTTGTGTATGGAGCTTTGTTTCAGCCACCCATCTGACATCCATGTTCCATTAGTGATAGAATTCCATTAGCATCAATGAAGTCATTCACTGCATGTTTATTTATCAGAGCATATTTAAAGCATGCATGTAGCACATGACACATTTTTCTGTCACATCAAAGAGGGAGGCTGTGTAAATTGATTCATATCCATTCAAAACATATTACACTTTCTTCTATTTTGCTTGCGCTGTGAATTCTGCTAGACTGTTATTCCTCTCTTTTCCTATTTTAGTTACAAACTATACATTTCCTAGAGATTGACCTTGCACTTTTCTTACTCGCTGATTGACTGAAGGAAAATGAAAAAAAAAAAATCCCCTAATCTCATCTCTCGCTATTCATTTTTATTTTTTTTTCTAGCAACATCTCCACACAGTGCGGGTCAGTGTCTGTTACATATGTATGTGGACGATTCACGCCTCCCGTGCTAGCCGATAAGGCGGTGTAATCTTAACGTCCGCCGCTCATTACTCTCTCCCTCACTCTCTCTCTCCGTACGGGTGATAGCCAAGGCAGGCAGCCACGCGTGAACTTTGCAGCCCAGATAATTGAGACTCTGAGAGAAGTGTGCTGTGCTGCTCCTCCATCAACATCACCACCACCACCACCACCGCGGCTGCATCAGCCCCAGTCCTCCTCCCAGTGGCTCATGATCCAGTGTTCATGCAGTAGGCGCCTTCATTGGAGACAATCAAGGAAAGGGGGTGGGGGCGTTCGGAGCGAGTGCCGGAAAAGAACTCGAAACACTGAAGATTTGAAGCGGCAGCCCATGTTATCCCAGATAATTGCCGTCGGATTTGAAAAATGGAAATTCTGACTGATTCGGTTATTGAGGTCATTTCCCAGCCACCAATTTGCAGATGAGTGACTGTCAGCTGACTCTAAGCCTTACAACCCCACCCCAACTCACACACACACACACACACACACAGACACACACACACACACACACACACACAGACACCCACGTACATTACCACCTTGCTCGCTGCTGCCATCCTATAGCATTGAGGATTAGGCTCCTGTTGATTAATGTCCACATGCCATGATGCCAGGTACATATGCAGGTGAGCAGATCTGTGTTGGAGAGTGTGAGTGAGTGGGCCCACATCCCTCTGCATTATCGCCCTACCCAAACAGCAGCCCGCGCAAATGGGATTAACGCCACCGACACTGATTAGAGCGCTGACAGGCAAGGGGAATAGTTCAGAGAACAAGCGAGAGCGTGTCACAGATTAACACAACCACTCTCTCTCTCTTTCTCTCTCTCTCTCACACACTCACTTAAACGCACACATACTGTACACACACACACATACACACACACACACACCTGTAGAAAGGCCAGAGGGTATGCTTGTTTCTTTTCTTTCTGTTGTGTTTTGAATTTGCAATTAGATCACTAATGTGTCACCACATATGTGAGTGGTGTTCATATTCTATGTGTGTGTAAGAGAAAAAGAGCTCTCTCTCTCTCTCTCAGTCTCTCCCTCTCTCTCTCTCTCTCTCTCTCTCTCTCTCCCTCTCTCTCTCTCTCTCTCTCTCTCTCTCTCTCTCCCTCTCTCTCTCTCTCTCTCTCTCCCTGTATCTCTCTTTGTCTCTCTGTTAGTCATCATCTGATCCTCTAGTTTGACAGCAGAATGCGGGGTTTGGGCCTTGGAGGGGTGCAGTCAGTCAATACTAATCCTATAGCCTCACTTTGTATGATGCAGTGTGAGCGCACCCAAATGCCAATAACAATATCATCACAAATCCTTTTCTGCCCTGGAAAATGGGCTGAGATGCACTCCCACCCTTCCACACACACACACACACACACACACACACACACACACACACACACACAGCCCTCAGCGCTGGAGGCTGCGTGATGTCAAGTGTGGCCCGTGTGTTGTCAGAAGTGTGTGTAGGGTGGCAGTGGTGGAGATGGCATGCTCCTCGGCTGGTTGTTGGCTGGCTGGCTGTAAGTGAGCAGGGCTTTGGCGGAGGCTTGGCAGACCATGCCAAGAGATGCATTATCTCAGCGGGGAGAGGCAGAAGACAACACAGAGACCCACGTGCGGCTGCCTCTGCTTTCCCCTCTCCTCTGGTTTTGGATCTCCTCTCCGATTTCCCTGACGTCTTTTCAACCCCTCTCTCCATTGTCCTCTCTCGCTACAATTTCTCTCTCCCTCCCTCCCTCTCTCTCTCCCTCTCTCTCTGTCTCTCTCTCTCTCTTTCTCTTTCCCTCTCAGCGTCGCGGTTTCTTTGCCTTCTTTGGCAGAGCACTCAGGTTGACGCCATGACATTTGGTGGAGTTGTCATTCCCTCTGTCACTGCAAATTTGCATTGTGGCACCTGACGCAACTCTGCTCTTTTATTCACACAAACACACACACACACACACACACACACACTCACACACACACACACAAGCACACATTCAGAAAAACTCTTCCTTTATTCCAACTCCAGCCCTGTTCTTATGGTATAAATGCACATCTAGCCATTTTCTATTTATTGCTCTTTGCTTGGCAAGTCCCTTTGGTCCCTGGCCGGCCATCATTACTGACCAGGTTCCAGTAGAGAGAGCCAGTTACATCCACTAAGTGATCTGGGGGTCAAGTCACTGTGGAATACTACCATAAAACTCCCATCACCTCCAGAGATTTTACACTGTTAATAGGGAGCTAAAGTGTAAGGAAGAGATGCAGAGGAGAGAGAAAGGCTGAGAGAGAGAGAGAAAGAGAGAAACAGAGAGAGTGAGAGAGAGGTAGTGTGAGAGAGAAAAAGAAAGGAGTAGAGAAAACTGTGCGCCAAGATTTGGACAGCGCCCTTAAATTCTCTTTTAATTGCCTTAAAAAGCGTCGAGCTCTTGAAGAAGGAACTGTCAGGCTGGGGCTTCCACAAATCCTGGAGCAGTCATTAAACACCATGCCACTGAGCCAGCTGTGCACTTTTAAAACGTTTTTCTCTCTCTCTCTCACACACACACACACACACACACACACACACTCTCACTCGCTCTCTACTTTTTTAATCTCCAGTTGAAACTGAGACAAAGAGAGGACAGGAGCGGAAGAAGAGGGACAGTGCAGACAGGGAGCGCTGGCTCTTAAGCTCAAACAGCTGTGGGAAGGACACAAGACACAGGGAGCAGTCAAGCTGTCCACACACATATCTATCACATGCTCTCTTTCATCCTGCCAATGACCACTGAAGCTCCTGTGGTCCCCTGCAAGTCTCTCTTGTGCTCCAGTGCCTCCTCAGCACTGCTGTTCCCAATACACACACACACACACACACACACACACATACACCATCTCATTTGTTGCACGGCCATGTCAGGACCGCTCTGAAACGATGACATGTCATTCAGCGGTGAGCTCACACTTCTCATCTGAATTTCTCCCCTCTCTCTCTCTCTCTCTCTCTCTCTCACTCTCTCTCTCTCTCCCCCTCCTGTATCACTCTTTTCTTTTCTCCCATTGAGGGCCGACATAGGCACATCTGACAGGAGGAGAAGTTAGGCGCGGTGCTGAGTTGATGTGTCTGTGGCAGCCCCCATTGTGCAGTGTTTAGCCTCGCCCTGCAATCTGTCAAGCCATTAAATGATTGTAACGGGCCTCCCTAGCCTCGATGGGGAAGTAAAGCACACTAACAGAGATGCAGACCTTTGAAAACAAGCTTATTTATTTTTTTATTTTTTTATTTATTTACGTTTTTATTTATTCCCAATCTTTTGCCAAGTGCAGAAAGGAAAATTGCCAATTGCCAGTAATGTTTGTACTGTTGACTGAGGTTAAGCTGTTTAGATCATCTGATAGTCATGAGTATGCGATGAGACCTTGACCGCTTCTGCCTGTGTGAACCCAAAGGAAACAGAGTTGGTTTAGGGAGCTTTGTGCAGATGGCGTGTGACAGAGAGGATGGTACATGGGCGTACGCTCACCCTATAATTTGAATGCCATCCTGGAAACGATCCAATGTTCAGCATGGGCATGTTTATCTGATGTGATTCAAATCTGGAAAATTGAATCATGGGGGGGGTTATCCACCCAGTGAATGGAGGCAGTGTGTGATTGGCTGGGGATACCTTTGTGTGAATTCACAGAAATACAGGGGGAATAGGAAAAATAGACTAAAAACCTGCTTCAGCATAATACCATTTCTATCTCTCTGATTTATTTTTGTACCAGGTGAAAAAAAAGGGGTTGTGTCATGAACAAATTTCAAGCAACGTGCTCTTCCAAACTGTGATACAGTGGTGGTATAGTATGTGTGACTGTACTTTATTTAAGCAGTGCTGTTCCATCTCTTGTCCTCTCTCTCTCTCGCTCTTTCTCTGTAAATCTCGTCACTCTCTCCAGGGGTACAGTGCACAGATGGCACTATGAGAGAAACAGAGAGAGAGAGAGAGAGAGAGGGAGAGAGAGAAATTGTAGCGGATCTGCCTGTATGGCTACACTGGAGGTAGTAGTAGCAAATATGATGGCTTTCTGCTGAACAATGGAGGAGTCAGCACAAGGCAGGTGAACACTAGAGAGAGAGAGCACTGCAGTACAGTACAGCACAGCACAGCGCACATCAGCTTTCAAGTTTGCCATGTATATTAGAGCCTCCGTATAGAAGGTAGGGAAAGGGAGAAAAAAGGATGGGGGTGTGAGGGGGGTTTGACAGAGGGACGGGAGAGGGAGTGTGTGTTGACCCCAGTGGCCCTCTGGACAACGTGAAAGAGCCAGTGGGTGGGGAGTAACTCTGTGGCTAATGATGCTGCATTGATTTACATTGCCAGTAATTTCCATAGCCAGTTTCAAACATGGCAATCTGTGTGCAGAGAGAGAAGAAGCGATGGGATAAAGGAGTGTGAGTAGAGGAGGAGTAGAGAGAGAGGAAGAGATGGGATAAAGGAGTGTGAGTAGAGGAGGAGTAGAGAGAGAAGAAGAGATGGGATAAAGGAGTGTGAGTAGAGGAGGAGTAGAGAGAGAAGAAGAGATGGGATAAAGGAGTGTGAGTAGAGGAGGAGTAGAGAAAAAAGAAGAGATGGGATAAAGGAGTGTGAGTAGAGGAGGAGTAGAGAGAGAAGAAGAGATGGGATAAAGGAGTGTGAGTAGAGGAGGAGTAGAGAGAGAAGAAGAGATGGGATAAAGGAGTGTGAGTAGAGGAGGAGTAGAGAGAGAGGAAGAGATGGGATAAAGGAGTGTGAGTAGAGGAGGAGTAGAGAAAAAAGAAGAGATGGGATAAAGGAGTGTGAGTAGAGGGGGAGTAGAGAAAGAAGAAGAGATGGGATAAAGGAGTGTGAGTAGAGGAGGAGGAGTAGAGAGAGAGGAAGAGATGGGATAAAGGAGTGTGAGTAGAGGGGGAGTAGAGGGAGAGAGATAACAAATGAACCAGAGAGGGGAGGAACAGACGAAATATCATATATCGTATAATAATATAATATAATATAATATACCAAATATCAAAGGGTTTACACAGAGAGTGTATAAAAGAGTTTAAGAGAGTGCTCAGAATGTGTAGTTACCATCTCCTG
>PYXC01000495.1:2342500-2350000 GCA_015244755.2 Tenualosa ilisha | reverse complement strand
CAATGAAATGTTAAAGACCACCGTGACTGGCTGGCAGTTATATCAACTTGTATCTGAGCCCCTAAACCACCCCCTCTCCCCCCAACACACACACACACACACACACACAATTCAGGTTTTGTAGGCCTGTGGTGGGCTTGAGGTGTGTTGTCTTTAAGTGTACTTGCTGCGGACGGTCTGGCTTGCGTCAGAGAGGCAAGAGGTCACCCATAGGATGGGCCAGGGACGGGCAGTGGCGGGGGCTCATTCAGGCCACTCTCATCTAATGGGCCATGCAGCGGCAGAGGAAGAGAGGATGATGGTTAAAGAGCAGGGACGACAAACAGAACATATAGTAGAGGAGAAGAAAGTCACACAGAAACAGAGAGAAACAAAAGAATATGTGTGTGTGTTTGTTTATGTGTGTGTGTGTGTGAGAGAGAGAGAGAGAGAGACCATAATCTGATAAAAGGGGTGAGAAAATGAGAGCTGGAGTAAAAAAGAAGAGATGGATGTCTGGATGCGGCTGTGGTCCTCTGCAGAGTTGCAGTTCTCACAACTCACCAATAGAGGGCAGGCAGCCTTTGGCAGCTGAAGGCAACATGGGCTGCCTAATGCAGATGCCTCCCACACTTATGCCACATTTTCTTACACAAATGTATTGACTGAAATAATGATATAATGATGTGCGCTCTCTCTCTCTCTCTCTCTCTCTCTCTCTCTCTCTATGTGTGTGTGTAAAGTCTCTGTATGTGCAAATGTGTGTGTGTGTCACACAATAGTAATTAAATGTGTGTGTGTGTGTGAGTGAGAGAGAGAGATAGAGAGAGAGAGAGAGAGAGATTGTGTCTGTATGAGAGAAGACAGTGTGTGTGTGTGTCTGCTAATGTTAGCAGAGAGAAACAGAGTGTTGTTTTATTGCGATAAGCTGGTAAAGGAGTGGCCAGAAGGTTTGATGCCCATCACCATGGCGACTGCCTCCATCTCAAAGACACTCCCAATGCCAGAGCCTCAGGCAGAAATGGTTGCTGCGGCAACACATGGCCTAACACCTGTTGACTGTAGGATAGTGTCCTGCTGATCACTAGCACTTTAGCCCCCCTGCACACACACACACCCCCATGCACACACACACACTCATGCACACACACTACACAGTACCTCTCAGCTTCACTTCTTTCTAAGGCGTCACACTAAAACTTATTTCCTCTCATTTTTCTTCCCCCTTTACTTCCTCTCTCAGTTGTGGCATGTCTCACTACCCCACTAGCCAGCCTAGCGCTACCTGGGGCTTCCGCTCTAGTTCTCATTTATCTACACCAATACGTCAGGGATCTATGCGTAGGCTTAGGTTTCCAGAGACTCTGGGCTTTGCGGACCAATCAGCGAACAGCGGGAGTGCTGAAAGCAGCCACGTCGAACTCAAGTGGTGCGTTCCGGCGCGTAACGTACGTCACAACCAAACAGTAGCGATTGGTTGAAGCAGAAAGTATCTGCCCACCAGGAAGCAAATGTACCCCAGTGGAGAGGTTTTCAGACGCTTTGCACGAAAACGATGTGAAAGCTTTTGGTGCATCAGGCTACTACCTCACACCCTCTCCTCTCCTCTCCTCCCTCATCCCCCTCTCTCTACATCCACATCTTCTCTCTACTCATACTTGTAGAGGAAAAAGAGTGAGCTGCAGGTATGGTAATTCTGTGTGTGCACAAACCCCGCATTGGCAGAGGGACACAGGTGCCAGTCATCAGCAAAGTGATGTGTTTGCTGTGGGTTGACAAGTGTTATTAGGCGAGTCTGTGATGGGGGATGCAGGTGTGGTGTGTGTGTGTGTGTGTGTGTGTGTGTGTCTTGAATATGCTTCTTGAATCTGTGGATCTATAGAAATGTCTGAGAGATGGAGGCACTCAAATGTCTTGTTGTGTGTGTGTGTATATATTGGTGGTGGTGGTGGTGGTGGGGTGTGTGCGTGTGTGTGTGTGTGTGGGGGGTACTTATACCTTTGTGTGTGTGTCTCTGAATAACAAAGCACCAAATATCCTGTGCATGTGTGTGTGTGTGTGTATGTGTGTGAAGAGTCTTTCTAAGATAGATTATTTTGCTCCCACCTAAAGCTTGAGGCTGGTGTTCTTGCAGTCACTCTTGTGTGAGCAAAGGTGATTTCTTTACACCTTTTCTTTCTCTCTCGCAGTGTGTGAGTGTGTGTGTGTGTGTGTGTGTGTGTGTGTGAGTGTGTGTGTGTGTGTGTGTGTGTGTGTGTGAGTGTGAGAGAGAGAGTATGTGTATGTATGTGTGTACAATCTACCTACACTCCTAAAGGAGATGAGGGCCAGGGAAATATCTCAGCTGGACTGGGAACTCAAACTGATCCAATTTCCTGCCTGTACCTTGTTCCTTCCCTACAGAGTATGTGTGTGTGCCTGCGTGCGTGCGTGTGTGCATGCGTGCGAGCGTGTGTATGACAACTGGGGTGTGGTTGAACGAGCAATCTCATCGCCTTACTTGACTGATCTATTGATCAACAAAACTAAATCTAGACTAAATCGCTTGCTCTTTGCTTCTCATCAAGCTTTGCATTCTCTCCCTCCCTCCTGCCTCCCCCTCTTAACGACTTATTACTTCATGGGCTTCGATCAGCTCTCATTCAGAGCAGCCTCATGCTCCTGTGGAAAGAGAGAGGCACATGCCTGACAAGAGCGCAACGGAGACTTTCACTTTGTTAGTCTGTCAGTGGATCTGCGTCCATGACTCCCTGGGGACTTTGGCAGACAGATTGACTTTAAGCTTCCATCAATACTCATTTACACACACACACACACACACACCACACACACACACACACACACACACACACACAGTCTTAAGAGAGCATTTCTGGTTGTCATGTTTTACAATGAGAATGCATGAGAGCATCATGCATGAGGTTTAGTCCTATTAAGCAGTGAAATGCTTTTGAGACACTGTAGCTGTTGCTGTGGTCACTTGCTATCAGATACTTTCATTTTCTCCGAAGGAGCTTCTTGTCTGCTGAGCATCATATTTAGAATGTGCAATGGCTTAGCAAATCTGGTCCAAATAGGGTTATGATGACCTTATTGAGTGCAGAGGGAAAGGAGCTGTATGAAGAGAATTACAAGCTTGGCCCCCTAAATATTAGCAGATTGAGTTTGGTGATTGAGGCAAATAAAACCCTGGGCTATTAATCAGTTTTACAGTCCCCACAGTAATTCTTTTGAGGATTCGGTCACATAAACAGTGCAGACAGCAGGTCTCTGCTTACTGGGAGAGATGAGAGAGCAAGAGACAGAGACAGAGAGAGAGAAACTTTGTTGCGATGCGTTCAGGGGCAGCTAACTTTGAAATGTCATTAGAGCTGATCTGTCACGCTTTAGCGGCAAGACTGGCCCTGTCAGCCTTCCTATTTTAATGTTTGCTGACATCCTCCACACTCTGCCAGCCCAGCTCGGCCCAGCCCAGCCCGTCTCCATGCAGAAGTGTCCGGCACCTAATGTGATTTGAGCCAAATGCGCTTTAGCTCAGCTTAGTTTAATGTGAGAAGGTGTGTGTGTGTGTGTGTGTGTGTGTGTGTGTGTGGTGGTGGGGGGGAGGGGGGGTGGCGTTTTAGTTGAATCCCCAAATCATCCTTTCACCCAGTAAGAAAAAACCTTGCCTGGCAGTCCTTATCATATCATATCTTCCCCATCCTGTCTTTGGATGTGTGCTGTTGTTGAAAAGAGGTTTGAACACATCATGGCATCATCCCAACACAAACATCATCTTTCCCCACCCTGTTGTATTTTCAATTTTGTTTTCCCCACTTATGCTGTCAGCCCATCTCTTAAAAGAAGGAAACCCAAATCCAGTTCCTGTTTTGGCTTTGAATAGTAAACACATCCATGACACTGACAGTGTGTGTTCTGGCCAGAATCAACTGTGTCGGTGGCAAAATCAGTGACAGGGCCCGCTGTTTGGAGAGCGCTAGCTAGAGCCGGCAGCGGCAGTGTGTGTGTGTGTGTGTGTGTGTATCTGTGTGTGTGTGTGTGTGTGTGTGCGTGGTAGCAGCTCAACAAGGTCTGTTACAATATGAAAACAAGCCACTAATGAGGGTTGACAAGCATGATAAGCCATGATGGCATGTAAATTGGCAGTGAGGATCGCTTAAGCTGGTCTTATGCTAATATCAGTGTGCATGAATGTGTGTGTGTGTGTGTGTGTGTGGGGGGGGGGGGGGGGGCATTGGTCATACAGGAATATGTGGAAATGCACAAACACACACACAGAAACACACACATGAGCATCTGTCTAAATACAAATTCATACACTCACATTTCTAAAAGCCTGGCAACTCTTGTAATTAAGCACTGGTTTAACATGCGTTTCCAATAAATCCTTGCATCATCCACATACTTTTTTTTCCTTCCTCTATCTCTCTCTAAGAGTCCATAGGCCAATCATGCTGTGGCTCTAGCCCTGGGCGGGCCCCTGGCAGGCCCTTTATGGTGTGCCGGGCCCCTGAGTGATGACCCTGCATTATATGCTGCTCATGGACACTGGCTGCGAGGTCCTCCAGAATATTAGTCCCCACAAGACCTTGCTGGCCCTCAGTGCACTGAATTATGCCACACATGAGGGAGTGCAGTGGGGGAGTGCTTGGGACTCGTAATGAAAGACTTTATGTTCACTATACACTGTGTGTGTGTGTGTGTGTGTGTGTGTGTGTTTGTGTGTGCAAGTTTTTTTTTATGTGTGCGTGTGTGTCTGTGTGCAAGTGTTGGCGTGTTTGTGTATGCAAGTGTTATATTCCACTGTGCTAGCGTTTAGGTTGTGTGTGTGCGAGCACGTGTGTGTGTGTTTGTGTGTGTGTGTGCAAGGTTTTTTTTTATGTGTGCGTGTGTTTCTGTGTGCAAGTGTTTGCGTGTTTGTGTATGCAAGTGTTATATTCCTCTGTGCTAGTGTTTAGGTTGTGTGTGTGTGCGCGCGCGTGTGTGTGTTTGTGTGCGTCAGGGAGGCAGAGGTGAAGGTGGCCGCTACTTATTGATGACATACAATGAGCAAGGAGTTCAATAGGTCTTTAAAGTTAAATATTTACTCCAGTGAGCAGGGTAATTGCTTTGCTGTTATCTGGGTGGCCTAACAACACCTTGTAAAAAGCTGTGTTGCTAGGCGGGCATCAAGCAGTTTCCAGAGAAAGAGGAAAGCTACTACTATGGGCAAAATGTATCCACTGGTTTAAAGAAAGGGAAATTGGATACTTTAGAGAGGAAATTGTCAGGGATAGAGCATACAGAAAATAATTTAACAAACATTATGCATCTTAGAGTCTTACTGCCTTAATATATACCCAACGAGCTGCTGGTGTTTCATTCACTTTCTGATCATATGCAGTATTTCATCACACAATGCGATTAGACACTCAGACACTATACCTGCGCTAGCAGACATATCTGTTTCTCTCTCTGTTCCTTACTACAGCCACAGTGTAGGCTACTGATTGGGTTCTACTTTGGAGTATTGCAGTAAAAATGGTCTTTGTCCAGGCATACTGAAATCTGTCTTTGTGGGCACCTCTCTGCAGGATGCACTCTCATTTGATGCATTAGTCAAAGCATTCAGATAATAGTTTGCCTTCTGCATATTAGTTTTAGCATTGTATAAAGAGGACTGAACAACCAGCTTAACAACAGCTGTTAGCATAGAGAACAAAGTAAACAACAGTAATTCCACATCCACTGGTAGCATTACATCATAACAGTAGTGATGGATAATTAGACGGCTAATTTCTCAGGATTGTCCTCTGTGCAAGTGTTGTGTGAAGTCACTCAGTGTGAATAAGTGAAGTTGAGCGAGTTAGGCATCACTCTTTTCAAATTTTTGTGGATGGAATATGCATTCAATGTGTTTTTGGCCTCTCTCTCTCTCTCTCTCTCTCTCTCTTTCTCTCTCTCACACACACGCACACACACACACACACACGCGCACAGGCCAAAGATACAGGCCAAAAGAGCATCTGAAGAGGCACTGCATGTGGTGGTTCTCTTTTTGTATCAAACTCACAGCATGCTCTATCTGTGCAGGCAGCTTGCATTAGTCTCGCCTCCCCCTCTACATTAGGTTTCAAATACAACAATATGCCACCCAAACCATTTTGGGCTCTGCTCCCACTCCCACTCTCCCTCTCCGCCCTTCTTTCTTTTAAGTCTAATTGAATGTCACTTGCTTTCTGAAATGCTCTAAAATCTAAATTATATAATGAGGTCATTTGCATGGCACTGGAATTGAGGGACCTTTGCTTTTGCCAATAATTACTGTGCGGACGTCTCAGTCCGTCAGCCGCGCTCGGAGGCAGCGGCAGGGCAGCTCTGAAAAGGTTAGCCCAAAGCTCATTTCAGCACCACCGAGACACCTGTGAAAATGTCATTAGAGTCTCGGAGAGGCCGCGCACGACTGTGGGAGGAGAGGGGAGATTGTGTGTGTGTGTGTGTGTGTGTGTGTGTGTGTATGTGAAATGAGAGATGGTGGTGATGGTAGACAGGGCTCAGGTTGATTTTTGAGAAGTGATCTGGATGTCATGGGTGCTGTTTTTGTGTGTGTGTTTTTCTGTTCTTACTTGGCACGAGGAAGGAAGCAAAATGGCCCATCTGTTAGCAGAAAAACTAAAGTGTTTGTAGTGCTCCAATATCACAGAGTGTCTGAGTCTTGTATACCACAGGGAGTGTCTGCTAGAACACACATTTGTAGACATTTGTAGGCCAAATGCAGCACAGCTCCATATTTAAAGAGATATTTTAAGGCTTATGGCTGTCCGTGGGTATATTTGCCATGCAGAGAGATGCTGTGTGCAGATTGTGGTGTGTGAGGTTGCATGGGGGCAGGGAGAAAGCAGACCTCTTCCAGGTGAGAGTCCGGAAGCAGCCCACCAAGAGGCCTGCCAGTGTGTGTGTGTGTGTGTGTGTGTGTGTGTGTGTGTTTGCCTGCTGCGTGCACATGGCATGTGAAATGACGTCTATGTGTGCCAACGTTCACAGTCTCAGCGGGTGAGCTAAGCTGCAAACACACACACACACACACACACACACACACACTGACACAGAGCACTTCTTCACCTGGCTTTAATGCAAGAATGAAATGAAATGAAAAGATAAATAAAATCATCCCACTTCCGGAGTTGCAGCACACTTTGTCAAGTACAAGCAGGTGTTTTAAAAGGAGAACAGGTGTTTTTTTCTGTTTTTTTTTTTCATACAGTTTTAAAGTCACTGTGGTAAAATTGCGTTTAATGACCTTTTTTATTCAGCTATTGAAGGATGTCATTTCATTGCTGAGACATTAAACTCAAAGCCATTTCAAAGCCTTTCACCTAGTGTGTCTTACAAATTCTACAGTATACTAGAATGTGTTCAGTTTGATATGCATGGTTGAAATATGTACAGTGTAGTGGATATTCTTTGTGCAGTGAAACGTGACCTTAGTGTTTTATTTATTTATCTCCCTCAAAGACTTAATCCAAAATGATGGCAGCGTTT
>PYXC01000495.1:2322500-2337500 GCA_015244755.2 Tenualosa ilisha | reverse complement strand
GACAATGGCAAGTGTCCAGCCGCCATGTCAGGTACAAATGTAGTTGCAAAAAGATTCACTTTGCTAATTAAAATGTCTTATATAAAAGTCCACATAGACAGCAAATATGATTCAAACTGAAAAAAAAACAAAAGAAAAAACAGAGGAGGTTTACAGCTTATTCACGTGGTGTTTCCTGCAGTTCTGGTCATGTTGACATGGTGACAGGGAGCCTCATCGGAGGCGAGGGTGTGCTACAGTCTTAGCAGTGCCAAAGCAGCTGCAGGGAAGCCATTGATCACATCAGCCTGGGCTTGGCGGGAGAAAAGTTAATACATAATCCACTTTCATGTCTCCAAATAATTAAAGATATCAAAAGGTCCATCTCATTGAGGATTTGCTGTCAAAGTGAAGTTGAAAAGTTGTGGGGCTCTGAAGTGCAGTGGAGATGGGCCTCTTTGAAGATCGCTTAAAAAAAATCTTCTTAGTGTCAGCTAGGTTCAGCAGACAGCATAATTATTTAATAGCTACAGTTTATACAAGAAAGAAGTGAGGATTTATTAATTTATTTGTTTGTTTATTTAAATATTAATTAATTGCGGCCCTTTAACTTTTGTGTGTTGTATTCTGTGCATGGAGCATTGACAGAACATGCTGACCCTCCAGTAAACATGGCAGCTTCATGATTAGAGTGCAAGTAAACACAAACAGTCACTACAGCTAGAGAGATTTACGTCTCAAACACACATTTAAAGGACAGTGGGATAAAATGAACCATGTATACCAGATACCTTGACAAAAAATGTTGAAGCAGTTAAGTCAGCTCATAATTACTTAGCTCATTAAAGAGTTTCCCACTTTTCCTGTTGCAAGTGTGCATAAAACTGACACCTCAGTCTAAGGCTGTCTTTGTGTGTGGCATATTCTTTATGCACAGGGTGTATTTGAAAAGGCCTAAGAGGCTTTGGATCCTTAGAAAAAGGTGTCTGTTGAGCACTGACAACCCCCACCCTCCCTACGCGCACACACACACACTCACACACACACACACACACACACACACACACACACACACACACACACACACACACACACACACACACACACACACAGAAACACTTGGCTGCGTATCACGGACAGATACCTCGTCCTCCTTTCACGTCACACTTTCCACCTCTCTGAGTCACTCAGTCCATTTTCTCTTTTCAGCAGCTCTGTGTTCCTGAGCCCTGCCCCAGCCCCCTTCTCCACTTTTTTTTTCCTTTCTTTTCTTTCTTTTTTTTTCTTAGACTGTTTTTCAGGAAGTATTCTTTAGTGAATACAGGCAAAGAAGATTAATTTGTCAACATTATTTTCCCCCCTCTTTTTCTGATCTGTTCAGACCACGGGGGAACCAAGCAAGCCTCATTTGTTTCCATGACTGAGTTAACCTTTGATGTCTCAAGTGTTTTTGACTCTCTTCATTCCGTCCTCCTCCTCCACTTCATCTTGTGCTTTAAATCTATGCTGCATGGTGTAGTGGAGGGACACTGGTTTTCAATGGCTCCGGGGGTTAGGAGAGAGGCAGGATTTTGTTAGATTTGTCTTGTTGCTGCTCAAGGATGAGTTCACAAAAATGTGGTGCTTTTTCTTTCTTCCTCTCTTCCTTTCTTCTCAAGGCCCATTTCTCTGCAGGAGAGAGAGACACACAGAGAGAGAGAGAGAGAGAGAGAGAGAGAGAGAGAGTTACACTCCCATGAAAGCTGAACCTTTGGCAAAAAAAAAAAATGGATCACAGTGTCCTCTTTCTATTGTTACTATTAGTTCCTCTAGAAAGGATTTCAGATTCTGCAAAATCTCTTGATTAATGTTATGACTTCACCTATAGACTAAACCCACATGCACACGCTCTGCTATACAAATATTTAGACTTTTGACATTAAGGAACACTGTCCACTCTGTACTGGAGAATCATCTTGCAATCTACATTCAGCAGAACCACCTGACTTCCAGAGGTTCATTGTAGCTCTTTATCAGCTTTCCAGCAGTTTCACCCCTCTTTAGGTGGAGTGAAGTGTGAGAGTCTATGTGTGATGAGTGAAGTGTGAGAGTCTATGTGTGATGAGTGAAAGGCTGTGAAAGGGGGTGGGGAACCGCTCTCATCTCTCCATGTGCCATTTTAGCTTTATCTCAACAGGACATAAATTGTCAGGCATATCTAGTTCAGTCACATGTTCCAGCCCTGTCATACATATGTATTAGTAAGCAATTATGCATATTAGTCAATTATGTTTACAACTTCAATTAGGCCTTATTAAGATGTTGGGTACTTCTGGCAAGTTAACACATGATGGATCTCTCTCTCTCTTTCTCTTTCTCTCTCTCTCCCTCCATCCGTCTCACTCTCTCTCTCTCTCTCTCTCTCTCTCACACACACACACACAAACACCCACACACACATTCACTCTCTCACTCTCTCTTTCCCGTATGTTTATTAAAAGTGATGAAGACAGAATCTACTTGCTCTCCAAAGAATGAGAAGGCAGGAGTGACAGAAACGTTCGGTGAGGAATCATAAATAAAATCATCATTCTACTAGGTGGATATGCTGGTATCTATGATTTGCAAGGTATTTCTGAATGGGAGAGTGTGTGGGTGTGTGTGTGTGTGTGTGTGTGTGTGTGTGTGTGTGTGTGTGAGTGTGCGCTGCATGTTTTGAGAGCTGCTTAGGTATTAATCCTATGCTATTACTGCACAGTATGCAAAAGGCCATTTTAATCGCTTTGCAGTTTCAGCAAGAATAATTAACCGTATTAATCCACCATGCAGCAAACACACATATCACAACGCTTTAATTTATAATCTAATAACTGTAGGGTATAATTAGGAGGCATTCATTATTTAAATGCATCTGATGCATTGTGTCGACTCCAAAAAAAATTGCCCGTAAATTTTGGTCTTGTGTCTGAAGCTATTTATTTATTGATAGACATTTTAATACCACTGGTTTGTGGTGGGGTACTAGCTATTAAAGATTAAACAGCCTTGGCTTTTGCTGCCTTTGATCTGGACACACCAGTCATGGCCCATCTAATGAGTGTACTTTCACAGTACACACACACACACACACATAGACACACAGACAGACACACACACACACACACACACAGAGCGATAAATACACACAAACAAAAAATGCAAATACAAATGCAAATAGACACTGGAAAAGCGTCTGATCTCAGAATAGTATATATGTATACACAACTGCTATCTGTCTGCATGTCTTGAATGCAGCAGGTGTGCAAATGATGCAGTTGTTGGTTTCATCCATCCCCGGTTCCTCTCAGTCTTGTGTGCAGACTGTTTCACTGATGTTGATTATACTTCATGTGTTTCTAAGCAATCCAAGCCTCTTGGCAAAGTAAGTAATTAATCCCATTATCAGCATCTTAATTACTCTTATAATTAAACTGCATTGAAATCCCATCTTCCCATCTACGGCAGGCATGTCATATGGTTACGACGCTTGATGGCCCATCCCAGTGTGCATTTGTGTCGCTTCAAGCATCCACTCACACTCCTTTACTGAGAGAATGGCATGGCAGAAGTCAGTGCAGTTAGTCTCCACTAACTATATTGTGAACTATATAGGGGTTTACCCTGCACAAATATGCAGAAGAAAGAGATTGCCTTACTGCTACCACTCCTCTACTAGTCAGTCTAGTTTTCCCACTGATATGAGGGTGGCACTAATGCCATGTCTTGGCACTGCTGGGGGCCATGATGGGCATCGTTGTATTCCTCACATAGAAAGAAAGTCTTGTCAGTTGAAGTCTTTGGTGACACAAGTCACAGTATAATTCTTGCCAAAGGAAGATAGCGTTTCCTATAGGTGGGCCTATACTTCTTAATTAGATGCAGTGTTTTCTGAGCGTGCCAGACAATGTTTCCATAATGCCTTGTGCAAAGAAACAGTTTGCAGAAGCTGAAGTGAGCCAAGAAGAGTCTGAATCAGTCGTATCAAATGGGTTTGTTGCTGTGAGACGGGGTGTTGGCATGCCAAGTCGGACTACGTACTGTAAGAGCATTGTGGAAGCGTAATGAGCTTGACTGGGGGGTGCTTTGGCAACAAGTGCACGGGCTCATCAGCCGCTCACTTCTTCCTCAGTTCGCAAAGCTAGCAGCTCCCAGCGTGTGTCACGTGTAATGTGTGCTGGGACTGCAAACTTCCCGTCACATATGGAGATAATTACGCTGGCATCTTCTGAAGTTCACAGTCATTTCAATTATACAGCGCTTTCTAAGATCAATTCAATTCACATGCTGCAGAGCCTTTTGTACTGTTTACCTGTTAGAGCATTTCACAATGATAACATCATGACTGATTAATGCATTTTGTTCCCATGAAAAACGTTCATGGTGTTTCACAGTTTAGCATGAATTGTCATCTCCAACCCTTCATCATGTTTATCTGGATTAGAAAAGATCCTGGAAGTGAAGTGAAAAGAGGGGATGTTGTCACTGTGCTGGGATGAAGATGTAATGGGGATGGATAACTGGCATGAAGCATGCGTGAGCTCAGGGGGACTCACCTGCTTGTTAAGGCACTGTTACGCCTTGTTATTTTGCATGTGAGGTGCGCTAACTAATCCAAGCGTCCCCTTCCCCAAGTCATTTAGACAAGTCAGTCTGGAGCACTTAGGTAGCTGGAGCAAAACCACATCTACTGTAAAACCATTTTGTACCAATGTGGACACACACACACACACAATTTGATTTATTCAACACTGGCTTTGTCAGTTTAGCTGCTACTGCCAAGAGTTTTAAAGGATAAAACATGTATGCGCCCACACAGAAACACAAGCACAAACACAGACACACACACACACACACACACACACACACACACACACACACATACACACACACACACATACACAGACACATATGCGCATGTCAAATAGTGGGAAATCATCTGTGAAGCAGTGGTAATTGTCTACTCCAAGGTGTTCCATTTTCCTCACATTGTTGTGCTGAACTAGAGGCTTGGGAGCATGTAGTTCCATACTTGTTCATTTCTTTGCCACACGGACAGGAAACAAGGTGTCACTCCTCCATAGACATCAGTCCATAGACAAGGAATCTGCCATTCATTTATATTTAAATCACACACACACACCCCATCAGCTGTCTCTTGAGAAGACATGAGACCCAGGACTCACTTCGCAGCCCCTCTCTTTCTCTGCTCATGGGCTCCTGTGTGTGTGTGTGTTTGTGTCTGTATGTGTGTGTGTGTATGTGTGTGTGTGTGTGTGTGTGTGTGTGTGTTAGGGATGATGACGGATTGCTTTTTGGAGTGTTTGTATACAGTATTTAATTGGTTCCGCTACTAGTGTGTGTTTGTGTGTGTGTATGTCTGTGTGTGTGTGTGTGTGTGTGAGAGAGAGAGAGAGAGAGAGAGAAAGAAAGAGAGAGAGAGAGAGCATAGGACAGATGTGGTGATAGCTGCTGGCTGGCTGGCTGCTTGCTTGCGGAGGGATGCGGGGCTAAGTGGCATGGGGGAGATTGTCTGCGTTTTCTAGCATGAAAACGGAAGCACTTTGGCCATCCATCATTGATGAGCTTCTGAGGAAAGGTAATTCCCTCGTCATGCTCCTGAGCCGCATCCCTAGCCCATCAGCACTGCTGCCACTAACAGGGGGGTAGGTGCGGGTGTGGGTGGGTGTGTGTGTGTGTGTGTGTGTGTGTGTGTTTGGGGGGTTAAGGAGTGCGCTTTTGGACTTGACCCATGTTGACTTGTTTTGTCCCCTCTCTTTTAACATAAGTGCATAGTGCATTGTAACATGAGGGCCATCCATAATACATCAGAAAGCAAAGCCAACAGAGAGGGCTCAAGAATTATATGTTTGTATGCATGGGCTGACTTATCAGGCAATGAATGTATAGGCCTGTGTGTGTGTGGTGTGTGTGTGTGTGTGTGTGTGTGTGTGTGTGCATTTCTTTTACTGTGATCTGTAGGATATATGTAAGGCAGAAGGTTATATTTACTTTTATATTTCTATTCATAAAAGCATTAATAGTTAATAAAAAAACAACACAATGAAAGATTTATAGTGATATTAAAGTGATATTTTGGGTCCATGTGACTTTAGCTGGTCTCTTGTTTGCATATTGTTATTAAAAGTTAGCTCACTGGGATTCATCCAGGAGGGGGGGAGTCAAGCAGCATGCAGTGTGTCAGAGCGCCCAGCATGGCTGTGTGTGGCGTGACAGAGCCTAATGTGTGTGTGAGTGTGTGTGTGTGTGTGTCTGTGTGTGTATATGTGTGTGTGTGGGTGTGTGTTTGTTTGGGCCTCATGCGTGCCACCCACTCCCACTCCCCCTTCCTCCGCTTCCCACCTTCCCAACATCGGAATGACCTTAGCTCCAGCGCAGGTGTCATTCAACCAACCAGCAGTGATCACCAGCCAACGTTTATCCAGCATTGCAGCAATAACACACACACACACACACACATACGCACGCGTGCAGCAACAATGGCAATCTTCGTCTGCTTTCTGTAACGTGCACAATGGGGCCATTTGGAGGCTTTTGTGTTGACAAACAAGCAGTCGCCCATGGCTGTCATTTACTGAATTAGCCACGGTGGTGGTCTGCCAGCATCCTCACCGTGTATGTTTGCATTCATATTCAGGCCGGTGATCCGCACTCTCTCAGGCAGAGAGAGAGAGAGAGAGAGAGAGAGAGAGAGAGAGAATGACATTGAGAGAGAGAGAGAGAGAGAGAAAGAGAGAGAGAGAAAGAATAACAGTAAGGGAGAAAGAGAGAGGGAGAGAGACGAAATGACAGTGAGGGAAAAAGAGAGAGAAAGAGAGAGAGAGGGAAAGAGAGAGAGAGAGAGCAGCTGGTGTCCGCCACTAGCAGCCACTCAGGCAGTGACAGGAGAACAAAAAGGGTGAATCAGAGAGAGTGGCAATTAGAGTGTGGAGTGGCACCAGGGGCAGAGGGGCGAGGGGGGTGCCCACCCACAGCAGAGGAGCCCCTGTGCCTCGGCCAGAGCTGCGCGGTGACCTCACTGTGGAGCGCACTCAAAGTAGCCTCTCGTCTAAGGACAGTGGAGGAGGACAGAAGAAGAATGCAAAGCATGTTTAACATAATACATTTAAATAAGCACATGGAGCTTTTCCTATTATCATTTGGATTGTTTGTGTTGCTCTTGAATGTGCAGTTTTTAAACTAGAGTTGTACAGTACATGAAGTACATGAAGTAAAAAAATAAACGAAAAGAGACGAACAGGACCATTTTAGTTTGAAATATTCTAAGTTGTGAATGTTTTACACTATTTAGACCATTAGGTCTCAAACTGGGGTCCGGGGTCCCCCAGGGGTCTGCAACATGCTGCCAGGGGGTCCTTGAAAAAGTTTGCTGTCATTTGGGGTGAAAAATATTAGTGATCAGTATAGTGCCCAACCACATTGAGCTCATTGCTCCTATAACATTAGTGACAAATGTATTACATCAATCTGTCAAAACACTTTCCTTAGGCAATAACATTAACTACAAGCAAAATTAATATTAGTTATTATTAGTAGAAACAAACAGGATTTTTATGACACTCTAGGCCTAGAATTGACAAAATCAAAATCAATCCTTTTAAAACTGCTCTTGTACTATCAAGTTTTGCAAAAATGCAATAACATGCCTATTTTAAACTGTTTTGGTATTAGCAAAATATGTTTTTAGAATAAGAGTTCAAAAGCATCTGAAATAACAAATGGCTATAATCTTACGAGGGGGTCGAATTTTTGCTCCATGAGGGGTCCTCGGCCCAATAAAGTTTTGAGAAGCCCTGGTTTAGACCCACAAAGGGTCAGACACTTAGCCATGCTCAGCATGCTGTGAGGCTGGGGCCGAGGTGGGGTGGCACAGGGGTGTAGAGTTCCAGTCAGTGCTGGCAAAGCCTCCAGAGCAGCAGAGCAAAGCTGTGCTTGTCATTGTTGATGGTGTAAGATTAGCTCAACGCTTAGATGACTTCTTACTATAGACCCTCTCTGAAGGATCACGCAGCAGTGTCTGTGTGTATAGGATTTGTTGCTGTCTGTATGTGTGTGTATGTGTGTGTAATGGGTATGTGTGTGTGTGTGTGTCTCATATGACATGCTTGAGCATACTCTTTATTTATGACCGTATGTCTATGAATATGTATTTGGTGTGTTTGTAAGAGGAGGGGGGGATTTCCACTGAGACAGACTGTAGCATCAGTAGCTTCAGAAGTAGCTTGTTTCTCTCTCTCTCTCTCTCTCTCTCTCTCTCTCTCTCTCTCTCTCTCTCTCTCTCCAAACATGTGTAAATTGTGGCCTGGGAGACAATGGCGCTAAAGGATTGTTGTCTCCTGTGAGGAATTAGATGGCCACACAGAGCTGTGGGGATGCAGAAGCAGTAGAGGGAGTGCCACTGCTAGATGCTAAAGCACCACTGAGGCCTCTACCCCCCCATCCCCCCGCCCGCGCCTGTGTGTGTGTGTCTGTGTGTGTGTGTGTTTGTGCAGTCATGAAGGGGAGCATGGCGGTGGAGGTAGTGTAGCAGAGAAGAGGGAGGGGTAGAGGAGGGGATAAGGGGATGGGGGGAGAGGGGCGTGGGCCAGGAGGGGTTGATGGAAAGATGGCCACAGATGAGTGAACATGCAGCAGGCCACAGTTTGAGGACCTATCTTACACACTCTCTCTCTTTCTCTCTCTCTCTCTGTCTCTCCCTCACACACACACACACACACACACACACACACACACACACACACAAAGTCATTGCAGATGTATCCCTGGTGTCTGAACATATTGTGAGAATTCTGTCACGTAGTGTTTAGCACAGTCTGGAGCTGTTGGTTTTTATATGGCATATGCTCACAAGCTCTGAAGGTAATTGTTCTTGTGCACGTTTCACAGCACAGTGTTTCTTTGTGTGTGTGTGTGTGTGTGTGTGTGTGTGTGTGTGTGTGTGTGTGTGGTGTGCACGCATGCCTGTGTGTGCTTGCTTGTATGCTGTAAGATGCAGTGGGGCACACATGTGTGCACTGAATGCGCCAGTGTCCCTGCATGAATCTGCAAGCATGTTTAGGCATTATCCCCCTCATTCCCATGCAGAAATCTCCTGCTCCGTGAAGATCTGAGCATCTGTGACGAGAGTAAGCAGCGATGCACACTAATGAAACTGGCTCAGGCGTGCTGTGCCTTAGATATCCTGCCATAAATACACAGCCAACACAGGGCCTTCCGCTGGGACATACTGGCTACATATGAGTCATCTGCTGTTTGTTGAGCTGTCTGTCTGTGTGTGTGTGTGTGTGTAGACTAATTGTATGTGTTTTTCTGTGTGTCTCTGTGTTGGTGTAGGGTGTATGTTCCAGCATCTATTCCACTGTTTGCATTCAGAGGCAGAGTTAGAGGAGATGAAACAGTAGGACTGAAAGAGAGAGCGAGGGGAGATGGCTGGTGAGGGGGAGGAGAGAAGGGAGGAAGACCTGGGGAAATTGGTAAAGTGCAGGAGGAAGCAGTCGCTAGAAGCTATGCCTTTTTTTCTTTTCTCTTCTTTACCTTTTCATTTTTTCCTCTGGACTCTCTTTCTTTCTCTCTCTCTCTCTCTCTCTCTCTGTGTGTGTGTGTGTGTGTGTGTGTGTGTATGTGTGTGTGTATGTGTGTGTGTGTGTTTACTGGCCTCCAAAGCACTTTGATATAACCAACCTGGGGTTTCCTAGTCCTGTTATTCTGCTCAGAGTCAACTTGCCTCTCTCTCTCTCTCTCCCTCCCTCCCCTCTCTCTCTCTCCTCTCCCTCTCTCTCCTCTCTCTCCCTCCCCCCCTCTCTCTCTCTCTCTCTCTCCTCTCCTCTCCCTCTCTCTCCCTCTCCCCTCTCCCTCCCTCTCTCTCTCTCTCTCTCTCTCTCTCTCTCTCTCTCTCTCTCTCTGCCTGTCTGCTTGCTATCTCTCAGTATTTTTCAATCTTCCTCCTGATAAAGGTCTCGCTCCTTTTTTTTTGTTGTTGTTGTTTTTGTTCAAGGAAATGACAACTTCATCCTGTGCCCATGAGTCCCATAGTGTGCTGTTGCCATCTCCACTATTTCCACGGCTCTCCCTGTGGTCTGACAATGCTCCGTATAGATTTGTTTGGGTTAGGCCTCTTACTAATGGCTTGAGATGAAAATGATATGGAATACAATTTCATGAACTCCCAGCTTCATGTCCCACAGTAGAGGCTGAGCTTGTGAGAGTCAGGCTGATAGTAAGTAGTAGGCCTGGGGACTCTTACCAGATCAAGCCGAGAGAAAATTGTAAGGCAGGCAACATTTTTTTTTGCTTTGTGAAATCAAATAAATGAACACAAACAAAACAAAAAAAAAAAAATAAAATAAAATAATGAGTGCTGAAATAAAAAGGACATGTTGACGTGTTGACGTGCTCAAGAAAAGAATTTCAGTGAATCAGTTATGTCTCAAATATTGTCTGTTATCACAGCTACAAAATGAGCTTGGCTAGTTCATTGCCACCGCAGTCAGTGCTGTTGGACAGTTTCATTTAATGAGCCCATCCAGCCAGACAGTACAAAGCTAGCAACTGTGAGTCTCACCAACACTGACAACAATCTATTTCTCCTAATATTAGCATAGTGCCACTGTCTCTTTGCTTAGCTGCAATGGCTTCCCATCATGCCTCACCAACGCTGCCATCCCAAACATCACACCTGCTGGACTGTTAGCCACTCCAAGCGGGCTGGATACCAATTCGCTGGAGGCTGTGCACGTGTGGCAGTGTGTGATGGATGGTGGAGGGTATCAGACAGAGATGCCAGCCGCTGCTTGCCTGTTCCAGCTCCATCTCTCCTGGAGTGGCACTTTACCTTCTTTCATCACTGACAGGCACTTTGACGAAGCTGCTACATGTTTCTTCTCTTTTTTCATTTCCTCTCTTCTGTCTGTCTTTCTTCCCTGTCTTGTTTTAACCAAAAATGACAGCCGTACATCAAAGGGACGCTTTTCCTCCTACAGCAGTTAAGGGCAGATGTGAAGTGTGTGTGTGTGTGTGTGTGTGTGTGTGTGTGTGTGTGTGTGTGTGTGTGTGTGTGTGCGTGTGTGTGTGTGTTTGTGTGTGTGTGTGTGTGTAGCTGAAGCAGTGACATCAGCACAGACAGTTTTGTTTCAGTTTAAGGAAATCAAACAAACAATAAAGAAATGGTGTCCTTAGAGATTTCACCTGCTCCTATGTGTGTGGGTGTGTGTGTGTGTGTGTGTGTGTGTGTGTGTGTGTGTGCGTGCGTGCGTGTGTGCGCGTGTGCGCCTGTGCGTGTGTATGTGTGTGACAGAGGAAAGATTGATATTATAGGTTCATGTTTATGCATTTTTAAGGGCAGATGTGAAATGTGTGTGTATGTGTGTGTGTGTAGATAAGAGTCAATGGTCAATGTCCCTCATTTCCAGCCCATGCAGTCTGTATGTGAAGTTTTGATGTCTTTGCTCATCTTTATTGAGAGACCACACATCTGTGGGAGTGTTAGCATGACAGCTAACATCCACAGCAGCCAAACACAAACCCGTTTTTAAGCTCTCAGCTCTCAACTACAAATGCTGTTTTAACAGCAACAATTTCTAGTGGCATTATTTCTCAATGGCAATATGTTTTCATAAGTACGTAGAGGCAGACACAGGAAGTGGTCCGAGAGAGGAGTTTTTTGGTCAGTTTTTGGGAATCTAGAGGCTGTGTGGGCTAGGAACCCAAGCGTGAACATCTCCGATGAAGTTTGGTGCATCGAATGAATAAAATGAATAAAAATGTGCAGCAGGATTTTTATGTGAGAAATTGTCTGTCTGTTTGGGGGGGGGGGGTGAGCAAATGTGTGCATGTCTTACTGAATGTATGTGTGCTTAGGGAGAACTGTTTGTGTGTGTGTGTGGTGTGTGTAATAGAGAGAGAGAGAGAGAGATGAGTTGAGTCCATCAGGCATGCTGTATGCATGGCCAGGTGGAAGCCATATAAGCCATATCTACCATGTGGATTGCGTGTGTGTGTGTGTGTGTGTGTGTGTGTGTGTGTGTACGTATGTTGAGCTGATAGCATCTATGGGAAAGAAATGAAAAAAAAAAATGCAGAAATGCAATGGCAAAGATATCCAGAGTGAGATGGAGGAGGACGGATGGAAGCAGAGAGAGGCAGAGTGAGTGAGAAAGGGGAAAAGAGAGAGAAATTGAAAGAGGAGATGTCGCAGAGAGAGGAAGCAGTAGAGCGAGGCATTTCTCTATCTTTTTCCTCTCCTCCTCTTCTTCCTCCTCCTCCTCCTCCTCTTCTTCCTCCTCCTCCATATCTCTGCACTGTCTTCCAGTTCACTTCTCTTCGCACGCTAAGGAGATAAGCTTTTCAAAACCTGCCAGCTGCTCAGCCACCCCCCACCCCTATAACACCCCGCCACCACCACACACACACACACACACACACACACACTCACACACACATTCCTGCCCCTGTGTCACACGCAGGATGCACAATGCATGGGTATCTCGACTGCATTGCTGTCTGCTCTGAGAGCAGTACTTCCACTAACAGATACTGCAGATAGCAAATACACATGAATGTATTTATTTATTTATTTATATGTTTGTTTGTTTGTTTACATACCTATTTACTTACTTATTTATGAGGGCTTGTTATGGACGAGATTGCGTATCACATGGGAGAATCTAGCAGTGTCTCCCAACACTTTGATGTGCTTGTCAGCACAATGCTGGAGGCGACTTGTGTCTGCCTATACTGCCAAGCCCCTTTGCATTATGGTGTGGGGCTGCATCAGACCCTCAGAAGTGTGTGTGTGTGTGTGTGAGTGTGTCTGTGTGGTTTAAATGGTGACACTCCTCATAAACAGTGGGCAGAAAGCCATGGCAGGGTGTAAAGTTGTGGAGTGGAGGAATATATGCCAAAACGCTGATCTGATATGCCATCTCTCTCTCTCTCTCTCTCTCTCTCTCTTTCTCTCTCTCTCACTGGGGAGTCTCCAAATGAGTGTAGAATGCATCCAAACTGTAGTGTTCTCCTTGTGAGAAGGGCACTGTATAGTAGCTGAGGGGAAATAGTAGAATAACTGAGAGGGCAGAGAGCAGAAAGAGGTGAAGAGAGGAAAAAGAAAGAAGGAGGTAGAGAATGGGTCAGTGAGAGATATGAAGAGGGCTCTACTACTCAGGGACATAGACAAGGGCGAAAGGAAGTGGAAGAAAGGCTTCACCTTAACTTTGCACAACTGATCTGTGTGTGTGTGTGTGTGTGTGTGTGTGTGTGTGTGTGTGTGTGTGTGTGTGTGTGTGAGAGAGAGAGTGTGTGTGTGTGTATGTGCATGTGTGTGTGTGATAGAGAGAGAGAGAGAGAGTGTGTGTGTGTGTGTGAGAGAGAGAGAGGGAGAAAGAGAGAGAGTGTGTGTGTGTGTGAGAGAGAGAGAGAGGGAGAAAGAGAGAGAGAGTGTGTGTGTGTGTGTATGTGCGTGTATGTGTGTGTGTGATAGAGAGAGAGAGTGTGTTTGTGTGTGTGTGTGTGTGTGTGTGTCTGTGTGTGTGGAGAAGGAGAGGAGAGAGTGAGAGAGGACTGAAGAGAGAACAGGTTGTGTGTAAGAGTGTCAGAGGCAGATGGAGGTAGACGGACCCCCTCCCTCTCCCCCTCATGCCCAGGAGCTGAGCTCCATGGCTGGGGCAGCAGCGTGAGTCTTCTGGGGAAGCAGGGAGAGCAGAGGAGGAGGAGGTGGAGGTGGGCTGGGGTAGACGAGGAGCACAGCAGAAGTCCTGGAGGATCTGTGTCTATGCGCGGGGGCCTGGCTTGGAGCAGCTTAGCCGTGTAGAGTGGAGATGCGTGGAAGTAATTCAGGGCTTTGGGAGTGAAAAGGGAGGATTGGAGTGGCTGATCTGCTGCTTGATGCGAGACCAGAGCGGGGAGGCTAGGAGACGGGTGGGGTGTGGAGGGCTGGAGAGAGAAGATCTCGTGGAGCAGAGATGCTCAGGTGGCCTTGGGACTCACCGGCGCTTACGAGGCGAACGGGCTGACTTGGAGACCATTGGAGGCTTAGGCAGGGATTTGGAGCTTAGGGGCCAGTCAGCCAGGAGTGTGTTGTGCTAGAGAGACAAGCACACACGGCATGTGTGGGAGGGGAGAGACTTGGAGGGAGAGGCTTTTACAGCACACTGTCTGTCTGTACTTGCGTCAGTCATTGCATGTCTGTATGTCTTTCACACACAGTCATGATTGCATGTGTGTGTGTGTGTGTGTGTGTTTGAGAATGCGCTTGAATGTTTATGTGTGGAGGGCGGAGATAGATTATGTCTGTTTCTATGTGAGTGTTGTCATGTGTGTCTATGTGGATAAGCTTACTGATGTCTGTGTGAGAGAGATGCAGAGTGTGTGTATGTGTGCATGGCTGTTGTCAGTGTGTTTATGTAGAATTGTGTCTGCATATGTTTTTGTCTGTACAAGGCTTTTGTTTGTGCATGTGTGTGTGTGTGTGTGTTTATCCAGGCGTGTGTCGGCTCTTGTTTTCATTGCCGTCCCTTGCTGTGGCATATGGTCGGTGCTGCCACTGCCCACTGGGCCTTGCGGTTTTGCCCGCCTGTTAATTGCGTCTTCTTACTGGCCTGGCGCCGTGCCAGCCACCAGCCCTCCGCTGCCACCAGGGTGCTCGCCCAAGTTTGGAGGAGTCGTGCTAACAGGAAGCAGACTACTCTCTCTCTCTCTCACACACACACACACACACACTTACTCACACGCACATACATACACACACACACTTACTCACATGCACACACACGTGTATACACACACACACACACACACACACACACACACACACAAAGAATAAGGAAGTAATAAGAACTCCAAGTAAACTTACAGACTTCACATTGTGTTGAATTTGCATATGTCAAAGAAGAATAAAACAATGAAACAGGAAAACAAACCAAATCAAAGAAAAACAACAATAGTGTGCAGAACACAGTTGACATGAATGTAAATAAATATTTCTCTCTCTCT
>PYXC01000495.1:2307500-2317500 GCA_015244755.2 Tenualosa ilisha | reverse complement strand
TGGATTAGCAGGCACTGTTAGCACACAGTTAGCACTATTAGTCTATGAGTTCTCTCATTATGGCATCTCTTGGTACTGTTGAAATCTGTCAGCTCTCTCGGTCACGATCATCCTTATAGATCCTGGTGTGACTGTGGGCTGTGGGCAGTGGGCAGTGGGCTGGCAGCAGGGCAGCAGGAGCATATAGTGTGTGGGTGGGTGAGGGATGGCCAACTAAGGCTGGTCCTTCACCCACTCTAGACTGTAGGGGTCATTATGGTGGAGGAGACAGCATTCATCTCTGTAGCCAATATATTTTATGGCTTCAGGGTAGGCATACCTCCACCACGTGTATGTGTGTGTGTGTGTGTGTGTGTGTGTGTGTGTGTGTGCGTGTGTTTGTGTGTATGCATGTGTACAGGAGCAAGAGAGAGATAGGTAGAGAGGAACACAATCACACACACACACACACACACACACACACATTCATAGAGACATGGTCATGCACGTACGGACATGCCAGCAGGCATGTTTGATGACAGTGTTATCATGGATATTGTTATGTCAGAAATACTAATTCTACCTCTCGGTCCAATGAGGCGTTAACCTTGACTGTGCTGTCGGAGAAGACACATGGCAGCAATATTGCAGTGTGTTTGTGTGCGTGTGTGTGTGTTGTGTGTGTGTGTGTGTGCGTTTGTGCGTGTGTGTGGGTGTGTGTGTGTGTGTGTGTGTATGTGCCAGGAGCTTGTCCTTGGAAAAGAAATAAATTGAGATAGAGAGAGAGAGAGAAAATGCAACCACTGTGCCAAGACCATGTAGAACCTTTTGTTTGGAGTTTATAGTGCTACCTAATGAGCAATAGTATTGTCCATGACCAGGTTTTCAAGTGTGCATATCTGTGTTTTTGTTATGTTTTAGTGTGTGTGTGTGTGTGTGTGTGTGTGTGTGTGCGTGTGTGTGCGTGTGTGTATGTGTGCACGTGTGTGTGTGTGTGTGTGGCCTCTACCTTTCATGTTTGACAGCAGTTCCATTAGTCTCCCAGATCGTGACTGAAGTTTGCTTTATAAATCTGCAGGCTTGTTTGAAAGTGACACCCAAGTGTCATGAAGAGCTCAGATCTCTGGGCTGGTGTTGTTGCCTCTAATGTGCTTCACACACCACATTACCAGCAGCTTTCTTTGAAAGCTCTCTGTTCCTCATTTGCACCTGATCTGCCAGTCATTCCTTACGTGGTCTGAGACTGTAACACTCCTGCCAGCAAATTACTGATTTGGCAATACGTCATAATATCATGACTAGTTCAACAAGCCGTATGTTGAAAATGAGCTGTGACGTTTCCTCTTAACTCTCCAGAAACCAATTTTATTACTGTCCAGGGAGCTATTTTTTTCTCCTCTTCTCTCATTGCCTTGGAGACAGAGAGTTAGTTTTAGGCAGAAGATTGTTAAGTCCTCACCAGGGAAACGTGGAGTTGAAAGAGGGATTGAGTGGAAGTGTTTGTGTTCATGCAGAGACAACAGAGTGTCACTGTACAAAAGCTTCAGAAATGATGGTTCATGAAACTGTCAGAAAACAGAAAGGAGAACATTAGGAATTCATTTCCTTTATTCATAGTGCAAACAACCGACAATACAGCATTTTCTCATTTTGTCATTTCTAATAGGATATTATACTAAGTCGTACAACATTTAATATGCAGTAATGAACTGATTAAAAATGAAGTTATCACTTATTCAGTAAACACAGTAGCTTTACACTAGCACACACATACACAGGCACATATACACACACACACGCATGCACGCACACACACATACTCACACACACACACACACACAGGGGTGGTTTGTGGGACTGATTTAGCAGGTGTATATTAATATATTCATGCAGCGCCATCACTCAGGTCTCACTGGCCTCAGTGCACTTTAGATGTAGTGCTTTCTGACACTGGTCTTACAACCCCCTCATGGGTGAGAGCTCTCTACCACTCTACCTCTCCACCGTTCTCTCTCTCTCTCCCTCTCCCTCTCTCTGCCTCTCACAGTAAGTGCACTACAGTTGAGTTGCTCTTGCTTGCTTTTCATTTTTTTATGTTTCACTTTTGTTTGGCTAGCTGTGGTGTTGTCAATATTTGCATGTTTCTGCAATGAATTGCTCCTCTAAATCTACCAGCACTAAACCAGAGATAATGAAACAGAGAGGAGATGACCACACAAATGCCGCTTCGGATGAATCTGCAGAACCCTTGTTGCGTTTGCCCTCCTCATCTATACCACTCCAACCATAGCTTTTTCTTCAAACGGAACAATTCGCCTCTCCTTTGCCTCCAATTCGTTTGAAAACCTTGCATCCCAGTGCTCACATGAATGAACAAAGCAACGGGCCCTGATTGGTCATGTTGACTTTCATGAGATTCTTGGAGGGAAGACAACTATAAGACATGAACCGTCCGATTGTCAATTACTATCAATAAAACCAACATGAATATCAAATTACAAGTGTTGTTTACCTTGTCTAAGCTAATCTGCTTGTACAGTGCTAAAACAGCCTAAATATGCAGACTATTATTTCACCATCGTTAATAGACGTGTACTGTTGAGAGCTGCCTGCAGAGAACCCTCCACAGAAATTAATTTGAAGAGCCCTGTGTGGATGAGGATGGATCTGTTGTTTGACACTAATATGCTAAGGTAGAGGAGATCTTCTCAGGTAGGGCTAAGCACATGGGCACACGAGCAAACACATACACACACACACACACACACACACACACACACACACACACACACTTACAGTGTCTTCATCTCTCTCTCTCTCTCTCTCTCTCCCTCCCCTACTCCTTCCTACCTCATTTCCCCCATCTTTTCCACTTCATGTGTGAAAATATGGCCCAGCAATTGTGCTCCCACACCTGTTCTGTCCTAGAGAGCATGTGCTCTCGCTCGTGAAGTCCGCATGCTGGGTCGGCTCTCGCCCACTGCTCTCCGAGCACCGCTCCGCACCGCTCCGCTCCGCTCAGCCGTCTGCCGGGAACAGAAAGACCCCACGGCGCTTTGCTCAATCACTCAGCAGCCCTTCAGTGAACGCAGTCAGCTGTCCAGGGCAGTGCACACACACTCTCTCTCAAACACACACACACACACACACACATGCACACACATACATACACACCAACCTACATGCATCTTTGCGTGCATTAGCCTTTCCTGACCCAGATAGATAATAAAACAATGGCATTAATGATTTATATGGCACAATTTAGAATTAAAATCACATTTCTACTGTGAAATCCGATTATGTATGCATTTTCACATCCATTTGCAGTCTTTTTTGTGTACGTGTGTGTGTGTGTGTATGTGTGTGTACGTGTATGTGTGTGTGTACGTGTGTGTGTGTGTGTGTACGTGTATGTGTGTGTGTACGTGTGTGTGTGTGTGTACGTGTGTGTGTGTGTGAGACAGAGAGAGAGAGAGAGAGAGAGCTCTTGGGGCTCACTCCTAGGGGCCAGCAGAGACCAGAGGTGCACTCAGCCTGCAGGGGCATTCAGACCCTGTATTTGGCTCAGTATATTCTGGGTCTGGGTGAATGTTTGAATATGGCTTTATGATGACCACACACACACACACACACACACACACACACACATTTCTATTTGCTGTGTTGGCTCCAGTCAGAGAGAGAGAGAGAGGGAGAGAGAGAGCGATGGACATTAGAGAAAGAAAAACAGCCAGAGGCGTGGTACAGCTGGGCTGATGTGGGCTGCTTTGGCATTTGGTGTAGCACGCTGACAAGAGCCTGAGTGATGTGTGTGTGTGTGTGTCTGTCTCTATGTCTCTCTCTCTCTCTCTCTCTATCTATCTATCTATCTGTGTGTGTGTGTGTTTGTGTATGCATGCCGGGAGTGCAGGATTGGATCTAATTACAGTGTTTAGACAAAGGCAAATGTGCTGCAGCACATCATCATCTCAGCTCATCAACAGTCTACCCCCTCTCCAGCTCTCTCTGCCACACACACACACACACACACACACACACACACAAGCACAAGCACAAGCACATGCACATGCACACACACACACACACACACACACACACACACACACACACACACACACACACACACAAGCACATACACCCTTTCACAGTCATGTGCCACAAGGCCTTTACACTTGGAGAGTGGAGATGGGCAAGGTTTTTTTTTATTGTTTGTTTGTTTGTGTTTGTGTTTGTGTTTGTGTGTTTGTGTGTGTGTGTTCTCAGGATATGGATGTGTTGCATAAGATGATTGAGCATCTGGATTCTCTATCTTCCCTAATACCCATACCCCCTCTGTGTGTCCTCAGTGAAATGATGAGGCTGTTTGCATTGATCTCATGTGCTCTTTGGGAGAGAGGACAGGGGGCCAGTGGCCAGTGGAGGCTGAGGCCAGCCTGGGAGTGTTGAGCTCTCAGAGGGGGCCAGGACAGCAGGGATATTAGTGGGAGACAGCCTGGGGTTTGGGTTTAGCAATAGTCAGATGTGCATCTGTGACTGCATCTCCTCTCATGGGTTTCCTTTAAAACAACCATGACCTTAGATAACCAATGTGAAGATTTGACATGATACACCCAAACTAATACACTCCATACATATGCTAGACAACTGCCATAGCACACAGTTTTGAGCTTGACCAACACCCTCCGTCCAAGACGTGATTTGTTTGTCTTCAGCAACTTTCAGCACCACCGGCAGACTGATCAGCAGGTAATTGCACTGACTTCCTATGAAAATGTTTCTCTTCTCATTTTTATCCTTTGAAACTCTATACTTGATATGGTGTTTGACACGGCTCAAATTTTTTCTTTGTTTCCTCACATGTCCATGAAGTCATCCCTTGTGTATTAATTATTTTTCTTTTTGCCCAGTGCTGGCATTTGTGCTTGTAGTTGTTCATGAGATAAATTGTACAATGCTGAAAACTTGATGTAATTAGCTCAGCAGTTGCATACGGGTTTATCCTCCTTTGTTCATGTCAGATGACATCTCTGTGAATCTGTGACATCATCTTCTACATCCTCACACACATACACCACATCAGATACAGAAAAAGACACAATTATGGCATGTAATGAAGTCCTGCTCATCTGACGGATATCCTGTGTAGGACACCACATCTTTATATCTTAGGAGATGTGTGCTTAACACTGAACAGCTTCATAGCATGTAAACAGAGCATCAGGAAGAGATATAATTGAATAAAAGAAAGAAAGATAGAACTTGGAGGTGCTTCAGCACAGGCTTTAGTGCAGACATGTGAGGAATTAGGCTCTCACTGCAGCTCCAGTGTGTCCCGATTCTCTGTGCAAATGGAATCATGCCAGAGACAGACGTAGCACCACACCAGAAATCAACAAGAAATACACATGCACACACACAACAGCACGCACACACATTCGCACGCAGACACACGCACGCATGCACACACACACACACAAATACAGACATGCACATGCCCCCTAACAAAACCACTTTTGCACACATAGGCACCCTTGCCAGGCTTCTAAATTGTTTGCAATTTCAACTTTTCTCCCTCATTTTCTTACTCCGTCATCAGTGCTTTGGGAGATCAATACGATTTCTCTACCCCCCACCTCCTCTCTCCCACCTCCTTTTATCCAGCACTGTCTCTCCCATTGAAAGGCCCATTAACTCTCCATCCCTGCAGATGCGATTTCAATTTCATGTTTCGATGTTCTTTCACGTAATCGGTAAAAGAGCCGAGGTCATGGTGAGATAATTCAGTCTGGGTGGAACTTGGTTTCATTTATTTATTTATTTATTCATCTATTTCTCTATTTTTGTTCTTAAACAAACGTGTCTCTCTGAATCACTTCAGATTTTCCCCCGTATTTGAGCGCGATGTAAGAGACAGCCACTCCCGCATGTTCCCGGGCTTGTCAGCAGGCGCCGCCGCAAACTCCCGCTCCTTCTGTCGCTGCTGTTCCGAGGCGGTCAAGAGGACAAACATGACAGCCCGGGAAATGAAACAAAAGCTTTGCTTCAGTTAGGAGACGCTGCTTCAACCACCCCCCCGTTTTCTTCTAGTGTGTTATTTCTCTCGTGCTCACCATCACTCATCTACAATCTGCGCAAAGTGAAAAGAGTGACTATTTGACACAAGAAACACGCTAATGCAACAATAAAAAACCAACAAGAAAGACCAGCAACTGGTTTGTGTTATCATTTTTGGTATCATTCAAGCTGTCCTCACAACCCAGTGTGTGCAGAATCCCAGTCAGTGGATTGTCTCCAGCAGCAGACAGAGGACTATGCTGTGAGCCCCTGTGTTGTTTACTATTTTATCTTATGCTGTGCTGCATAGTGGAACATGGCAAGTTGATTAAACGGCTTTGATGTCTAGTATGTGTACTCTTGTGTGTGACTAGCATAGCTGGCACATAAAAAATGCATGTGCAGCGGCGGGCGGGCCGTATACACACCCAGGGCTTCTTTTTTTTTTTCATCCTCTACGAGGTGGGAGATGAGGGCCACACACACCCCCGCCACTCGCTCAGTCAACATCACACATTCGCACCAGAGGAGAGCAGGAACCCTAAGACAAACATGAGGAGGAAGTTACACACACACACGCACACACACACACGCACACACACACACACATACACATCCCCACAGACACACACACACACGCACGCACACACACACACACACACACATTCAAACACCAGCTTACACGTACACACACACACACACACACTGTCTCATATATACACTTAAAAAACATTGGTACACACACTTAGGCATACCCCAGAGATGAACAACAGCTGGGCTCTTAAATCCACAACAGACAGGGTTCCTGTGTGTGTGTGTGTGTGTGTGTGTGTGTGAGCTAGCTCAGACAGCATTGTGACTCCCGGTGCAGAAACACTGCAGCTGTTGCTCCTTTGTCTGCAGAGCAGGGAGAGACACGTGATGTCTTCCTTTAGCACACCCGTGACTGTGAACTCCAAGCTAGCCTCCCATTTCCACTTACTCTACTCCCCCAGCCTTCTCTATTGTTGGGAATGAATGCTCCCTCACATGCTGCAGATTCTCCCATCTCTACTATTTACTAAGGAAGCCTTACGTGCCCCAGCACTCCTCAACACACTGGACTCCATCATGTTGTCGACTGACAAGGGTTGAGGCAGAATGTCAATTTTAGTCATAAGTCCTCTGGACATTTTGTATTTAATGAAAAAAGATCTGTCACTGTAACTGTAAATCTCATATCAACATAAACATGTTCATACATGCTCAGAGCATCAAAGAAACATTGTCATGACAGTAAGTCATGCTGTCATATCACTGAAAATCCTCCATCCATGCCAAGTCCATTAAAGGATGTGACATTTGTCATAGCCAGTTCATGAAATGGTGAGTGCACAGATCAGACATGAGACTGTTGATTAGTTTGGCTAAGGCTGTGACTTTGGCCAACACTTGGCCACATGTGTGTAGGGGACTTTAAGCATTCCTTACGTCACAACTGTGCTCCTGTTCCACACTCTCTGGCTTATTTCATTGGCTTGTGCAGGCTGCTCTGTGCTATGATATAATGTGTTCTAACTGGCTATGAAGGAGGAGGTGAAAAGTCCATTGAGTGTGTTCTGGTGTGTCTGTGTGTGTGTGTGTGTGTGCGTTGGCGTTCCAGCTGCCGCTGCCGGCTGCAGTGAACTGGCGTTTGCCCTGTGGCAGAGCGGCCAGAGATATCACACGCTCCAAAGTGACAGCGCCTAAGTGACAGACACGCTTGCGCTGACAGCCACTAGTGACAGCCGCCAGTGGCGACAGTTTGTGTGGGTGGTGTGTGTGTGTGTGTGTGTGTGTGTGTTACATGATTAGCCATAAGCACACTCAAGTCCATTCAGCATAGTGAGGCCTCACTACTTGAGCGAGTGCTGACCTTTTTCTTCAGGCGCCAAAGGAGAAAAAAAAAAAAAATCTTGATAGATGGAATAGAGATTTGTGGTCACCATTTTTTTTGTCTGTCTGCTTGTTATTTTCCCTGCTGTCCTTCCATCCAAGTGTACAAAGAGTGGCTCATTTCACATGTGCTGTTTCCAGAGAGAGTTGTCTGCTGTGGTGTAACTGATGATTTTTTAAGTTTGCTAGATGCTGTTGGCTGGAGAGAGTTTGCTCATTCAGGCTGCATTAGTATTAATGAAATATATTCCTTAACATCGGTCTCATTAAGGCAAGCTGTTCATTAAATGTGCGTTTATGAGCAAGGTGAACCTGCTGGCAAAGGGGAGGAATGAAACATGCAAACTGTAAATTATAGTCTTCAAGCCAGTCTTTAGAGACTCACAGCGGCAGCCCGTGTTGTCATTAATCTATTTTAGGCGATGTGGAAAGAGTTTGGCTCTGCGTGTGTGTGTGTGTGTGTGTGTGTGTGTGTGTGTGTGTGTGTGTGTGTTTGTGTGCAGATTTTCCCCTTAGTACCATCCAGCCTCTTGTAACTTTTCCTCAACTTTTTCCATCTTTCCATCGCACTCCCCAATGTATTTGAACATGTAAAAAAAGAGAGGTTGCACTAGATTTTGATGCCTTGTTGAGACGAGACAGATGGGGCATAGTCTTACATTGGCACAAAATGTACATTATTCTCTATTCTCTCAGAAAGATGTGTCACTTGAAAATTCCCGATCTATTAAAAAGAAAGCTATCAGTCTCAGACATAATTTAATATTGTTTAAATATGACATTCATGGCAAATGTACAAGTAGTCTAACCCACAACCCATGATGTTTATCCATCTTATTCTCTCAATAAACTTGCGAAGAGAGACAGAGAAGCTGAGCCTTCTTGTCCTAATTAGTGCATTTCACTGGGAAGTGTAGAGTCTCTGCAATGGAGCCTTTTCTCCCCGTGTGCGAGTCTGAAATGGAAATGATATTGATATAACAGAGACTGGATGTAGATACATAGAAGTCTACCCCATGGGGACTCGGCTCTCTCTTTTGAATAAGGAGAGGGATTAATCAAGTGCTATGAATTTTTATTTGCCTTAATCATTCCACTGCAAAAAAAAAAGAAAGGGAAGGATGGAGAATGGAAGAGAGAAGATTGTGGGCAGGATGTGTGGGTGGGGTGGAGGGGTTGAGGGTGCAGGAAGAAGAAGACTCATGGCGCTTCAGAGGCGACAGTCACACAGTGTTTTAAATAGGAGTCCATTTAGCAAAACTGTTTTTGCCTTAATGTGAAGGTAATAGGATGGTGTTAATCTGTGAGAGAGATAAAAGAGAGGGTCGGAGAGCAGTGGTGGATGGCTGGGAGGGGAAGAGGGGAGGGTGTGTGGTGTGTGTGTGTGTGTGTGTGTGTGTGTGTGTGTGTGTGTGTGTGTGGGGGGGGGGGGGGGGGGAGGGGGATTAGATCAGGCAGATGAAGTCATTTAAAGGAATCAGAAATCTTTCCAATGTACCACGTTTTTTTTTTTCTCTCTCATTGTGCTGCTAAGCTAAGACACTGACAGGACCATTTATTAGCAAAAATATATTTTTCTATTTTTAGTGACCCTTTATATCATATCCTCTTCATTCTTCTTCTATAGATGCTCCATGTCAATGAAAAGCCTTCCATGAACATAAATGCTAACCAGTATTTTATGAGAATCTATTTTCCTTGGCTTGCAGTGCAGTATGTATGTAAGTCTTCTTTGTGTGTATTGTATGTGTGCGTGTGAGTAGCACTGTGTGGGTTGTTATGGCATTTGAGAGACAATCTCCTAAAGCTGTAAGGGTGCAGAGGTGATTCATCGCTCTGTTTACGCTTGGCTATTCTCAGTTAATTAAGCTCTCATATCAGAGTTAATGAAACAGCCAACAAGTCTGCATCAGCACCAGTTGCACTTGTTGGCAGCGTGGCTGCAGAGCTGTCATCCTCCAGGCCCGTTGTTATGGGAGGGACAAGTAAGGAGGGAGGGAGGGCGATAAAAAAGGAAGAAAAAAAAACAAGGATGGATAGAATCAGAAAAAAA
>PYXC01000495.1:2297500-2302500 GCA_015244755.2 Tenualosa ilisha | reverse complement strand
TTTGCTGATCTATTTGGAAGGGCTGGCTGTGGCTGAGTGCCCTAGCCAAAGACTGCAGCTGAACTGCAGTAGTGCTGGGAAGTGGATATCAGACAGACTTAGCTAGTGCTCACTGGAGTTTGCATACCCACTGGTGTACATGAGTCTGTGTTGATAGGAGACATTAGTGCGCAGTAGGGAAAGGGAATGAATGTGCACACACTGTGTCTGTGTGTTAGTGTTTTGGCCCAGTGAAGCACCTTTAGACACTGGCCCTAATAGAAACTACTGTGCAACTAAAGTGAAATGTCAGGACTTAAGAGTAAACAAAACAAGTCCTTAGGATGTGCGGTGAGCATTACTCCTTAGGTTATTACTGTAAAGAATGACTCCATTGGAATTGAATGAAATAGGACAATGTCTGCCACATAAATTCATGGAAATACGGATGCCAAATTGCTGTCAGATTGCTTATTTGTTATCCTCTCTCTCTCTCTCTCTCTCTCTCTCTTTCTCCTTCTCTCTCTATGCACCACTCAACGTGGATCCTGTGTCACCTGACAGGTAAGAGAATTGTATTTGTCTGACTGTGTTTTAGTGTTAGAGGTCTGTATGACTTGCTGGCCTCATGACGTCATCCTGCATCACTGGCTCCATTTATGGCTACTAGTTTGAAGATGTTTACAACTGCCTGCTGTGTGTGTGTGTGTGGGAGAGAGAGAGAGAAAGAAATAGAGGGAGAGATAGACAGAGAGAGAGAGAGAGTGCTTGAATGCGTGTCCTTTCAGAATTGTTTGATGGGCAAACTTTATTTACCCCCCCCTCCCCACACACACACACACACACACACACACACACACACACACAAACCGTGCTGCGGTGGTCAGGTTTGGACGTGCCACCCGGCCCCGCCGGTCCCCTCGGCTGCTTAACATTTCTCTCGCTGAATTAAAGAGCCTCTTGATATTTATCCTGCGTCGTCTCCTGGGGCTCCATCCGACTCTATCCCGAAGCCCATCATCTGTCATCGCCAAAGAAAAGCTTTTCCTTCACACACACACACACACACACACACACACACACCAGCCCACTCTCTTTTTGTCTTGGGACTTGGAGGGGGTGGCTGGGGTTGGGTGGTGAAGCATGTCTGAATCGATGCAGCGCTAAGCTCGTATCCAGTGTACCAAGAGCGGCATAGAGAGGTTCTCTGATGGAGACAGATACGTGAGAAGCTCCTGTTGAGCTAATTGGAGTTGCTGACTGTTAGCCTTAACCTTGACTGTTTGGTTGGGTGATTATCTTAGCAGAGGAGGCTTTTGTGTTCTTCTCAGTGGGCGCTAACTGTTAGCCTTAGCCGTGGCTGCCTGACTGTGTGATGATGGTACGGGACGAGACTAATCTGGAGGCCCCTTTCAGTGGAGGACATCACATGAAGGAGAATTGGACAGCCACTTGCCCTGCGCTTCTCAGTACCACCTAATTAATTGGCGTAGCCCTTTTCAGGTGCTGGTGTTCCCTGCACTCCCTCCTTGACATTCATTGTGAGATACTCTCAATGTCTCTCTCTCTCTCTCTTTCTCTCTTTCTCTTCTCTCTCTCTGTGTTTCGCTTCCTCTCCTCCGTGTTCTTTATCTATCAGACCTTCTCCATCTCCCGCACTTTTCCCCTTCTTTTTATTTGCTAATGAATTTCCCTGGGAGCTCAAGGGCAGGTCTTTAAACAAACGCAATTAGAGGTGTCAAAGGCCCTAGTGTTGGAAACACGTAAGCGTTTACAGTTAATTACCAGGGCTTTCCAGCCGCTGTCCATAGAGCAGGAAAGTCAGACCGGAGTGCACACGCACACACACACACACACACACACACACACACACCAGTCATACATTTACAAAGCACCCCTTCAACATACACAAAGACATGTGCAAAGAGAAACACACACACGCACACCAGTCATACATTTACAAGGCACCCTCTTCAACATGCACATAGACACGTGCAAAGAGAAACACACACACAGACACACACACACCTCTCCTCGATCTTTATCGTCTCTGCCCATTCAGTGATAATTACACTGGGTGGAGGTGAAACACCGCATCTTTTTATTTCACACTTCTCTCCATTTCAGCATCTCTCTGGAGAACGCGCCTGAATGCTGACGGCCAGGCCCGACACAACTCCCAGAGTACTCTGCACACTATACACAAAAGACTCCAAACCTCACCAGGGATTAAGGGTCATTAGTCAAAGAGCGATAAGGCCACATTTTTATTTATTGAGAAACAGCTGAATAAGCAGGTAATGAATGCATGTAAAATGAATGGGCTGAGTGAATGCAAAGGCTGGTGTCTGGCATGAAATGGCTTTGAGAGGCAGGAGACATTAGTCTGTCTCTCTACAAGGGGAGGGGAGCGCAAAGGTGCCCTGGTATCACATCATGAGGAGGGACCTGAGAATGAACACATATTATATCCATCAGTTGATGTTGATATTTTCAGGCCTACTGTATCAGCTGTGAGTGTGTGTGTGTGTGTGTGTGTGTGTGTGTGTGTGTGTGTGTGTGTGTGTGTGTGTGTGTGTGTGTGTGTGTGTGTGTTTTCCAAGGTTTTAAATTTCTGTGGCTGAATGTCTTAGTGCATATGTGTTTGTGTTTGTGTGTGTGTGTGCGTGTGTGGAGAGGAGAGGAGGCTTAAAGATCCAAATCCTGTCATAATTCCACCAACTCTCTTGACATCTGCTCTCTCTCTATCTCTCTCTCTCTCTCTGTCTGTCTCTCTCCCTCTCTTTCTCTCTCTCCCTCTCCCACCCTCTCTGTCTCTTTCTCCTCCCCTCTCTCTCCCCTGTCTCTCCATCACTCAGTGAAATTCCAAGTGTTTGTTGCAGTGCGTCTAGTCTGGCCGTCTGCTGTGTGGTGGCCTGGCCCATTAGGATGGTGGCACAGAGCCCTAGGATGGGTGAGAAGGGGAGAAGGAAATTGTTAGCCTGTGAATATCTCAGTGTAACAAACATATGCTTTTTCTCTAGGTGTGTGTGCATGCATGTTTGTGTGTGTGTGTGTGTGTGTGTGTGTGTGTGTGTGTGTGTGTTGAGGGATTGTTGGGAGTGGTATTGCTTGGCTGAGTAGCAAGGCTGTGTGTGTGTGCGTGTGATGCCAGCTCTGACCTTGGCATACTGCTGTCAGTGCACCTCAGGGACACACACATTCTCCCATCTGCCTCCCAGTCAAACACGCACATCACTCCTTCACAATCCCCAGAGCTGGGCCACCCTTCAACCAGTACACACACACGCACACACACACACACACACACACACACACATACACACACACACCAAACACACACACACACACACACACATGCACGTACACATACATAGATACCCATGCAAACACATCAATACACTCATGAATACGCATGTGCACACACAGACACATAGAGTATATGAGCATAATGAGGCTGCGTATATGAGGGATGGCTGCGGAACGCAAACATCATCCATCTTTCATGCAGTGTTTGCACTGGGTCACACATCAGAGGGGTTTAGACAGTCTTCATATTTTAATGACACTTGTCTACTATACAAGGAGAGAGGAGAGAACAAGAGGGAGAGAGAGAGAGAGAGAGAGAGAGAGAGAGAAAGAGAGCATCAGTCAACGATCCAGATTTCTATAATGTATTCTTCGGAGGTTTGACCAGTAATTCAATTTGAGGTAATTGTAGCAGGAATTTCTAATTAACAGGATTAAATGCATCCATTTGCAGAGGGTCCGGCGGAAGGGAGGGGAATGGGCCTTAACGCATTATGCCCCCTCACATTCCCTACATGCTGTTCACCACCTTCAGAGAGAGAGGGCCATGAATAACCATGAGCACCAGGCCCTATGACAGCACTGCTCCTGCTGCTGAGAGGCTGAGATACAGCTGTTCAGCTCTTATGTACCATACAGGGTTTGCAGTGGAGAGAGAATAAAAGAAGGCACAGGTTTAATTCACCTACGCACCCTGAGCACACACACACACACACACACCCCACACACTCTCTCTGTCTCTCTCTCTCTCTATCACACACACACACACACACACAAACACACTCTCTTTCTCTTTCTCTCTCTCTCTATCACACACACATATACACAAACTCTCTCTCTCTCTTTTTCTCTCTCACTCACTCACTCACTCACACACACACAAGTAATATGTCATGCCTGAGTGTAGTGCAGAGCCTGCAGCTTGGCTTCCAATCTGTGGAGAGGGAGAGAGGGCTGGAGATGGTGCCTCTCTCTGCCTCTCCCAGTGTCTCTGCCTCTGGCCCTCAAGAGCCCACAGTGTTGGCGCTCAGGACCAACCACCCCCACCAGCCCCCTTCATGGCGTCTACATGTTTGGGATTCATGTTCTAGACACGTAGTGGAATGTGACAGTGGTGTGCACTGTGACCTAGTGTGTGTGTGTGTATGTGTGTGTGTATGTGTGTGTGTGTGTGTGTGTGTGTGTGTGTGTGTGTGCAATAGATTTTCAACACTCTAGGGTGTAAGGGGGAAGGGGGGCTTCTGGTGCTGTGAAAATGAGAGCAGACTCCTCCACAGAGAGAGCGAGAGAGAGGGAGGGAGAGATATGAAAAGAGAGAGGAGGAGGAGTGTGTGTGTGTGTTTTACATGTCTCTGGATACACCCTGGGTGTTTTGCCTCTCCCCATCGCCCCTCTTCTTCCTCTCGTCTCTGTTGTGCTCCATTTTGGGATGATTGCTTGTCTGCTACAGAAATGCGGGAACACAATATACCCCTGCCTGCTGGACTCATTTTTCTCAGTTTGTTCTTCAATATTGCTCTTACCCATGCATTCACATGCCACTTATGTTGTTGGCTATTTCCACCCCAGAGAGCCAAAGCAATGTTACAGTTCCATTGTGGCGAGAGCAGAGAGAAAATTGTGATATGCATAATTAGGCTTCTCCAAAAGGCAGATTGCATATTGTTCTATTGTGAGTGTTGCTGTGTTTTTCCCTTCTTCCCCACACAGCT
>PYXC01000495.1:2290000-2292500 GCA_015244755.2 Tenualosa ilisha | reverse complement strand
GGCTGCTGGCTGGTAAATGTACTTGATCTGCTTGCATCTGATGGATAATGAAAGACGAACGGTGGAAAGGCTTCGGAGAAATAATTTTTCACTCGAAGCAGATGATGAAACAAACCTCTGGCTCCCGGGGTTGGGAAATGAAACTTTTAATATTGGCACGGCCTTGCACAAGCACGTTCATGTATTTGAATGTTTCACCGTCCATCATTTAATTATTTCTGATAGCTTCTGTGTGGTTAATAACGCAGACAGACTGACATTTTTCGATCTGTGTTGTCAGAAAAAGTATTGATCACGAGCCGGAGAGCGCAGGGGCTTTATTAATGCTCTCCTCAGTGCAGGAACACACCAATGAAACCAAACAGAGAAGGGAGCAAAAACAAATCAAACATGCATCGCTACAACATGAGAGAGAGAGGGCATCGATAATGACTCTCTTCTTTTCCACTGACCTACAGATACATAGTTAAACACCACAGTCAGCCCACACACAATCACTCATAACGTTGTTTCCATCTTTTGCTCCGAGCAATTAGAAGCAGTGAAGTAAGGAAACAGTATGTGCACACAAAGGTCATGCAGCTGAACACTTGGGGACATCTGTTCCTATGCTCGTCTTAATGTCTTCCACTGACTCTTGCCAGGCCCCTCAGTGGCTCGCATTGACTCTTGCTCATAATAAGCATTCATACTTCATGGTTAGTGGGCCGTGCTCACAGAATCTGCTTAGTGTAATCACACTCTGAATGTGACTTATTGGATGAGGCTCATTTTGTCTGGCCCCCAGGGGGGAGGGAGTTCATGGCTTATCATATCTGATTAGGACACTGCTTTGCTTTTCTTGACTATGGTTTTCCTGATCTTATCTTGAACCAGTGAGTATTGTGTCTAGGTTAGCTTGATTCTTCCTATGAATGAAAGAAGGGTGCAACAGAACCTGGGTAAACATACCAAAGCAGAATGATTTTTCCCTCCCTGTCTCTCTGAGCTCAGTTCAATATGATGTATTTTTGAAGAAAGAACATTTTTATAAATCGAAAATTCAGAAACATGGACTGTACAACATGTGGTAAACATTTTTCTCCCCCTTTCTGTATCAAAACTATAAACTCTGATCTCTCTCTCTCACACTCTCTCTTTTCTCTCTTTTCTCTCTCTCTCTCTCTCTCTCTCTCTCTCTCTCTTTCTGTTGTATTACTCCCTGACTCACTAGTGAAATATTCACCAAAGAAAAGTTTGCATAAATTCTTGCATCCTGAATTAATGATGGGCAGATGTTGAATCTGCTTATGCAGTCTCGCTTTGGTCTCTGATGACTGGCAAGGTCTTGTGTGCCTACCAGAGGGGGCTTTTACTAATGTAATGATGTCTTTCTTATTCATGACAAGGACACGCCATATGCGAACCCACAGCTCGTCTTCCATTGGAGACATTTAGTGGGAACAACAGCATGAAAAAAAAAAAGGGGGTGGGGGGGGCGTTCTTCATTTCCAATGCAGGGAGAGGAGGGGTGCAGAGTGGAGGAGAGAGAAGCGTGCATGGGATGTTAGGAAATCGCACAACAAAGTGTGACAAGCCTGGATGCTGGATCCCTTTGGCCCCTCACAGTGCTGCTGTTATGGCAGGCTGGGCTCACACACTCCTCCCCACAGGCACTGCTGCTCTATGGTGCCTCCTGAAAGCAAATGGACAACAATATTCTCTCTACTCTCAACAACAACAACAGTGCCACTCCAGCTTAGTGAGGAGAGGAAGACAATCGAAATACCACAGTCCCAAATTCAAAGACTATTAGCAGGGGCAAATGGCTGGTAAGTATGGGACTAGTAAAAATGGTAGAGCCCATCATTCAGCCAAGGTCACTGGATTAAGAACAGACCTTCTGCTATCCTTGCCTATGTGTTTGTCAGTTCAGCGCTGTTAGTCATGAAGGTGTAGCATTGGTCAAAGAGGAATACAGACGGTGGAATGCAAAGCAAAATCAAAATGTATTCAGGTGTCCCATGAGATGGATCCACTCCACTTTTTTATGGATTCTTCCTCCTGATCCTGACAAATAAATCAACCAAACATATGGACAGGAGTTAGACCAGTATGTAAATGGTGAAAGTAATACCACAGGATGGACTTGGTCAATTGCCAGCCATTGAAATGTCAGTGAACTTGGATTTAGGATACACGTTCAAGAACTTTCTGTAAAACTGGTTGTGTGTGTTTGGCAAGGGAGGAAGGGGGGAGATGGGGGGGGTCATTCTAACCAAGCGCTTAGTTACATAGGGCTTTGTCACCTTTGAAGACCTTGAACCATCGTCAGCACCTCTGGCAGCAGACCACCACTCAGTCTGATCAAAGTGCCCTTGCTTTGGCCAGCGAAAGAAAGATGACTAAGTTGTTCCACAGCCTCTTACTGTGTGTGTGTGTGTGTGTGTGTATATGTACGTGTGTGTGTGTGTGTGTGTCTGTGTCTGTGTGTGTGTTCTGACTGACTGTTCACCAGCCA
>PYXC01000495.1:1860000-2280000 GCA_015244755.2 Tenualosa ilisha | reverse complement strand
ATGGCCCAGTACTCCCGAGCTGCTTAAATCCAACTGACATTTTGTCTCAGGCCCTGGTTGCCATGGCAATGCCAATTTGTCACCTGAGTGGAATTGTGGTCGGAATTGTGGTGTGTGTAGGTGTGTGTGCACGTGTGTTTGCGTGGTTGCATATGTGTGTGTGTGACTGAGTGGTTCGTTGCCATAGAGGCTGCTCATAGGTGTGTGTGTGTGTGTGTTTGTGTTTGTGTGTTTGTGTGTGTGTGTGTGTGTGTGTGTGTGTGTGTGTGTGTGTGTCCAAGCTAGCTTGTGTGGTTGCTGTATGCTGCAATACATACACATTTCTCCCTCTGTCAGCAGTAATGCGTTTCTGGGTCAGCCTGACAGAATAAGAGAGTGAGCACAAGCGAGAGAGAGAGAGCGAGAGAGAGAGAGAGAGAGAGAGAGTCACGCGGCTTGAGCTCCGACCTCAAACTCTTACCTGCTGTTGCGCTGATTGGACACATCCCTCTGGAACTCTCAACACATGACTCACATTCTGCTCAAGTAGGGTGCAATCTGGGTAATGTAGTCCAGGGGCCAATGCTGCGGCCTCCCACTTCAGTGGAAAGCTGTAATCAGCAAGGCCGGAGAGAAGGAGAGAGAGAGAGAGAGAGCAAAGGAGAATTGGAGATCAGAGAATAGGTGCAGGTCTATAATAGGCTGATCTTAGCTGCTGAATTGGCCTAACTGGATCATAATGGGCCCGTGATTGACTCCATGCCAGCAGAAATGTTTAACATACTCTCCGCTCACTCCGTTGTCATGGGAATCTGAGCAGTGGGAAAAAGAAGAAAATGACTGTGGCGCGCGCGCGCGTGTGTGTGTGTGTGTGTTTATGTGTGTGTATGTGTGTGTGTGTGTGTGTGTGTTTAAATGTGTGCCCATATGTGTAAGGCTGCCTGCTCACATAAAGCTAGGATGCTTCATTATGAATATCAAATATAGTCAATTCATTCTGCTGCTATATAAATATGTGGAATAATTATATGAGAATATATAGATAGTATGAAATTGATATTTACCAAATGAACTGTGTGGCATGTCTGTGCCTGGAGAACTACTGATGGTTGGACTAAGCTCCTTCGATGTCCCCTCTCCTTATGGTTGCTGAGTTCTCAGCCAGTGCGTTGGAACAGTAATTCTCTCCAATGGACGCAGTACTGGCTGCTCAACAGCAATCCGTCGGTTGAGATGTGGAGAGGCGATGGCTCAGATGGTGTTTCTCTTCTTTTCAAACATAGGAGGGAGGGGGGAGAGGAGAGAGAGGAGAGAGTGAGGATAGACAGATCATTATCTCCCTGAGCTAGAATGGAGGAGCAGAACATATCCGCCTTGATTAGACCCAAGGAAGCAGAATGAGCCTGTCTTTCTCTCTCTCTCTCTCTCTCTCTCTCTCTCTCTCTCTCTTTCACACACACACACACACACACACACACACACTCAAACACACTCACGCACTCACAAATCACTGAAAATAACTCCTTGGCTTGAATTGACAGTATTAGAGAATAGAAGAGAGAACTTACACATCCCATCTGTGTTCCTCTGACCCCCAAACTAACACACACAGACACACACACACTCACACACACACACACACACGCACACACACACTCACACACACACACACATAAAGAAGAAGAAAGCGGATGGGAAATAAATATAAAAGTAAAAAGATCATTCCCTTCTTCCGCTGACATTTGATAGCTTTTCTTTCTTCTGTTTTGTTCTACATTCACTCCCTCTCTCTCTCTTTTTCTCTCTCCCTCACCCTCCCAGCCCCTAGGAAGTCAGGGAAGAATTGTAGGGATGATTGCTTACTGATAATGGGACGAGGTCAGCCCACACCAGAGTGTCAGCTTCCGAAGGACCATCCCCGCCTGTTAGATCTGCCAGAGATGTCAGAGAGAAAAAGGGAGATATGAAAAGATGGAAAAGTGATAGAGTGATTGTAAGAAAGAAGAGGGGGAAATAAAAGATGGTATGAAAGAGAAGGAAACAGGCAGTGTGAGTGATTGGAGAGAGAAAGAGAAGAGGGAGGGAGAGAGAGAGAGAAAATAGAGAGGCAAGGCTGAGAGATTTCTTGCTATAAGCTGTAGAGCTGATGATCTCACCCCCTTGTCTAATGGTCACACTTCTCATGCTTTTGCTCTCTTTCTCTCTCTCTCTCTCTCTCTCTCTCTCTCTCTCTCTCTCTCTTTCAGACACACACACACACCCTCCATCTCTCTCTCCATCCCTCCTGCCCTCTCTCCTCCAAGTCAGTCTCCAATGCAGCATTAGGGGCCTGCAGTATTTAGCACCACTCTCTATGGCAGCTCACAGTCTCCCCTGGGAATACTACCACATCTGTGCCAGAGAGAGAGAGAGAGAGAGAAGGAGACAGAGAGAGAATGATTCAGGGGAGAGAGAGAAAAAGAGAGAAATGTCCTTTTGATTTTAATTCATTGTAATGATACCAATCAGATGCGGCCTGACTATGTTTATTGCATAATAACGGCATGCTGTGAGGCTGTGTTGGGATTATGATGGGACTAATGTCTCTTAGGGTTTGGTTGGCACTGGACTCTTAAATCAAATTCGGGGAGTCTCTGTGTACGCATGATTTCATTAGGAGGCAATAGTGACAAGATAATGGTTACAAACAACCCACTGCCTGCTGTGCTTCTCTCTCGTTCAGGTGTTCTCTTTAGGGCCACAAAAATGTAAACAATTACAATCATGTATTATGTAGTTTAATGTGTTTAACAAATGCTCACAAGAAAGTAACCAATGCAAAGGGCAATCATGAAAATAAAGTGCCCTTCAAGCTATCTAATTTGGTTACACATGGCACAGATTTACAACTTAACCTGATTTTCATAATGTTGCTTTTTTAAGGTCTGTCTGTGTTCTCTCTCTCCCTCTCTCTCTCTCTCTCACACACACACACACACACACATACACACACACACACACACACACACACACACACACACACACACACACACACACTCACACTCACACACACACACACACACACATACACACACACACACTCACACACACACTCACACACACACACACACACACACAGACACACACACACAGACACAAATATCTATGTTTACAATGTTGTGAGCCTTGTGAACTTTGATACTAGAGGGCCAGTTTGGAGACAGAGTTCAGTGGCCAAGTAATTGATTTCTAAGGGAAATGAGATCGTCCCCCTGTGTGCCCCCATCTCACTGCCTTCACTGGCTTTGAAACAACACCTTATTCTGATCCAAGCACACTTTTTGTCCCATCCACTGTTTCTCTCGCTGGCCTCCCATCCTAGTGTGTTTGACTGGTAGATGAGAAAATAATGATTCTCCAAAACATTCGGTCCTCTTCGTCTTTTATATTTAACACATCAGTGATCTCAAGTTGTTTTTCAAAAAGCCGATAAAATACAGTATGAAATAATTATCTGACCTATAGTTACCCCCTTATGAATCATTTTTTTCCATCTATACTTCAAATGAAATGTGTGAGCGTAAGGGAAGCTTGAAGCATCCCCCTACTGAGATCTGAGGACCATGTGATGGTTGGTGCATCTGTAAACGGAAAGACGCTGCTTGAAAGAGTCAGGAACTTGTCTCTGCTTTGAGATGCTCTGTAAGTTTGCTTAAGGGGAGTGGAGGGAAATGTGCTCGTGTCTCAGCCTGAACATCCTCTGCATTGCCAAAGCAGTCATGCAAAATGAGAGACACAGGGAATTGGAAATCTATGTGCATACATACGTACATACATACATGCGTAGATATATACATATAATACATATATACATGAATGTCTGTTCCTCTCTTTCTCTCTGGTTAATATCACCATCGGCTGCTGGTGAAATGCCCGACGACGTCCACACACCCACTAAACCAAAACCAGTCCTGCTTGCCTGCCTTCCTCCCTCGTAGGCAGACGACTCCTGGAGAAAAGCCGTCATGCTGACTGGAGCCCTGGGCACCTCTAGGACTCGTTCGCAGACAGCCTTCAGAGATAGTTCTTAGTCTCCATGCCCCCATTCCCACCACCACGGCTACCATCACCCCATCTCCAGCATAGTCTCAGTGCCCGGCAAAGATGGACTGTCAACGAGGCACATATCGTGCTGTGCCACTGTGATCACCCCCACCCTCCCACCCTCATCTCCCATCACTTTATGCCCTTTTGCCCTTGTCTTGTCTTGACTTGCTGTGGCTCTAATGTGTAGGGGATCGGCCCATGCACAGACAGCAGCTCAGTGGGCAACAGGGCTGGACCACATGGCCTGTGAAGGGTCCACTAGGACCGGTCTGTGGGAAGCCTGTGGATGGCCTTCACAGAGGAGTCAAATAGAGACACTGGGGCTATTTTCCATTCAGAGACGATGAATATTTTTTTAATTTGATTTATGAATTTTGATTTATGAATATTTAATTCATCAATTTTATACATTCACTCTACTCTTCTGCTTGTCAGACTATTTGTGTAATGTGTATTTGCCTACTTTTTTGGTTTACAAACCAAAAAATAAGGAACCAGCGTCATGTTGACTGAGAAGCCAGTAATAAATGTGATTTCAATTTCATTCAGTTTAAGTTTAATTTTCACAGACTCTCTGATTCTGCAAAATTCTGCAAGTGTAATAACCACAAAATCTATGTTAGAGGGTTCATTCACCCCATAATGAACCATTTAACCATCAAAGTGACTACGAAGCTGGTAAATTAACCTGAACACATTGCCTAGTCTGCTTTTAAGGTTGATTACATACAGCACAAATTCATGGACATATTCAAAAAGAGCTGTGGCACGGCAGACATAGACTCCTTGTTTGTGTGGGCCAGTGGACACAATCCCTCTTTCTCTCTCTCTCTCACTCTCTCTCTCTCTCTGTCTCTCTGTCTTTCTCTATTTCTGTCTCGACCTGCTAGATGAACTCCAGCTGGGTGGATGCACTCTGGAGGCTGACGTCACCTTGCAGTTGTAGAGAAGGTGATGGTGGTGGTGAAGTGGGGATGGATAAGGGGTTAAGTTGTGTGCAGAGGTCAAGCGCTGGCAGAGGGGTCATGGTCACGGCATGTTGAGGCCCATGTCCCTGGAAACAAAGGCTGGGCTTATCCGACGGAGTCTGTGTCTGTGCTACTGCCCTTTCCACTGGGACACTGAGTAGACAGCTGGGGAAGCACATTCACACACACACACACACACACACACACACGCATACTCTTAAACAGCTTGAGTGCATCTCATGGTGTCTCGTTCACACACACGGGCGCGTGCACACACACACACATTCATAAAGACACAAAAACACAGGAACCTACACACAATCACATATAGAAGCCTATTCAGTCAGTGACTACAGGATCCATATGCACAGACAGACACACACGCATGAACACACACACTTATGCTGTAGGAGTGTGCATGATTCCATTCGGCTGGTTGTGCATGCGTGGAGGTTCTGTGCCACGTGCTAATTGCAGAGCCTGACACCAACTGATTGGTTCCTAGTGTAGATGCAGGCTGGGGGCTGGAGGCTCTGACATTTGGGACAACTGACAAGGATGACAAGACCAGCCGAGCAAGGTCTCTCTCTCTCTGTGTGTGTGTGTGAGTGTGTGTGTGTGTGTGTGTTTTTGTGAAATTTTGTGAAAGAGCATGTAAGGGTGTATATATAAATTGAGAAAATGTACCGTAGGTCAGACCATGTGTTGAGAAAAAGAAAGAATAGGTGTTGGTAACTGTCTCTGTGAGGTTGTAGCCGTGTGTATGTATGTGTATGTGTGTGTGTGTGTGTGTGTGTGTCTGTGTGTGTTTTGAATTCTCACCACCAGTCTCAGCACAAAATGAGAGCTGTGTCATTTTTCTTTCACACATGCTAGACTACCATTCCCTCCCTCTTGTTCTCAGTTTTTATCTCTCACACACACACACACACATACACACACACACACACACGTACACACACCACAGGCACCCCTTTGTCAGACTTCTCCATCTTCTTTGTGGCCTTAGATTTGATGAGCAGTTGTCAGCACATAGGGGAGCTGACACACACTCACTCCAGACCCCCCAGCAACAAATGACCAGTTAAAGCACTTGAAGCTCAGCATGCCCCTTTTTGTCTCTCTCTCTGTGTGTGTGTGTGTGTGTGTGTGTGTGTGTGTGTGCGCGCACTCATGTGTGTGCTCAAGTGCGCGTATGTGTGCGTCTGTGTGTGTGTATGCGTGTGTGTTTGCACGTGTGTATGTGTGTGTGTGTGTGTGTGTGTGTGTGTGTGTGTGTGTGTGTGTGTGTGTGTGCGTGTGTGTGTGTGTGTGTGTGTGTGTGTGTGTGTGTGAAAAAGCATGTATATGAATGTCAGTATGTGTGTTTTTTTGTAGTATCTGTGTATTTGTCTCTGGCCGCCATCAGTATATCTGTGTGCTGCACTTTGAGTGGATGGAGAACTACCCACACACCAAAACACTCCTACTACTCCTACCAAAACCAGTCCTACACAAATACACTAGGCACTACTTTCTTCCCAGCTACTTACATGATAATCCACGGGTTGTAATCTAAAGAGTTCCCCTATGCACATCTGTGTGGATTTGTTTTCCTGAATGAATGATTTGATTGTTTTGTCGATCTCCCTCTCTCTTCCTTAGTTTATTTATATGTGTGTTTATGTGTGTGTGTGTGTGTGTGTGTGTGTGTGGTTTGCTTTGTGTGCTTTTGTGCTTCAGTGCTCTCGTTTGGAGGAAGCTTGCCCTCTAGTGTGCAGTAACCAAGAGCAACAAGCAGTGGCTTGCTTCTCAGACAATGCAAGTTGTGTGTTTGTGTTTGTGTGTGTGTGTGTCTGTGTGCATGTGTGTGAATGTGTTTGTGCGCCCGCAACAGCAAAACTTAACAACACTCAGCTGTAGCTGTTCTTTCTCCATTGTGCTGCACATGACAATAAGATCCATCTTTGCTTGATACAAGGGTCTCCCTCCCCCATCACTGTTATTTGTTCTTTTCCATGCAGATAGATGTGTAATCAGAGGTCCAGCAGAATAACAGGCAGTTGAATATCAGAATGAGGGGAGGGGGTGAAAATAACAGTTGTTAACAACTGGCAATAAATAACTGATTCTTCATCTTTACCCTCAATATTTTCTCTCTCTCTCTCATTCTCTCTCTCTCTCTCACTCTCTCCCTCTCCTGCACCTACATGCTTTTCACATGTATACACTCAAATGCTCTCACCCTCTCAGTGTCTGTAAGCCCCACCAGCAACCCCCACCCCCCCACCCCCCTCCACACACACGTCTGCTCTCACTCTCCTGCCATCATACTCCCTTTTGATAGCAAGAACTCTCTCTCTCTCTCTCTCTCTCTCTCTTTCTTTCTTTCTCTCTCTCTCTGTCTCTCTCTCCCTCTCTCTCTCTCTCTTCCTTCGTCTCTGTGCCCCTTGTGACATACACACACATGACTGGCTTTGATGGTCTCACAAGGTGACACAGGCTCTTGATAAGCAGTGTAGGGATGGCCTGGTGACAGGTGAGATCACTTGGACTGGTGGTGCTGGGAGGGGGGGTGGAGTGGGGGCGTAACAGTGGCAAGCCATAGAACACGGCATGAAAATGCATGGCAACTAGGCCAGGGTGACACAGCCAAGGGAATAGTCATAGCAACAAGGTGTTCTGATGAGTGAGTCACTGAGCCAAGCCTGAGCCAACCAAGTGAGGGCTCATGGGTCCAATACAACAAGGATCAAATCAGCAACAACTAGAATGTGTATCAAACAACTAGTCTGGGAATTAATTACACTAATACTGGCTTAAAAGGATAATGGTAAATAGTGATGGAAAAAAGAGAAAAAAAAATCAGTCTATGCCTGATTTATGGGAAATATACATTTTGTGACATTCTTTTCTGAAAGAGCCTGGCATGTGATAAAGGATTATGGTCTTTGAAATGATGTCTTTCTCTTTACGAAACACCAGATTTGACAGCAGTTTAATTCATTTTGTTTCTCCTCCGTCCTTTGTGATGCTATTAGAGGTGTGACAATGCAGTCTTTCATTATGTGATATTAGTAGTTGTTATCAGGATCCTCTTTTCATTTTGGCTGACGAGGAGAGAAAATTGTATTCTTAAATGAATATTAGGGATGTCAAAGAGAATGAAAGGACAATGTGATATCAATTCAATTCCAAGTAAAACAGCCAGTTGCATGAGCTGTCTGCCTTGGTAGAAGTGTCTTTGCTCAGAGAGTTTGTAAAATGTAAAATGTCTTTCAAACATAAATTTTTAATCTAACTTAATGTACATGTAGAAGAATGAGTTTGCACATTGGAGATTGACATTTTCTTTGTGTAGAAGACAAAGTCATCATCCAGGGATAGTGACCTGCATACTGCTTGTCCATTTGGAGAAATATTCAGGACTGTGCCAGATCTCCAAGTTGAATGAACTGCAATGAACTGTGTTAGAAGTGACCTCTGAGTTTTAAAAAGTAAGAATTTGCTCTTTCAGTTTTTTTCCTTCATTCAGAATAGGAAGGATTTCTGGAAGTGGTGCTTATCCTCTCCGTAGTCGAGTTTGTTGATTTGTTATTTTTTTCTGACAAACTGGATAAATAGCGATTTAGCCGAGTCTCTTCGAATTAGAATTAGAGGTTTTATTTGACAGGGTGCTTTGGACTCCAGCTTTTGAATCTAATGGTGGGCTAACTAATCCTGATGATGGACTCTGAGCTAAAGTCACTGGCCTGTCAAGGGTTTTTTTCCACACTGTGTGCAAAAGCACCGCTTTGCCATTCCCAGCCATTTGCACCATAACAAACAAGCACTGAGGGGATGTGCTCATGTAGATATCCAAAACCTCTGAGCCGTAGAAAGAGGTTTGTTTCCCTTGAAGCTAAATTGCTATGAACCACAGCACAACAGCCAGGTCTATCATCAGAACAAGGACACGTGTTCTGATGAGAATGAATATTCGGTGTCTTTGTCATTCTGCATGGGTTGTGAAGTTGAGGAGTCAGCCTTAAGTCAGTCTGCTGAGAGTTAACTCTATTGAGGGAGAACCGAGTCATGTCAGACATTTTGTGTTTTCTTCACAATGTTGTTATTTCCACACCACACTCAAGCTTGGCGGTCTATGTTGACATTTGGTTTCATAGTTAGGATGGCTAGCTTAGTCGAACTTCCTCTGTGTCCTTCAGTTAGATTTGGTCTGTAGGCCACCTGCCCCTCAAGGTTCTCTCATTTGCCACTTCTTTCCACCAATTGACTTTTTCTCAAAATTAGAAGCAAATCACATTATATATATACATGCCACAGTGATACTACTCACACCCTCACCAAGTGTGTGATGGATCATGTGGACCTGCTTCCCCCAGAGCCGGGGCACAGTTTGCAGGGGTGTGCATGGAACCGCACGGCAATCTGCATACTAATGTCACTGCTATCTGCGTCAGAGAGGAATGGAAATTTGTGAATTAGCCCAAATACTCAGGCTGGACAGAGGGCCTCCGCTGCGCTAGGCTAATTTGGTTAGGATGGGATGACTGTGGGTCATCTACCACAATCAATCACATGGAGAGCTCGAAATGATATCATTAGCGTTGAAGAAATGGACGAGAAAAAAGAAGAGAGGAGGGAAGAGAAACAGAGAGAAAGAGAGAGAGAGAGTGGTTAGGAATGTATTGATCAAAATTAGAAATGGTTTCACCGTTGGCACCCCTGCTTTTAATTTCATCTGCACCTTAATATCCACTTAGCTCCAGCCTCCTTGGAAACTGTCAATTTGGGTTTGAATAATGCATATGTGTGTTGACAATACTGCTCTCTTGCTCAAAGAAGAGGAATTATTCCCAAGCACTCTGGAACATAGAACTGAAACCGTATTTGTGACTTATAAAAGAAAAATCTACTTTTTCAGACTGTACATCACTGTAACCATAAAGAAAGCTGCAGCTTTTTTATAATCCTTGGGTTTCGTTCTTGCTACTCATCAAGGATCAAGGATCAAAGAGTTTATTTGTCACATACAGAAGTGAAATCAGTGATATTTAAGAAATCACACGGACACTGTTATTGTCCCAGTAAATGTTTGGACACTTAACAAATAGCCTCATTCCCATTTCACAGAATTAGGAAATTATCATGTTTTCAGAATGGTTGTTTAAGGCAGCCATGAATGGATGTCCAGTTGTCTTGGAAGTGGATATGTACTTCTCAGTGTGACGTGTGTTATTTAGCTTGGTTTAGTGTGCACCATTTAGTGGAGTGTTTAGTGTGTGAATACTGGCTTTCAGAGGAATAGTGCTCCCATGTGCAGGGGGGTTGTGCAGGCTTGCACAGACATGCATTGTGAGTCCCGGTGCTGACAGAAACTGGGGGACGTGGGAATATGATTCTCTTGCTCTGCCCACTTTTTCACTGTTTATTTCAGTCTTTTATTTTATTGCGTCTTTTTATCTTGCTATCTTTTTATCCCTCATTCTCTGTATGCCTTTCTGTTTCTTACTCTCCTTCACTCTCTTTCTTTATCTTCCTTTCCCAGTTATGCCACTCTGCTCGCTTTCCCTACATCCCTCCTCCTTTTCCCCTCTCTCTCTCTCTCTCTCTCTTTCTCTCGCTGCTCCCCCCTCCCTGTGTGCCATCTCATTTGTGAAATTCATTTTCCTGTCAGCGTGGCTCAGTCTCTAATTCATCCCCTATGATTCTTCATGTCAGGCCCATAATGCCCTTCTCTGCGCCGCATCTCACAGGCCCATTATCTGGACTGATAGGGACAGACTCTTAGAGCTTGGCCTGGTCCTCTCTCTCTCTCAATCTCTATCTTTTCCCCCTCTCTGTGTGTGTGTGTGTGTTTGTGTGTGTGTGTGTTGTGTGTGTGTGTGTGTGTGTGTGTGTGGTGTGTGGTGTGTGTGTGTTTAAGCAGAAAGAGAGGGCTGCTGTAGGATACTAGCACAGCAATCAACCCATCCAAAGGGTCCCATAACAATCAGGACATGGAAATCCTCCCTGATGGATTTAATGTCCCTGTTTGTGTGTGTGTGTGTGTGTGTGTGTGTGTGTGTGTGTGTGTGTGTGTGTGTGTGTGTGTGTGTGTCTGTGTGTGATGAGGGGGCCCAGGCTCACATGGAGACAACAGTGTGTGTTCTTATTAAAAGGCAGAAAGATGAGGCAGATGCATCCATTGGCACCATTCAGTGCCTATAATAAGGCCAAGGGCCCACAAGAGGCTGTCAAAAGTGCTTAGGAAAGAAAGAAAGAGAAAGAAAAAAAGAAAGAATATTAAAAATGGGAAAAAATGAGACATGCACATGAAAATTGCCTCAGTGTTTCTGTCGTGACGTGATGGTAAGCACATGATGTTGGCCGGCTATGCATTGCAAACACAGGCACTGAGATGACACAATGAATTGATTACACTGCAGATCTTATGAAATGCAAACAGTTACGTAGTCTGAGACCATCCATTCAGCCAAGCATTTAAGCACACAACACACATATACCCACATGTACTAAAGCTCCAACACATCAAAGATTGATGGATAAGTCAGTAGGCTGCAGCACCTTACACTGAGTTCAGTATTGATAAGAAAGGGAGATCCTATAAAGCACAGACTTGTGGGATATTGGAGTACCAAATGAGGCATGTTATTAAAGTGACCAATGGTGCAGGGGTTGTATGAAAAGCAAATGAAGCGGCTAACTGTAATAACTCCCCAGTTGTGAATATACAGGACTTCCAATTGCACTTCAATAATTCCCATAGATAGTGTGGATTCAAATGTGATTATCTCAACTTCAGGAAGATTGCAGTCAGCAGGCTAGCGATGGGACTACTGTATCTTTGAAAACAAAGGCAGCAGATACTTACCTCTAATGCAATGGCTTTTTACAGTAAGTGAACACAAATTCAAGTAAGCAATCTCCAGCACAGAGGAGGACCAATGCTCTCCCTCTACCCTGACTTGAAAATGCAAGTAAATCAGAATTACAGTATTCACACCCCCCCACTGACCCTTTGGGCCAAAGTTTTGAAGACTCATTTACATATATTTTTGTTTCAGTGCTGTATAAATCTTTATTTAGTGTCTGGTCTAAACGCTATGCTCTGACAAATGTATTTTTTCTTGTACTTTGTTGAGGAAACTTGATCTACGTTTCAACACTATCTTTCCCCTTTAGGCAATCATCAATACTTTATATATCCATCCCTAAAAGTGAGTCAGATGGTTCGGCTTGTTTTCAGACTGGGATGCTAACTACAGGGCTCAACGACCACAATCTGATGCATTTTTAAACACTCAAGGGTTGCCACGAAGGTCAAAATGTAATCAGCCAATAACTGTAGCCATCCAACAGATTGCATTACCTGTGGTACATGCATAATGCATGGCGTACATCTAAAATACTTTCTAACCTTTGGCGTTCAAAATGCAAGCTTTTCATTTGAAGTGTTAGAACTGGCATCCCCTGTTGATGAATACTGAGAGTGTTGACAAGTATTGGTTCAAGTGTTTAGAAAGAATGAGTTTAAAATTTACTCAACAGGAAACTTAAATCAAAGACTGGAATGTCGTTCAGCTTGAAATACAGTTTTGGTGATGTCCATATGTGTGAGGATTTTCTGTGAACCATTTTGCACAGCCTTAGTATTAGAGGTATTAATGATGGCATTTTGGAAGATTCATCTCTTTCTTCCTCTCGCTTTCTCTGTCACTACCACCATCCCCCATGGCTTCTAGCTTCAAAAGGAAAAAAACTCAGTCAGTCATCATTATTGCTGTGAAGTGAGTAAATGAATAAACAAGCAGCAGGTCGTTTCAAGTTCTGAGATGCAACTGGATATACAGTAATGGGAGACACATAATCCCAAACCGTGTCTTAAATAGTAAATTCAATCCACTCCAAGAAGCCTGTAAGAAACTCTCCTCTCTCTCTCTCCTCTCTAACTCTAAGTTTTTGTTTATCTTTGTTTATTTCATTGGTTCTTTCTTTCTGTGTGTGCCTACACGTGAACAGTATAATCTCTCTAGGAGACTTACAGATTTCTTTTTTTTTCTTAAGCTTTTTTTTCTTTAATTGACTTTTTTCTTTACTTTTCTGACATATGAATGCAGTTTAAATAGATTTGGTCATATTTTCGCACACAGTTGTCTTTACTAATAATGAGGGGGTAAGGTCGTGTTGGCTCACAGTGTATGTGCACACAGTTTAAGGAGAAGAAAAGCTCTTCCTTGTGTTGAGCCTCTTCTCATACAGAATTGGTTATTTTAACATAAGGTATGTGCAGCGCTCTGTCTCTAGGGATAAACCTGGAGTTGCTGTGAAGTCTTGGATGACAGGACCCAGAGGAGTTTTAATGCTCTTTTGCCCTTAAAGAACCTCAATTGTTGTGAGAAACAACGCTGTCTGGAGAAGAGAAGGTGGTGGTGGTGGGGGGGGGTTGCATTTGTGTGCAGGGGAGTGGTGAAAAGCTTCTTTCCTCTTGCAAGAACAAGAATAAAAAAAACAAACAGCTTCCCTTTGTTTTCCTGGGCCATAAATTAACACCTGCTTGCTGATGCTTGACATGAATTAAACATAGCCCTGTTTTTAATGGAGTCATGTGGAGTTCCACACAATTAGCTCCCTGCTCGAGCGAAAGTTTCTCACCGCAAAGAAAAACCTCTTGCAGAAAGTTGTATGGGCCAAATGAGCAGAAATCAACTGCAAGCATCACTTGTCCTGCAGGAATTCTCTATCCTGCAAGATTAGGCATGTGTATTTTGTTACTGTTACGACTGAAATGTCTCACTGGTGCCATATTTCATTTCAGAGAGTTTGATTCTGCAGGCTAGGATTCCGATGAAAGGTTGTTGATGATGAGCTCAACAGCCAATCAAATGACAAGGCTCTTCTCTGAGCTCTGAATGCTGCATGTTCCTAGTATGTGCTGTGATTGCTCAAGCTAAGCCAGATTTGCTGCCCATTTCATTACAGTGTATGAACACCAGAGAGGTCATTATATCTAGTTAATCAGAAGGGATTGGAACGTTTCTCAATTTGATAAAAAGCTGTTTTCATTCATAGGGTTCGCCTTAAAGGGAATCTTGATTAGGCATCTGCATTCTGCTGGAACTGAGAATTTGCTAAGCTAAAATGGATCTACATTCCGTCCTAGAGGCCCTTCCTAGACATACTTGATATCCATATTACCAATGGATTGACTACCATGCAATGTTATGGGATAATATTTTTGAACTATTATGATGCTTAGTTAAAACCATGGACAACTTGTCTATCATGGTTGCTACTGATTGTACTTTTCCTGTATGACCCCTGGCAGTTGGCTTAGTCGTGGATCTGCCCAAGGTTTCTTCCTGGACTAACTAAACATAAGGGAGTTTTTCCTTGCCCCTGTTGCTCTTGGGTGCTCCTTGCTGTGAAGCACCATGAGACAATACTATCATAAAATGTGCTGTATAAATAAAATTAAATTGAATAGATTGAATTGAATTGAACATGCATTACTCAACTGCAAATTTTTAACATTAAGAATGGCATAATGATAGATGCAATAAAGCCTTCTACTTATTCTTTTGAGATTTTGTTGTTCTGGGTTAAAGCTTTTGGACACATTAAAACCCTGGCATTCCCTGAGCCCAGAGCCCTGAGACATTCTGAACAAGGCAACATCATCAGTATTCATAACCGTGCTGTTTTTGTAGATGGAGATGTTGGTGCTGAGTTTAGTTTAGTTCGGAAACAGAAAACTAAACAGCAGTAAATTATAATCTGTTTATTTCTGTTGTTGTTTTTCCTAGATGGGCCACTTGGACCCCGTGGACTGGTGGAAGCCACGGAGATGTGCACCCAGGAGTGCCTGGTCCTTGGCCATTCTGACAACTGCTGGATGCCCCCAAGCCTTGGCTCCTTCCAGTCCCCCAAGTCACCTGTCTCCACCTTTGCCCACGAGAAGGACTGGTCCAAGGACAAGCTGCTCAATGGCCACACCCTGACCCGCAGCTGGAAGACTGAAGGTGGTCGGGACCAGTTCGGCAGTGATCGCAAGCAGTTTGGCAGTTCGGAGGGACACTTCAACGGCAGTGGGCACATGGCGGATATCCCACTCGCCAGCCTGAAGTCCTACCAGCCTACCTGCGGCCCTGACAGCCCGAAGGAACAGCAGCTATAAGGGCAGACGTCTCTCCATGGGGACCTCGAGTCTCGCCAGCTGTCTCGTCCCTGTGAATCTATAACGTCATCTTTTTTTTTCACTCTGTCATTTTTTCTTACTTTGCCTCCATCTTGATTTTTTTCCTACTTTTACTTCAGGTGGACGCTACCCGCTCTGTGATAGTCGCGTGTGTGGAATTTTAGACCGCTAAGTTAGAATTGTGCTTGCTCCGGAAAGTATACTATGCGACTTGTTCATGGTACCACTGACCTTCTTTCTCCTGGGTTTGTAAGTTTTGCATCTCTGTAACTCTTCTCTTTGAAACTCAAGGGATTTGCTGCAACATTTAAACTCATAAGTCTATTGGTACCTTGTGTGTACCTCACCATGAACATGGATGGGAAGGCTCTACAGTAAAAATCATGACAAACTGAAGATGGGATACTCATATATTAAACAGTTTAAAATATATGGCTGACCAATATATACCAATATTGTGATGTGGTTGTTCTTGAGCTGTTTTGAGGACTATATTAATCTACACTGTCAAAGAAAATTGGAACTACAATTATGAGAGCATTGTACTAATTACACTGTTAGTGGACACTTGTTTAGTCTGTCATTGTTGGTGTGTTTGTAAATAGGACTTGATACTAACCAGTTTTATGTACTTGTAATATTCACATGGAATTGACCATCCCTGTTGTCAATTATTTATCATTTTGTTTAGTTTATTATTACTACCTTGTTTGGATTAGTCTGTTGAGTTTCCTATTGGTATCAACGAGCCAGAAGAGACTGCGCAATTCAACTTTTTTTCCTTTCCTGACAGAAAACAAAAAAAACTAAAAGAAGTCTCGTGAATGAAGAACACAGATTATGAATCATGAAATTGCACAATACTGTTCAAATCTGCATACCATCAACTATGGCAACAAACCTGGCAAACTTATTTTTTCAAAATATTTTGTATTATTGATGTATAAGCTCGATTTCTACTTACGACAAAAGAAAAGCGTGATGTCTTTTCCTCTAAACAACAAAAAAGGCAAAATGATGTAACAGTTCAACAGCAATATATTTGTAAATGGCTAAATATTTTATTTAACTTTAAAAAAGTCACTATTGTAAAGATTAAATCAGTCATGTCATTGCAGTAAATTAATGTTCGCGACCTCAGAATTAGCATTTTCCAATCATAAATGTTCATTCTGTCTAGTATGCTATGTAAAGATGAGTTGGTGTATCCGCGCAATCTCATGTGCTGTGCCTTCATGAGCAGATTCCAAACATTGCACTCATCAGAGGAGTCATGCTGGTGAGCAGAGCAGGCAAGACTCTGGGCTGGCCTGTAGTGCCATTCAGAGGCAATGTTTGGCACCAACCAACACATTCTCTCATCAGGAAAACACAAAAGAAGAATCACATCAAAGAGAATTTTAAAAAAGGAAAAAAAATCATGACTAATATAGCTGACTATAGCATACACACATACAGAAACGCAAACACGTACATTGTACACATACACACATACGGTCCAAAAAGCACGTGAATAAATTAAGTCAGACATCTGGGGGTTTGTGGGAGGGATGGAGAAATGGGGACAGGAAGGTCTGTGTTTTTTGCCATGTGATTTCTGTTTCTATTTCTTTCCTTCTCTCTTTGGTTTCACTCTCTTTTTCAAAACCCTTTGTAAGGCATGGCAGCCAACTGAAACACACAAAAAGCATGCTTAAATACAGAGCTTTAAATTGATTCCTTATTGTGTTATTATTCAAATTGACTTTCATGCCTTTCTTGTTCTGTTGAAGAGGTTTTAATTAGTCCACGAGGAAAGACTTCATTTTGTACAGCACCTCCGCATTTTATGTCACAGTATAAGGAGAAGAAAAAATGGAGAAAAAAAGTTAAAGTGGGATGAAGTGTGTTGCTTAATTGCAGTATGTTTGTCAGTTGTGAGAGTGTTTGACATCATAGATATTTAAACAGTTAATCCTTGTTACTGCTCTACAGGTATCCAGCTATTGCAATAAATGTTTTAAATATTTGTATGCTTAGTCTGTGTGTTCTATTGAAATGAAACACTTAAACTGTCTGAAATGTGAACTCTTTTTAATGTAATCGCTATAGCAATGCATTCAATTAAATTAATTTAGCATATACCATCATGCAAAGAAACTTATAATGCAGTGTAGGCCTACTTAAAGTATATCCACAAATTGGATAGCAAATCCATAACCTCAGTGCTGGCAATGCATTGCTTTACCAGATGCAGGTGCATTTATTGCATTTCCATGGTATTCACTTGCATCAGTTCTATGCTTTCATTTCTTTATTTGTGGAGTAACCCAATGGAGGGAAAAAGAGACTTTGGTATGTTTTCTCTGTCCAACTCTGCCTCCCCTATTCCACCCACTGAATTAGCCTGCCCTGGGTGCAACACATTGAGCTCAACCTGGCCACACTTCTTATACATTTTCTCTCTCTCTCTCTCTCTCTCTCTCTCTCTCTCTCTCTCTTTACTCGGCTGCCATGGTGTAGTTTGTTTGTGTGTGTGTGTGTTTGTTTGTTTGTTTGTTTGTTTGAGCAGCATGGTGCCTGTTCCATCGGCATCCTTGTGTTTACCCGGCCCCCACGTCTGAGCCTTGGCTCAGTGGCCAAAAACGCTTGGAGGTTCATTTGCATGGCACCAGTCCTGGCGACGAGAGGCCAAGAACACAGTCTAGCCACTCAAATAATTATATTTCCTTTCCAGTCATTTCATTTTTTTCCCTGTTTCACTCTCTTCCATTTCCTTTCTCCCACCACCATCCCCCGCCACCTCTGATGTGTTTATCTGGGCCTCCCCAATGGCCCTGCTTACTGTCTTATTCACCATGCTAGCTATCAACTTGGGCAAGAATAGCTTCAGAAAAGCTTCAAAGCTAATTGGCTTGGAAGTGTGAGGGGAAGGAAATTAGTGTCACCCCACAACAAGTAAAGGAAAGTTCCCAGTTGCATTTCTTTTCATATGACTGGAGAATTTATTTGGAAGCGCGCCGCTCCTCTGAGCCACAGTTGAAATTAAGTTTCTGCTAAAGTTCTATAGCTTAAAGACATTTTCACGGTAGTATCTCTCTCTCTCTCTCTCTCTCTCTCTCTCTCTCTTTCTCAGATTAGGCACCTGTGGTAGAAACTAGATTTTGTGTTCAGTAAGCCATTTGCATTGTTCTGGACATACTCATAAATTGTAAATATGTGACCTGCTGAATTACCTTTTCTTTTCATTATAATCAGTCTTCTGTCTACACCAAAAGCCTAAATATATATATATAGCAAGCTGCAAGTCCTTGTAGCACTGTGCAACTCTAAACATTTAGGACTACATTTGTAATAAATGTATAGACGTTACTTTTTAAAAATTGCATTAGTATTCTAAGAATCTCAAGCAAAGTTGAATGTAACTTGAAAAAAAAAAAGATTTTTAGTTGTTGTTTGTTTTATTTTGGCTGTCTGTAAGATTGTTTTGTGCAAGCAATAGGCAATATATATATATATATATATATATATATATATATATATATATATATATATATATATATATATCATTACCTGACACATAACACAGGCTCTACTTTGATCTCCATGCTAATTGAAGAAAGGAAAAGAAAGGCAAGCATGGCCTCTAAGATAGTATCTTGAATTTCAGCACCTTGGAGAGCAACCCAGAGACTACTGCTGGTGCCAAAGACTTCTTTCTATGTTCCATATCCTGTGTTGTTTTCCCATTAATTTTACTGCTTTTTTCTGAGCAGAATTCTATAACTATTCCACATTTGAAAGATTTTCAAATAACCATAGATCTGAAATATCTTTATCATAGGTTTTTCAGTGGAACACTTCAAATTGTAAGTTCCCCATTTGAATGACTGCTGCAAACCCAGTGTTTGGATGCTGAGATGTGCTCTGCCCTCGTTTGGCTGTTTGGATTCTAAGCCAGTAAACCTGCAGGGCCATTTAGAGCAAATTAATTTAATAAGCTTTGAGAATATACAGATTCTTAAATGACGCACTTCCTCACAGTGATGCACTGAAAAGTGCTTTAAGTGCTTGATTCTGAAAATGTGTTTTCAGAAGAGTTTGTGTGTGCCTATGTGGCTGTTAGTATGTGTGTGTGTGTGTGTGTGTGCACGTGCGTGTGTGTGCTGATATGTGTGAGTGTGTATGTCTTTGCAGATTCAGGAGCACGATTCTGATCTAATTTCACCGACTTATTCCAAGCCTCCCACCCCCGCTCTGGGCCCAAGGGCCCTATGACTGAACGAAGCCCTGCCAAAAGAGTCCAGTAATGGCCAAATCAATTGGCCTGGCCCACGGATGTTTTTACACACTAATCTTTTGATGAGGGGCATTAAATATTATATCTGGCGGCCAGCGTGGCCAAATATATATTTAAATATAAATTAGTCAAGGAGGCCTCGACAATGTCTGCTCTTAAGCACAAGCCAGTGAATCTTTCATACCTTGTCTCTCTTTCTTTATGGTTGCCCATCAGTTTTATGACCACAAGGCACCAGCAAGCCCATTCATTTTTTAGCCATTCTGTTTTCATTTTGCACTCGACATTCCATTGATTTCGCTGTCTCTTGGAGGGAACATTTAGGTCAGGGGTTCTTTAATTTGGTGCCAGGAGAATATCCCAGTGCTGTTGCCTTTTGGTTTCTGCACTAACACAGCGTTCGTCTCCTTGCCTTACTCATCCACTGGTGCAAATCTAATTGGGAGATCATGGACTCGAGAAGCTCAAGAAGATAACTGTTCTCTCCCAGAGAAAGTCAAATGCATTGAATCTGACTGAGCAAATGACAACACTAATTGTGTTAGGAATTCACACATTGGCACATGGATGGATTCACATACACACACGCGCGCGCACACACACACACACACACACTGCTCTCTTGGGGAAGAAAATAGTCCCTCAAGTGGTTAACATATTGTGAATTTGGGAGGTTCAGTGGCAAATTTGGCCCACCTGTGGCAATTCAGCCCATGCCAATTAAGAAATGCCCATGGCAAAGACTTAGAGGCCTGATGGTGCTGGAGGACAGGTAGAGTCTTAAAGCAGACAGGAAGAGTTTTAATAAAGTGCACATGTCATGTGTGCCATTAATTTGGGTGTATTACCCAGCTCTTAAAGTAGCATTCATACCCCTGTACTTTAATGCCTGTGAGTGTTCAGTGCTATGTGTTAAAAGCAGAAAGGAAAGTAAGCTGAGTAAATAAGTAACGTATTTAACACAATTTCAAGCATTAAGGCCACAAAGTAAATAAGGATAGCCAGAGGAACAGAGAAACAAACACTATGCACGCCTTCAATCTTATCTCATCAAATAAATATCTCATCAAATAAATAGCGTATCACCACACGCTCTTGCACCGCTGAGGCTTCATAATGGACATGTCAGGGCTTCTCCAAACATGAGAGATGCACACATTCACCTCCTGGAGTTGGGCTGGCTTAAACGGGTGACAGATTATCCAACCATATCCACCACCCGTCAGGATCCCTTTATGTCTCCTTGGCCAGTTCCAGTTCACAGCCTTGGCTAGACTTTCTCAAAGGCCTGGCTGGAGTAATCCTGTAGAATGGGAGAGGTAGGAGGCAGAGAAACTTGATTTTATCAGACTGGGTTGCTCCTGCTACTTCCACTACAGTGGGACTTCTGTGGATGCCCGCAGCACTTGCAGTGTTAGAGGGGGGATACAACAGCAACAATAGCAATAGCAGTTTGTTTCATATTCACAGCAAGTATAGTAACAAAGACACATAGGCCTCTGAAAGCGCAAAACACTGTCTGTGATACATATCAGCTGCTGGAAGAATCATCACTGTAAGGACAAACATACTTACCCAGTACACTTACGAATTAAGGGTCTGAAAAGGAGAAATAAAAAAATTCCAAGCATTCTGGTGTAAAGCCAGTGAGCTACAGCATTTACTTACCTGAAAGTCATCAAAAGCCCCATTGTCACTTGCTAACTTGCCGTCCTTGTGGTACCGTTTTTTATTTGGTGTGAAGGCTGTCCTTCGATTTTCCTGAGAGATTGAAATACAGTCCACAGAATCACCTAGCACACCACCTGGTCTGCCGGGGACAGGGACGCATGGTTTGGTCCTCACAATATCTCTGTCCATAAAGATGGATTTAAATATGATGGTTTGGTCATTAAAAAAAAAAAAATGCATAATGTTGCTTTATGCAGCTGGACTATTCTCATTCTGCTCTATATCCTAAAGTATCTAAGATCACTTTACATATTGAGATTTTATTTATCATTAAGGATAAAATTCATGGTCAGGGTAAAAGGGGAAAATGCTGCAGGAGGAGAAGGCAGCAGAAGAGGTGAAAAGCCGCTCTTGTCAATGGGGCATCTAGGGACACAATTAATGTCATGATTTGAGAGGAAAACACACCTCCACATTCTCTTTTACCTTAAGGGCAAAAGAGCTGGAGCCTGGGTATTCACACATTCAGAGGCAAAAGCCTTCATTAATGAAGGATCTGCATGGCACGGGTATTGATTTTTGCTGGAGAGAGAGAGAGAGAGAGAGGTGGAGGAGGGGGCGATATTATTGATTATTGAATTTTTTGGTATTCTCACTGACTGACTGTATTAGAAAAACAACTTAAAGTTAGTGTATTGAAAATAAAACATAAAGGACATATTTTGCATTGAAGAAAAGCTTAGCATAAGACATAGCCCAGCGATTTCACTATTGCACAGGCATTCCTGCAGGAAGTGAGGGTTTCTGATTTGAAGTCTAAAGTGAACTAACACAATTAGACGTGATGAGATGAATGAAGTGTGGAGTTCATCATCCTCACATCACCCTCTGCATCTCTTGAACCCTTTACTTTCTGCCCTCTTCCATGTGTTTCTCCATGCTAAAATTAACCATTTCATACAGGTCTTTTTGTTGCTTGAATCTGCTATTTCTATCCATTGCTGGGAAATACTCTGTCAGACAGCAAAATGCATGGAAAAACAAATCGATCTGCGCAGAATGTGGTAGCTTCATCAAATGAGTCAGATGACAAATTGGCCTAACCGAAATAGAACATTCAGAGAACTAGAAAAAGTTACACAAAGCTCAGCCACAAGCTCTGCAGTTTCAGCCTAAGCTGCTTATGCCTCAAAGCTGGAGCATTATTTTCATTCTATTCATATTTTCTCTGGGGGAAAAATAAATAATAAAACACAATAAATGAATGAGCTAAATGAGATGCAATGGATAAAACTATGTGCTGTGCTAAAAAGCTCAGAATGTAATTATGTACCTTAATCAACCAGTCTGTAGGTGATAATCACGGCGTAGAAAAATATGTATCACTCTACAACACAAATACACCTGTCTTGAACTACACTTATACTGGCCTCAAAGTGTATTAACACAGGGTAAAAATTGTCATAATGCTGGTGAATTTGATGTCAACAGACACACACACACACACACAGAGAGAGAAAGAGAGAGAGAGAGAGAGAGAGAGAGAGAGAGAGAGAGAGAGAGAGACCATAGAATATGATGAACAAAACAAGAAAAACAGAACTAGTTCAGATGACTTACACTCTGCTGTGGTCTGGGGGGTGAGCTGACCCAACAGTTTTTTGAACATCAATCCGATTTTGGCTGGAACTGTGCGAGGCTGCATTGCTTTTGTTACAAATTGAGTTGTGGTCATTGGTGTGTTTGAACTTTCGACTAACACTCCTTTGAAATATTTGGCACTGCATCTTGAGCCTTTGGATGGTTGTCAGTATTTGCCCTTGTGCCAGAAGCACATCAAACATGTTATTCCTGCATTAGGATTGGAAAAAAAGACAAATGGTAGCAAGTTTTCCAAGTCAAACTCCGAAATAAAGTTTACAAGACAAGGGTGATTGGTCCTTTGCCAACATTTAAAATAATAATTAAAAAACATCAGAGCCTCAAAGCAATGTGGCATAAATGCACTATCACTGACATACAGAGAGAGAGCAACATCATCGTGCCGATACTCTAACCTGTCCTTTCAAAGCGCTTGACCTTTCAGATAGTTGCCCTTGCAGGGAAGGATTAGCAGGCCATTGATTTGGAAAGATTATCCCTTTGAAGACTTCAGCCTGCTACAAGATCACACAGCTATTTTATTTAACCACAAGAACTTAAAGGGAGTCCTGTTTGACTAAAGGCACAATGGACCAGGTTATCAAGACCTTCAATTTTGCATGGAGAGAGGAGCTACCAATAGGTCATTTTGTTGTCCTTTCCCCACCTTAAAGAGGAATAATGAAGAATTGATTATGGGAATGATGTCATGACCTAGAGATCTACTTTGCCTTTTAGGTAGGACTTGGGAATGCTGTGAGAGAATCTTCTACTCACTTCTAGTGCATCTTTAAAGACACCCCTATCCTCAGGGGTATATGGGGCCAAGGACCAGGCTTTCTGGAGCACAAGATGGATAATCCCTTTCTCACATTCACTAACATTTTTTTTTTATATAGTGGTTTGACATAAAGTGGTAAAGGCAACAGACACAGTTGACCGCTGTTGTGATGTACCTACAACAATACTCCTATACTGTTAAATGCCATTGCTATTATGACAGGTTTACCTACATACAATAAATAAGAAAGCCTTGGCTCATGCACACAGATGTGGAATATGTCTAAAATGAGTCAATGATCCTGTTACTTGTTTCCAAGGTAGACCCTGTTTTAGATATTCTACAGGCACCCTCACACAAACACACACATACATACACACACACACCCTGCAACCCTGTATAAGCAGACAGTTTAGTGCACTCTACACCACTCTACAGAATGTTTGATCAAAAAAAAAAATCAGATTGCAGTGTAAGCTTCATGTGTAAATACCAGCATCCCTGCTAACTTTACTAAAGATATTGAAAGTAGCATATATTTTGAATCAGCGAAGCTAACATGTTCAACCAAACTCGTTTGAATATTACTGTATATACTGACATGGGTAAAAAGTAACGTTGTGTGACCATTAATCAACACTGTTCTCATGTATGTTTTATGCATCTCACGTTATCAACTACAAGTGTATTACCAAACTGTCGGCTGAAAACGTCTGGAGTGGCTTTATTAGCTGATGCAGTGTGAGTTCAGTCTGCTGCAGATGAAACAGAGGGTAGTTAAGGCAGTATTTTAGTGTTATATCCTTCCTATAGAGGACAAGATGCCATAGCAAAACTGAATTGAAACCTCATAGAAGAAAGTTTCTAATCGTAACATGTTACGTGTCTTGTGTATTGTGTTTTTTTACAACACAGTTTCATCTTATTTACTTGGAAAATAGTCATCAACCTGGTAACGCTGAACAAAACACATGGTAATAGTTAGAATGGTTGGAATCGAAGTGAACAGTCTTAGTGCAAATGCTTGGTAAGAAGTTGATAATACCACTGGAACAATTCAAACTTCCTTTAACAGCACAGTTTCACCTTACTGACTTGGAAAACATGTTTAACCTGGTAAGATGGAGGAACATACACGTTAAAGGTTAGAATGAATGGCATTAATATAGAGACAATCCAGACTTCTTTTTTACCACGTACGTACCAAATACATTTCAAGAAATATCTACAGAAGAAGACAGACCCAGATGGAGCTGTGCATCCAGTTGTTGTTACCAGGTAAGTACTGAATAAACCCATGCATGATAAGTGGGTATAGGCCCACTTGCTGAAAAAGGTATTGTTATTTAGTAATTGACTGGAAAGTGATTTTCTGTTGCAGTAAAACAGTGATCGAAACCCTAAATGACAGCAGAATTAATGGGCAAAAGAGAATGTAGTTTCTTAGTAACACTTCGTTCTTTTCTTTGGAAGTACATAGTTTTAAGCAAAGGCAAAACTGTTACATGGTAAATAGTTGAATAGGTGAGATACTGGATGATAGGTAGCTGGGTCATAATTTCTCTCTGTTTATATGGTAATAATAATTTCTCTCTGTTTACATGGTAATTGGGTTATAATTTTCCTGTAGATACCCTCATAATTACAGTGGTAATTACCAATTAATGTAGAATAGTTTTTAGTAATTGTTAAGGTATTTCTAGGGAATTAGTTTCTCTTTACTTTGAAGTCACCATAATTTTACCTGTGTTAGTTACCATGTAATTTCTTGAATTTAGTACCTTTTTACCAGGTAAATATCTAGTAATTAGGGGACTGTAATGAGAACTCAATGGAAGCACAAGGCATCCCTCATGAGCCTTTATACACTCCTACACCGCACTCTGAGACGACAGAGATTAAGAAAAGAAACACCTCTGCATATTCACAGAACAGACAGAATTGCTCAACCTTCCCTTGCACACCTGATGCACCCTACCAAGGTATTTTCAGTCAGAAACCTTTTCGCTCTAATCAAGATCCTTCCCTCACCCCTGAACATAATTGAAATCAAAATTACATTCAGTCCTGTAAAGCTATGAAATGTTCCCTGTCACTTCACCTTTAGTCAGAATTAAAATGGAATTAGTGGCAATTGTAGAGGCTTGGGGGATTATATTATTTAACAATGAAGCCTTTTGAACACCTGAAAGACTCCTGCAAGATAAGAGATTCCCATTAAAATCCCCCTGACAAGACAGCAGTGGAGCATTACGAGAAATAAAGAGCTTTTAGACGTTCATATGCTAATAATTGGACAGGGAATTTCCTGTGGCATTCTCTGTGACATTCGACAGAGTGCAGATTGATACATTAAGGTGCACTACATGAGCAGATAGGCCGATGAATGTCAATTAGGAATTAGGAAGACCATGAGGAAAATTAAGCGTTCATGCAAATTTGAGTCGTTTCACATGTACAGCGAAAACCACTTGAAAGCAACCCGCCTGTCAAACTGTGGCCATTTTTGTGCACAGGAACTGGGTGGCTTCTTCATCACATGAGGTCTAACTCCTTCAGAGATCTGCTTTGCACTAACCTCTTTTCTTTTCTTTGGTTTCGTTTGGTTTGGCTGTGCTAGTAGATCACCATAACGGTTTGGCCAAAAACAACATAATGTCATTAAAAATCCAAAAATCCAATATGTTAAATGACATTACCCAGCACACATTTGAGCTGCACTGCCAAGCCAAATGGACAAAAATGGATGCTCATTTGACTTTGAGAAAGCTTCATCTATATCACTCGGCTTCCTCCGAAATGCAATCAGTCCCCGACTTGCACAAAGTAGCCCATTAAAAACGGGGGGCTAGTTTGATATTGATTTATACTAATCTGCCACTGGGTGCCATTAATCCGTTATATGGTCATCAGTGATGGAGAAGGCCAAGGACAAAAAGGGATGGATGCTCTGGCATGTGTTTCCGTTTATCCTCGTCTGCTAAAACACCACGCTCGGAAATGAAAAACCATGGATGATGTTTTTTTTTTTTTTTTTTCCATTACTTTGCAAACAATCATTTCAGCACGTTAGATGAGGCCTGAGGCTTGGTGAGGCTAATGCCTAATCGGGTAGCACTATTATTTATTCCCCATTCTCCACAGTGTTTGAATATGAAACATTAACACTGGAATGAAGTTGCGGAGGCCCTAATGAACAAGCTTATATTCAGCACAGAGCAGCTTCTTTTAATAGCATGAATAGTAATGACTGAACTGCTAATTTGAGGTAATTTAAAGATAGATTTAAGAATGACTTAAATGCCTACTGAGAAATGAGGTTAGCCTGAATTGTTTTGCCCCACATAATAGCATGAGACCTGGTAGTTTTCTTTTTTTTTACTCCTCCCAGATGATAGGTTAACCCTATCATTAGATATGGCAAAGTAGAACAGATGTGTAGGCCTGCAAGGTAAGACTGTTAAAGTTGGTGCTGTCATGGCATCAGTTCATACCAGACTAGAGCACTAGAGAGAGGAACATCAGAGGGAAGGTTTACTTCAGTTTCTGTATCAACATCATTTTCTGTCCTTGTTCTTTTTTTTAAGATGCTATTCTAAGTCATGGATTTGCATATGAGGGAGAGCACAATGATGTTTGCAGTTCATGACCATTCTTTGGCCAGACATCAAACTCTCATGAAACAAAGCCAAAATAAAAACAATTTTCCATTCTATATTACGGTGATTGCTATGTTATTCAATGGTTTATTGCCTGCTCATAGAGAAGTGACATTTGAGATGAGACCTCAACTGTTTCTTAATGGGACCCTATAGAAGAGATAAAAAGAATTAACAAGACAAAAATGTTAAGTTGACAAAGATGTTAAGTTGCTCAAATGTGCTGCTGCAAAATAGTCACAGTTAAATTTAACTTACATTTTCAGAAGCAAAAAAAAATTTAACTTACATTTTTTACTTTAATATTCTTATCTTAACTTTTCCCCTTTTCACGCTCAAATACAAAATGTTCACCAAAATGTAAGCCAACAGATCAGTTTGGACACTTCAGTTCAATTCAATTCTACACTTGTCTGTATATGTCTAGTAATTCCAAAACAGCTATATGCATGTTATGCAAACATAACCTGACAACATATCAATACAGATTTCATGCAATTTTATGCAGTAGATCAAAAAGTGGAATCATTAGCAAATGAAATGGAAATGTGCCATATCACCAGTGATTCCCCTCTCCTTTTGGATGGATTAACATAACAAAACACAAAGCAAAGCAAAGCAAACATTTTAATAGGAGTAATATAATTGATATGAATTTCATAGGAGCACAAGGGAATGGAAACAGCAACAAAGCACTGAAAGAGAGAGAGAGAGAGGGAGACTTGTTTATTATTATTAGAGAGAAAAAGTTGTTTTTTATTATTATATTATTATTATTATTATTAGTATAGTAGTAGTAGTAGTAGTATTAATTTTCTTGTTCTTTCCCCTCTATTGATCATGTTCTTTTAATGTTTATATCTACAGGTTCACATGCATTTAGACAGGCTAAATAAGATCATTTACACCATCCTGTGCTCTATGGCTCCTCTAGATTATAGAGTGTATGCATGCAGTACAGTATCTCAGACTGACTAGACATGCATTATACTGTTTGAGACCGACCAGACATGCAGTACAGTATTTCAGACTGACCAGACATGGAGTCCAATGAGACTGAGCAGACAAGCAGTACAGTGTTTGAGACTGACAAAGGTTACTTGATAGGGCGCTCAGTGTACAATCATAAGACCAGGTCATGCAACCTTTGTAAACAGTCTACAGTTATTTACTACCCATAGGCTGTCACAGCCACACCAGGCTCTCCACCTGCCACGCCCACTCCTCACTCTCCTGAAGCTCTAATAACAGGTGCAAGTCTACTAATGACTTGCACCTGTTCCATGTCGCCCCAATTACCAGTCCTACTTAAACCCCTCTCTGTAGCCAGTCCTTGTCTGGCCTCAGACACGGCCTTTTTTGTGTTCCCCTCATATCCTCGGACCTCCTCGGGAAACTCTTTTTTGTGACTTCTGAGCATTAGCCTTTGTTTGCATTTGGACTCCACCTGTGTTTTCCTGCATTAGGACTCTCTTTAACTCCTGTGTTTTGAGTGCGGCCACTGCTTGCCTTGTATCCTCTGTGTCTTGTCCTTAGCCCACTCTGACTGTCTTCTGAGCGTTCAGCCTTCGGCCCTGCCTTCCTGTGCTTGTACCTGCGCTCAAATCCAGTGACCGTTGTCTCACATTTCTTACACCTGAGAGAAAACCCACTGTTTGTCTCAGCTATAGTAGTCTCTATCTTAATTTGTTACAGTGTATCTAACTAATTAGGTAGAGTGGTACAACCTGTGTAAAAATATGTCTAATCATGTAGTAGTGTATACCTACATACTGTTACAGTGTAATATGAAGTGCTTTTTATAATACTTTGCCAAATTGTTAAATTCTCTGAGGGAGGCAACGGGCTGAACTGAGACCCAAGGCACCCTAATGATGGAGTGGGTGAATCAATGCTCAGGACATCCTTATGTTGGCCAGCTAATTGAGGTTGCAGAGCTCAAGAGGAAATGACATTACCTTGGTATGCAAACCAGGCTTAGTTCCAGTCAAAAGTTTTCATTGTCTTCAGTCTGCAGTGTTTAGTAACATGTGTGCCATTACTACATAGTACATGTAACAGCTGTGTTGGTACACCCTTGTTGCTCTTTGATACAGTGGAATAAACCCATTAAAATAAAGTGTACCAGCTAAGTACATACATGTATGACTTGTCGTCAATATCTTTTAAAATGTTTGCTGTTGCACTACATAGTACATGTAACAGTCAGCCAACATGAGGGTGTCCTGAGCATTGATTCACCCACTCCAGCATTAGGTTATCTGGGCCTCATTGAAGTCCATTGCCTGCCTCAAAGAATTCAGCAAAGTAGGTTACTGTAGCATGCACTTCACATTGCACTGTAACAATGGTATGCAGGTGCACAGAAATACACAAAGTAACTCTAGTCAGGGGCGCCAACCAGGGGGGAAAAGTTAGGATGATGAGGGCCTGGCACTGATAGGGGGCCCTAGAGAACATTTTAATATTATAATCAATGTTTGGGAGGCCCAAAATAATTTTCTGTCATAGGGCCCAAAATTTCTAGCAGCGTCGCTGACTCTAGTACATTATATTACATATTGTTACACAGGTTGTACCACTGTACCTAATTGAGTGGATACATTGTAACAGTGACACCATATTTCCTCTGTTGTAGGTTTTAGGAGAAACAGGCAAGATCCCAGTCACAAACTGCTAGGCTCAGTAGTTCACTGAATGCAGTATAAAGCATTAGACTTGATTTGTGTGATCATTTGTAACTAAACAATATTTTAAGTACTTTAAGACTATTTTCATGCTTTGTAACCACTGTGGTTATTTGGAAATATTCATTGGAGACTAAATCTGTTTTATTAGTGGAATAAGGGCCTGCTGTGTACAGAAGTTGTTCAACTGAACCTTGTAAGAAGGAGTTGCAAAAATGACATGGCTGTTGGCTGAGCTGAACCGGAGCCGATCCCATCCTCGTGCTGGTTAATTTATTCTGTCACCTTTTAGCCTACCATCTATTCATTGTATTGATTTATTCATCTATTTGTTTATTCTCAGCTACCCTTGAGAGAGCTCGGCCCGACAACAATGTAATTTAGCTTTGGGTTAACAAGGTGAAAGAGGACATCCAAATGCCATTAATAATCTAGAAACACGATCTCTGTTTTCTTCTTTTGTTTCCTTTCCTTAAAACAATTTACACCCAGAGCTAATTCAAAGCAGAGAGATTTTTGATCTATTGACTGCTTAAGTCAACTTGTTCTCTATTTGTTTTCCTTTGGGCAATTAGAGCCACTGTATGAGCACATTCCCCCTGACAGTCTTAGTTCACACAGATGTAACCCAGGCTTCCTCCTGCTCCTCTTCCTGCCATCCCCAGGCTGATATGTCCAGTGAGACAGACACCAGCCCTATGGCTCTGCTAATGAAAGCAATGGAGAAAAGGTGGGGGGATGGGGTGTGCGGTATTGATGAAGTGATTGTTTATCAAAGCTACCATGATTGAAGAGTACGATGGACAATGTTATTTGGTTGCAGGTAAGTATTTACTGCACTGTAAGCATGTTTCAGTGGCTCTGCTGGAGCATGCAGACATGTGGATTAATATGAGTGTATGATGCCTGACATCAAAGTATGTTTTACACTGTGTGTGTGTGTGTTTGTGTGTGTGTGTGTTTGTGTGTGCATGTGTTCAAGGAGCTTGAAGAGGCCATGTGGAAGGATGTGTGTGTGAGTGGGTGGGGTGGGGTGTGTGTGTGTGGGGGGGGGTGGTAATAGTGTTTTGCAGTTTGGTATGTAGAGATACTTTCTAAGGTGGGTTTGCGAGAAAGTCATTTGAATAGCTTGCCATTATTTGAAATATAGTTCCTAATGGAGCGTGGATGTTTGCCCTCAGAGAAAAACAAAAGCTGTGAGTATGCATCCAGTCCAGAGGACTTTCAGTGGAAACAGACAACCAATAGAAAACAAGTAAACAGTGAGGGACACTCTACATGATGAGCAGCATGAAATGGACAAGCATTATGCATTACTATGTTTGTATGTGAATCCAAATGTTTTCTCTTTTGTGTGCTTTTGTGTGCTGTGTTTGTGCAGATGGACCCTCCTGACCCACTTGTAGGATGGAAGAGAGAAAGCTTTGTGCTCATGATACATTTCTGTATCAGCCCTGGAAACATGGCTGAGCTCCTTTAACTTTAGGGTTAACAGGTCAGTCAGTACCTTTGGATTCGAGACAAAGAGAGAAGGATGGAGAGAGATTAAAGAGGAGAGAGAGACAGAGAGAGAGAGAGGAAGTCCTCAGATGTGGAGATAAAGAGAAGTGGGTAGAGTCTCTAAAAACACTTTAAGAAGGCATGCTGACAGATGGAGGATGCTGCTCTGTTTGTCAGTGGCTATAAGTTACACTGGGAGGGGAGGGGGGGGAGCGGGCAGTGATGATTCACTAATTGGATTTTCTGATTGATCCCAAACCATTGTGCCTTCACCGAGTGGTGGAAGAAGGGGATAGACGAACAACGGAAGAAAAAACAAAAGGTATGGAGTGGCATAGGGAGGCGAAGGGGAAAGAGAGATTGCCCTACTCAAGGCCCGGGATAAAACAAGTCATTTGGCAAAGCACAGGAGCAGGAAATCAGACAGGAGCACCCATCAGATGACATCTTCACTGTCCCTCCGTGGTCAGTGGTCAGGTCAGTATCTGATCCTCTTGGGTAAAGAGAGTGCAATATGACAACCAGAAAAATTGATACAGGAATAAAATCAAACTAATTATGAGCACATTCCATATTGCTCCATGTGTAGGCTTTGCTAGATTATAACATGGGTTAATACAGCACTATTTTAAAAAATGATAATAATAAAATAAAATTCTTTCATTAACAGGCATTGCAATTAAAGTTAAAGCCTGGTGTTAGGGTCAAATTGAATATGGTTTGGTAAATTGAATATGCAAGACAAATGTTTTTAGTCCTGATACTTTATGGCCTTATCTTACGGCAATTTCAGTGAAAAACATATAATAGAAAAAAAGCAATGGTGGTAGTGGTGGAGCACTGGTTATTGGATTCGGTTCTCAACCCCATGTTACGAGTCTGTGTCGCTTTGGATAAGTGCCAGTCAACTTTAATTTGACCAATTTGACCAGAACACAACAAAATAATGCATATAACATATAAACATAACATTCTTAACATAACACAAGGGTTAAAACTGGTGCATAACACAAGGGTTAAAACTGGCTTGAGTCTTTTCTTTAATATAAGCTTTTGTACAGAAGAAAGCTTCTGTATGTAGAGACACTGAGCTGATTTGTGCTACTGAGCAGTCTGCCAATAGATGGGGGCTTTGTCAGCTCATATATGGGTGGAGTAGTATTTACTCCTGTTTGCAGTGCCCCTGCAACTGAGCCCACACTCAATCCAGAGCAAGTCTCTACCAAGCCTTGGGACAGGTGTGGACATGCCTTTAGTTTGGGTGACTTAAACCACAGAAATGGCTGAATTGACCATCTTTGTGTGTGTGTGTGTGTGTGTGTGTGTGTGTGTGTGTGTGTGTGTGTGTGTGTGTGTGTGTGTGTGTTCTCTCCTGTCATGTCATGCTCCATTAGGACGGTAAAGATGAATGCAGGAAGCCAGGCTCATTTGTCTTCTGCTTTGACATATGGAGCACAGAAAGAGGAGGAAAGTGTTTATCTGATAAATAGGGTATACACTTATGGAGGAGTGTATGGAACCATAATAATTCATTGCTATGGCAGAAGAGATTGCAGTTACTGCCATAGAATGTTTCCATTCAATGAGTAGTCATGTTACACAGTGAAGTAAAACTTGACAGCAACATCAGAATTACTCTTCTACACAATCACTCTGTGTCTGTGAAATTGATTAGCCTGCATTATGCCTGGTTTCTCATTCATGCCAATGAAAGTCACACGAGCAATTTAGACAACTCAAAATATTTACAATGATTTGAACAAAATTTATTCACAATGCTTTACGCCAATATGCCATTGGCAAAAATCCATCTGTGAGTAGGAATGAAAGCCAAACTCACCATGGGGGCTTAATCAACAGGCTTTGCTGATGAGAGTAGCCCTACACTAGGAGGGTTTGGGTAGAACTCAATACTCATTACAGCAGCTGCACTGGAGATGCTTGGCATCGAGTGGGCAGGGGATGGTTTCTCTCATTTCCTCCAATATGCTGTACTGAATAGGGCAAGGGGGAATAAAAACAGGAGGCTAATGACCTGCACAATGTAAGCAAGAACGAGATCACTAGTGATGTTATACTAAATGTGTGGTGGAAACTGGTCTTTTTGCCACACAATGATATCTGCCTCTCACTCAGAATTTCTATCCAATACAGTGGAGTAGTTTCCTCTGAAGCATGACAAATCAAATTATGTTTGAAAGAGCGATGCATAGGTCTCATTGAACGCCTTAGGTTTTGAGTCAATTTGAATGTAGCCTTGCATTCCACTATACTGTAAGTAATACTGTTACTGAATACTGAATACTGCTCTTGGCTGAAATTTGATTAATTGACCTGTGCTTTTCCAGTGCCTTGAATCAGAGACAATTTGGTATGTGGACCTGTCAGGCTTTTATATTTGAGTACTTTTTACTGTATATTTGAGTATGTTTTTCTTCCCATTAGCTTACCTTCTGAGGGAGAGTTTAATACTTTAGTACTGATGTGAGGGTATTCATATACATTACACAAGGAAAGAACTGATGTTTTGCTAACTTGTCTGCTCTTGCAACACTATAAAATGTAGTTCATTCAGACCGCATCAAGGCCCAAGAGTGTGGATTGAGTGAAAGTTTCTAAATGTGGTCAGACCTTGCTGTTCTTTGATAGAGTGCCTTTCATGGGCTTCAGGAACAGTACTCCTCAGCTATTGAGGGCAACACTTCCCTCTGCACACTCTACCTTTCCAATACAGTGATACCTGAATGTGTCCTTGAGTCCTCCTCTCTACTTTAGGGAAAAATTAAAAAAAAATGAAAGAATAAAGAACAAAAGAAAAAATAGAAGGTCCAGTCTGAGTGGACAGCGTGAGCTACCTCATGGGGAATCTAGCATGCTGTCAGTCCACATGGTGGGACCAGACTCAGCCTTATGTTTTTCAAAGGCTATGGAGGAGGGCATGGGGAGGAAGAGGAGGAGAAAGAGGTAAAGAAGGGGGTGGGGGTATGGGGGACAAATATGTGTCCTTTGCTCTGTGGCCACTGTGTCAGTTTCTTTCTTTATTATTATTATTATTATCATTTTTTTCCAGAGCTTTCCGCTCATGGCTGAGAGGAGGCTGCGTGCAGGCTGACCTTGCACTGGCGAATGTAATCTCCTTTGTGCAAATTACACTCTCCTACTTTTCTGAATGTATTGTAATTAGGCATATGTATTCTAACAGGCCAGTGAGATATACTTCCCCGCTCCTAATCTCTCATTTCTATGCAAAGCATTCAAGTTAAAGAGCTTAGGCTTTCTTCAGTCTTATTGCTCCCTTTTGCCTTAATCAGGCATTTCTCTCTCTTGCTCTCTCTCTCTCTCTCGTACACTGTATTCCTCTCTTTCTGTCTTTCTCTTTCTTTTGCACTTCTCTCCCAGTCTCTCTCTCACTCATCTTTTTGCTTTCAAGCTCAGTGTCAGTGACTCTTTTGCGGTTTGAAAGTAGGTATGTCAGTCTATTGTTTCTGCAGTAAGAGAGGCTAATGTATGGCAACAGCAGAGTGAACAATTAAAGAATTGGGAGCACATTATAATGCATGGGGAAAAAGATTTTTGTTCAGGTTTCAGTGGTGCAGTCTTAACCAATGCTCAAGTAGTCATATTTATTATCCTACCATCAATGTTCCATCAAAAAATTCACTGTGACAAAAATGGCCCATGTCTGTCAGTATGTCTAACTGTGACATACTTGTAGAAATGGGGAAATATTGGAAAAATGCATTTTGGGATCTCATTTACAGCATATAATTATCTTATTACAGGTTGTGTGTGAATGTGAATACGGGAGAGACAATGTGTATTGTGTGTGTGTGTGTGTGTGTGTGTGTGTGTGTGTGTGTGTGTGTGTGTGTGTGATAGAGAAATAGAGAAAGAGGGAGTGTGTTTTCAAACTCTAAATTGTTCATTACTACCAAGACTCCAGCATACTCTCTTAGACACTGACATTTCTCTCATTTCTGCAGCTGAGCGGGGGAAACGCATACCTACCCTCATGAATTATTGGCCAGCAACATCCACCATTTTAAAATTAAGCTCCAAAACAAGTTCATTAACTCCCAGACGTGTTCAATTGATTTTGCGGGCCCTGACTTCAAAGGGCCTGAAGCCCGTCTCTAAGGAGCATGACTACGAAAGCAAAGGCCTTGCTCTGGTCTATGCTTCTCCCCCATCCACCTCCCACCCCCAGTCTTCACAGCCCATGCTTTCCCCTCCGCCTGCTGTTTCTAGGTACACCTACAGCACAATTAGCATGCATGGAAAAGGGTCTATCGATTGGAGTGCCTCAGAACGAATGTGGGCAGTGAAATCATGCCTTCCCAAGTCAAGATGTCTAGGGATGGTGAGTATTGACAACCATATTTTTCTATGAAAACTTCAAAAACTGTTGGAGAAAGTGAGGGGTTGTGGGTATTCTGGAGAAAGTTAGCCTTTGAAGTGCATCATATTCCCCCTGACACGCCACCCAAGCCTTTCATCCCTGTCACATTGTCATCACTTTAAAATTCATTTATTTCCATCCATGTGGGCAGAATTTATGGTGGTATTTGTGTCCTCCATCTCCCTCAGGTCCCGGACCCAGGGTACTGAGAATTATCTTAGCTGTGCCTAGAACTTTGAGCTGGGATGGATGTACTTTCAGTTTGAAGCGTATCCTGCTATTTCCTGTTCTTGTCCTTATGTCTGGACTCAGGAACTGTTTCTTTGATCGTTGCACTGAATGAGGGGGTATGTTCAAATGTCATTGTGCTAGTTACTTGGGCAATAAGCCATGAGGCTGTGGGTTTGTGCTGGATTTAGAACAGTTATTTACCTCAGTGTTAATGCTTTTTTTCAGCCAATCACAATTAAGGAACCAAACAAGCAGTTTTAGAAAATGACAATGAAGATATTCTATTCTATTCTGTTCTATTCTAAGAAGCCTAGGAACCTGTAACATTTCCAAGGACTCTCCATTAGGTCCACACACCTACACACGTGGCCATAAGTGTATGTAACAGTACTAATTAAATTTAAGTAAATGAAGCGTAGCTTTTACCCAAAGCAATGTGAACTTGCAATGTGGGGTTCAGGAATTGAACCTGAGTCTCTCAATTGTCAGTCAAGTGACTTAAACCACTGATCCACCAGTAGCACTGATTAGACTGTGTGGGCCTGAATCAAAAAGTGTCTTTTGTTTAGGTTCAGGGAAACATTGTGTAGGGCTTTAGAGTAGGCTAATTGAATTCACATTCACACATTTGGAAACCTTTCTGATATTAGACATTTGTCTGAAAGAATTACTTTGTACCATTATCACTGATTGATGTCTGCATAATTATATCTTAATTATTGTGCAAGTTTATTATAATGTATGTGTGACTAACTCATTTCTTTATAATATACAGACAGAAAGTAATGACAGTATGCATACACGTGCTCTACATACATCTGGAAAATAGAGTATGAGGAAAATGTAGATGACATTAGGTACTAATTGATTTATTCTTATTCTTATACTCTTATACTTATTCTTTCCATGTTTCATTATACTACCATGTTCTCCTTTTACTGATGGGAGACTAAAATGCATTATTTCTTTATTCCCACCATGACTATCAACTTTAACTCCCAATATGTGCTCTTTACTATGCCAAACAGGAAACTAAATGGCCAAATTGAGAGACGGTAAAGCAGAGGAAACGCACTAAAGCTTTGTGGGCTTGTCTGTGGCTGGTTTGCATAAGTATGGCTGTTTGTGGAGAAAATGACTGCCTCTGTGTTGGTCGCAGAGCACAGGAGCTAAATTGGCTACTCTTGGCTGTGGAGTCCACGCTGTGTCCTTGACGTGACGAGACCCACCTCCCCCTCAGCGCGCCATGGTGGGATCTGGACCTGTGTGTGTGTATGTGTGAGAGAGAGTCTGTATGTGTGTGTGTGTGCTGTGTGTGTGGAGGGGGGAGGAGGAAAGCGTGATCCGATGATACCCACTCTCGAGCCTGTGCTTTGCCCATCTCACAGGTGTGCCAGACACCAAAGTCACCCTGTCCTCCCTGTCACTTCAGCCAGCAGCACCCAAATTACCTCTCAAAACAAATGCTACCACCACCAGCAGCCCTCCAGCCCTCTCTCTCCTCTCCCTCTATGCCACCACACCAGCTATTTCTCTAGGCATAGACATGCAGTAACAGACACCAGGCAATTTCCCACCATCATTATTCAGCAGGAACACAGCAGCACCACCTGTTTTCCTTCCCTGACATCAAAACCACAGCTGACACATATGTCACATGTCCTCCGACACCAATCAATACTCACATGGCCAATGCCGCCAAGCGCTATCACTACAGTGTCAGATGTCAAGAGAAAACTCTTTTGTTTTTTGTTTCCACACCCAGAGGTGTCTCCTTTCCTCTTCTACTTTTAAAAGCCCTAAAACAAGCACATGTGGAGTGGGAAAAGTATAGAAATTCACTGCATTTATTCTTTTGTATTAATGGATTAACATTTTTCATATCAACCACCGAAGGGATTTGTTTGTAAAAGGGTAGTGTTTTATGATGCCAAAAAAACATTTTGCCTACTTTCCAGGCTTCATAATATACTTCACGTATATTGTATACTTAATCTTAATATACGTATTGTGTAATTTATATTATAATTTATAATATTTATAATTATAATTATATGTGTATATTATTTTATTTGTGTAAAGTATTAAATCTGATCACTGGTATCTAGAGTTAGATGAGAATATAGGCTACATTTCTGCTGCAGACTTACAGCAGTTTCCTGAATATTGCACAAACTGCTTGGCAGTATCTATGTAAATAATAATAATAATAATAATAATAATAATAATAATAATAAATGTGTTTAGCCACAACCATGCATTATCCACACTATGAAAACTATTATTATTGTGTCACAAAGTAGACTTGTGCAAAACTCATAAGTTTAGAATTAGCTTTCATTCAATTCAGAAATTGCAAGTGGAATTGAATTTCAGCACATTTAATTTCATTTTATATCCTTTCAGTTCAAATTGAAATTGCAATTCTGCATCCTATTTGCTTCCATTGAACACATACACTACAATCATCCCTGCTGAGTGTCATCTCTGCCTCTCTCTGGCTGACTTCCGTGTCACCAACTCCTCCTGAGTGGACTGTGACCTGGACCAGCCAAGACCGACTTTCCTAGAGGCCCAGTGATCGACCCCTCTCACGACAGCACTTGTCAAAATGTGCTCCACCCAGTGTTACCCCCATCAATCGCACTCCCTGACTTTATGCCTGGCCGCTATTATGCTATCCAGCCAGAACTTCAGACTACCATGTTTGGCTTGACTACCATATAATGTTGTGGGACAAAACCATGGCAAAACCATGGACAAATGTATAACTACTGACAAACTTATAGTAACTACTGACTACTTTTCCTGCATGACCCCTGGCAGTTGGATTCCCCCTTGAGCCGTGGATCTGCCCAAAGTTTCTTCATTGAATAACTACCACAAGGAAGTTTTTCCTTGCCCCTGTTTCTCTTGCCTGCTCGGGGTGCTTCTTGTTAACATCTGTAAAGCGCCACAGGACAGTTCTATTAAATATGGCGCTGCATAAATATAATTGAATTGATCTGAACTAAATCTTGACCTAGTATTCTCACAATGCCCACACACTAACTTTCTGAGCCTCACACTGAAAGCTTCTCTAATTTCTTACCACCCTCACAGCCCAAACAACAGGGTTCAAGCCTCCTGTGGCCTCCTGGAGTCCTGTGGGAAGGAAGCCTCCCCTTTTGCTATCTCAGCCTTGCGACTCATTTCCACCAGTGACAGCAAACAGCTTTGATTTGCATTGAAGGTGGAGGAACCAAACAGAGAAAAAAAAAAATGTAGGCCTTGTATATGTTAGGGCTCTCTGCCTGAGAAGCCATCCAAAAGTGCTAAGCTAAGAGGAGAGAAGGAAAAGTGTGGCATGTGGAGATAGAGAGCCCCGCAACAAAGACTTCCGTTTTTAAAAGCACTGCCAATTTTAGTCCAAGGTCATAGTCAATAAGGAGGTGGGGAGGGGAGGGGAGGAGGCAGCAAAGGCTCCAACGATTGAATCTGTTCTAATTACTGCAGTGTGTAATTCTCTCAAGGTTTAACTGCTCACGTTTTGCCAAGCTCCATTTATGTGACATAGATTTTCATAATGAAATAAGGAAAAGGTGGGTGCTTCCACAACCAAAAAGCTCCTCAGTCCCATGCAGCAAACAGAGCGATGTTCTCCGGAAAGAGAAAGAAAGAGAGAAAACTGCTTAAAGTTTGCCCTGAATACACTATTAAATTTCAAACTCGTTACAAGCGGAGGAGTATAGTGAGCTAGTTTATAGCAAGGTCAAAAGCAAGGGGGACTGATGTAATGCAGAGTGTATGGTTTATGGCTGGACCGGGCACTGGGTAGTCCCAGCTCACACATACTGCAGTTTATGCCTCTGCAGTTCCTCAGCCAAGAAAAGTCAACGCATTGAGCTTTAACGGCAGATTTTCTCCACGGCCTTCTGTGCACAAGATTTGTTCTTTAAAGAAAGTTGTTGCCCCTCTGTCCTTCATTTGAAATATTTCTGTTGTGGTCTTATCAACAATGATGAAAGTTGAGCAATTCAAGGCCATTCAATTTCAATTTTCATCAGAGTTGCATGGGATTTTTCTTTCAAATAGGTTGTTCTTAACAAACAACTCATAATTAATTTATCAGGGTTTTCTGAATGTTTAAACATAGAACTCTAATTTATTGTCAGCACGTTGCTATATTTTAGAGTTTAATATTTCCTCTTACTATTATTATTTATTATAACTTTCTTGTATTTTACATGGTCTCAAACTCATGAATTCACTTTAATTCATAATTAAGAAATAATCTGTACTTAAATAGTCTGGCTGGGGAGAGGGGAGCCATGGCTCAGTCACTGTGTAGCAGCTGTGCTGAAGGTAAAGCCCCAGCACTCTAACGTCTCTACTCTGTTTCTGACATGAAGCCCCTGATGGCTAAAGCCCAGTGGCTCGTCCCTTGTGCCTGAGTTACTGCCTCCCCCTGCATTAGAGACTCCCAGAGCTGCTGCTCCTCAGCACTGGAGGACGTCCTCGGGGGTTGGTGGTGGGTGGTGGTGGTGGGGGGTGGGAGGAGATTGGGGAGGGACTGAAGAATGGGGGATGGGAGGGAGAAGGAGAAAGACAAAAAGGAAGAGGGAGAGTAATATGAGACTTCGGTACGGAAGGACAGAATAAGAGGGAAACTGAGGGGGAGGTAGAGAGAAAGAGGGAGTGAAAAGATGCAAAGAGATGAAGGAATGATAGGGGGGGGCAAGGAAAGAGAGCTGGGAGGGTGGCAGGATGGTGGAGGAAGAGACTGTTGTCAACAGAGAAGAGAGGGTGGAGAGCTGGAGAGAACCTTTGGCAGCGGTTGGGGGTCCACCAGGGGCATGTGTGTCCCCTTTGATGGGCTGATTCGCTGTGCAGGTGTGGGCTCAGGAGCCAGGGCTGAACCGCAAGGGGCCTGGCAGCTAAACGGACCATCCGCTCAAGTCCCTGCTTCCCTCTAGCCACCGCAGAGGGCTTTAAAGAGCCCCTCCTGCTTCACTTAAGGTTCAGAGGAGAGAAAAAAACTGGGCAAAAGTTCCCCCTCTCTCCTCCTTCTCCTCACCACCTCTCTTTTATCAGTCCCTTCATCTTCTTCACTCTCATATCTTCCATCCATCCCTCACTTTCCACCCATTTCACCCTCTCTCTCTTTCTTTCTCTCCTTTTCTCTTCCTCTGTATCACTTGCCTTCTCTCTGTCTTTTTTTTCTGCCGCATCCCCTGGGGGTCTTTTAATAACGGCACTCTCCGTCCCGCTGTGCATTACTGCTGGGCTGGCCACCGTGGCCGGCCGGGTTGCTTAACGATGGGGAGTGAGAGAGGGGGGTAGTCAGGGAGGACAGGAGGAGTGATGCGGGGTCTGATTGAAGCTGCTGTGCCCTGGTCATGGCGCCCAGCCACAAGGGAGGCCCTGCTGAGGGAAAGAGAGAGAGTGGAGAGGAGAGGGAGATGGAGTTAGGGTGGGAAGAGGGAGGGCGAGAGAGTAGGGAATAGTCATCTTCAACCCCAGGGAGCCACAAAGCACTGGAGACTCCTCTATATATGCACCTCCGACTGACCATGCAAGGAAATCTCACACAGCGACACTGTGCAAGCAGAAAGCAGTCAAATCATGTGGCTTTTTGACTACACACACACACACACACACACACAAACACATACACACACATACACACACAAGCATACATTCAGGGGGCAAGGCAGAGCAGGTCAGGGATGACATTTGGGAGCTAATCAGGTGGGAGCGAGGGAGGGAGAGGGACACCAGTGTGAACGTCGGCAGCATGTTTTATGCCTCCCTCGTTATCGCCTTCTGGAACGGCCAGTGTGGAAACAGATCAATGGGGGCCCTGGCATGCAACACGCTGTACAAGCAGAGGCCCTCGCTGTTTATCACCTATTGAATGAAGGCAAAGCTGGAAATAATTTCCCGGGAATCTGTCAACACAGGTGATTTAGATTGTATGATGTTGCCGCCATTGTGCATAAGTGCGACAGGCCTCACTCGATAATATCGAGCCTGTTATGATGTTGTCACTCCGACAAATGAAGAAGGACTTTGCAGCCGTAGAAACCCCTCCTGGCACTATGGGGAACCGTGAAGAAGGTACCTCCTGCAAACTGCTGAACTGTGAGCAGACTGTTGTGTGGCAGTGATGGTAATACATTTCATCACAAGCAAAACTGAAGAAGCACTAATCTTAACCACAAGGAAAGAAACTATCAATAAAGGTTACAGTTTTTTGTTTCTTGATGTCATTTACTAGCATGGTATACCATGCTTCAACATTGTTTCACCTAGCGCAAAGCATGGTACTAAAGGTAAAGGTTACTTTTCAAATGTATTCTAGTGCAAAATACAGAATACATGCCCTACAATGTATTTTGTGACATAATCTGTTACATTACTCTATGTAAGTAATATGATCGGATAACTTTGGATTATTGTATATTTTTTTTGGCCACAGGGTGGCTGCCAGTGGTGCGTGCCTTAACTGTTTATTACAGTTTGCACAATATTCATGGCAAAAGTTTGAATGAAAGCACTTACAGTCTTCTAAAATCATTAGTAAGTCATGTTTGGATATTCTATTCAAAATAATGCAACTGATTATGCTCTTAGTACCTTATTGATGAGTAATGATACATGGTGCACTGTTACTTTAAGGGGATGACGCACTATCATGCAGTCTATTTCTTCCCAATTTCACTGCTTTGATTTTATTGTGTTAGAAAGCTTGTTCCTGTCAAGTGCACTGTCTGGACACAGTGGACAGGCAATGAAAGCTACAAATGCTGTGCTTTTTGTGGCCAAGGACAGTTTAGGTTTTATAGGTTTGATGTGCCTCAGGATAAAAGTAAAGTGACGCTCTCGCCAAAATATTGTAGGTATTTGGGAAAGGTTTGGTGCCCTCTCTAACACTTGGTGCCCAACAGCAAAACTTAGTAATTTGATTCTCTATGTGGACTGTATTTCTGAAATTTCAAAGGAAATGTGCTATGAACAGAGGTCAGTCCAAATAACAGCAATGGAAGTCAAGTCAATTTTTACAAAGAAATATTATATAAAGGTTTGGCCCTGTGCATTTCTAGACAAAGCAAACAAGCCTGTTATTACAGGTCTTTAATAATGGCATAGATGTGCATGTCCACTTTATTTGGAGATATTTTGTTAAACCCATGCACCTCTGATCTATTCATGCATAAGCCACATGCCATCTCACATGAGACTGACAAAGGCTTAGGACATGTAAAAATAAAACCAAGCGAAGTCATGATGTCTACAAGTTATAGTCTCATGAGCATGTTCTCTACTGTCAACGCAAACCGCAAAGATGTCTTTCATTTTGAGTTATTATAAGCAAGAGAAAAGCCGCTCTACAGAAGATACTTCAATGAAAGTCCACAGTTTAAAAGGATGTGTGTGCCCCCATGCTAGGCCCAGTTGAACTTCTGTAAATGTAATCCATCAATTTCAACAAAGTAACTGTATTCTGATTATAATCTATTTTGACTGTAACTGTGACGGGATACTGTTACCCATTTTTTGTAATCTGCATAATAACAGCGGTACATGTATTCTGTTACTTCCCAACACTGTTGTGCAACTTGCGTCTGTTTTCCTCTTGTGAGTAGATGCTTTCTTTACACTTTAAAAACACTGGGCGTGCCAGAGCCCTCTGTTTGCTGATTGACCAGCCAAAAGTTTGTCGATGGAAACCCAAGCTAATGCAGAGATCCTTGACTGTGCTGTAGTGAACTAGGCGTTGCTAGCCTGGCTCGATATTTGCTGCATCTCACAACTTTTTCCTATTGTCTTAAGCATCCCAGAGGTTGGATGAACATTAGATAGATATGGTTGGATAAACATTTCTTCTGCATTTCCTCTTTATTTGACTAATGTGATGTAATGAATAATGCCTGTTTCTCCTGTGACTGAGTATGTGCTGACAGTTGTATGGCTGTGAGTTTCTCCTGTGACCAAATATGTGCCGACTGGCCTATGCAAATACATCCAGAGCGTTCTGGATTATGAGAAAAATTCAATGCGTTTCTGGAACCTGAATTCCATCCAGTAAATTGATAGATTTCTTTTGGTTCAATTCTCATGCACATGCATTAGTAGGCACAAGATCAGAAATGGTCATAGTCTGATTTGGTGTTCACTGACAACTGTTTTTCTCTTAGGCCAATTTATAAAACAGGGCCATTATCAGTGAAGCCCTGGAAGGATGTAATGCCTGACATGGTGAATACTGATGTACCCAAAAGGCTTATTTGAGCATACAGGCCTGACTCAGACAAACTGTAGATGAGGCCAATCAGTAAGGCAAAGGCTCGTGATGTGTGTAAAGACTGCCACAGTTAGGCCCGAGACTCACAAATTACCAAAGTCATCCGTGCAATCACAAGCTCAGTGAGTCATCTCTCTCTTATCCCTCTGTCTGCCTCCTTCCCTTTCTCTCTTTCTCTCTGTCTCTCTGTATCTCTTTGTTTAGATACACACACATGCAAATACACACTTGTTGGAGTTAGGTATGTATTTGCTGGATGAGATGAGGCACTTCAGTGCCATTATCCCTTGCAGAGGCTGACTGATGATGACATCTTGGCGACATAAGCACATCAGGCTTGCCACACCATCTCTCCGAGCCAGGAACCACTTCATGTAACTGGTCATGCAATCTTTTCAATTTTGCTTCCTTCCGGGGGGAAAAAGTGACAAGAAAGGAAACAAACTTCCTTCCTTTCTCTGATGTGGGCCCGGAGAGATACAGAAGTACAGAGAGGCACTGTAGGGAAATAGTTCCTTGTGTGATGATTGGTTTGTTTCGTGATGTCTAATAAGACTTACAAGACATACATTACAGTCAGTAATTCTACGATGCTCTGATCAGTATCACACATTTGCTCTTCTCTAAGCATTACAAAATTGACGGAGAAGATATGCAGCAGCTCACATATCACACACATAAATGTAATTAAGAATGCCGTGTGTGTGTATGTATTTGTGCATGTGTGTGTATGTGTGTGTGTATTTGTGTGTGTGTGTGTGCTGGAGTTTGTGGGTGTGTTGATAATTGAGCTCCTTTTCATGATCTTAACTGCAAACTCAAAAACTAAAGTATAACAGAAAGGCCAATGGACATGAATCATTAATTTAGAGTGCTTAGCCAACAATTCATTTCACACAGTGACACATTTGTCATCAGTCATTAGCAACCTGTCTGAAGTGTTTGTTTTTCAAAGTAAATGGTGGCATGGGTCATACTCTGGAGTACATAAATGTTGACGATGTGTAAATGAGATTCATTACAACTACATATAGTGTAACCCTGCTACAAAAATGACAAGCTATTTGCTTTCTATAGCTATAAGCTATTTGCGTAAACAATAAATATGGCAAACTTTAATAACAAATTACATAATTTGAAAACTGAGCAAAGTAAATGTGCTGCAATTTGAAATGAATACAGATAATGAAAAAGGTCATAATCCTATTCTGATTATTGTCCCAACCTTTGACTGAAAATTAATCATTAGTCATCACACAAACCTCAAAAGCAAAAGACCTCATGGCAACCAACATGTCATGAAAATGGCTCTGTCACAACTCATTAAACGTTATTGATGCAACTTATTTGCAATGACCTTAGCACTTCAATACAACATGATGCAATTTCATTCCTCTTTTGTGCACAGATCAAAATGTTCTTGTTGGTCCCTGACAGACGGCCTCAGTAATCTGCCACATAAGATGCCATCTTCATTCCCCCCTTTTTTTGATCCAACTAAGTTACACTGTAGATCAGTTGACCTCAAAAATATGTCAGCAGCTGGGCTTCTGAGAGTGTGATGCAATACAAACACAACTTTACAAACACACACACGCACGCACACACACACACACACACACTGAGGCCCAGTGGCTTTTGATTTAAGTGCTGCTTTGCACAGTGGTATCATGTGACAGTTTTTCCTCCACCCTGGGGGTATGTACAGACGTGAACAATTAATACTCATAATGAGTGATTCCTACTTTAATAGCCTCTGTGGAGTGACAACAAAATGAATTTCAAATTCAATCTGCAGCATTCTTTTAATACATATCCTATTCCCAGTGCCTCATAAAAATCATTTACCCCAACGACTCCTGAGAAGTCAAATCTTTGATTCCTGCAGCTTATTATTAGGGTCTTAAGTAAAAAATCAATTAATGTAGCTTTTTATTTTCACAGGACTATCAGTCTGCAGGGACCGTGCCATGGATTCATAACCACTGTAAAGAATATGAAGCAAAGCTGTCTTTGTCACCACAATTGATTGTCTTGTTTGAAAGGTTTGAATTTGGATTTTCAATCAATGCTCTAAGGCACCATGTGTTTTTACACAGAGAAGATGGAACAAAAGATAAATAAGCAACACTAACCCTTTGCATGTATTCTTAAGGGGGGAAAAACATCTTACTACTTACTTACTGAAAAATAGTAAGACAGTGTGCAGACTCAGGAAGCTCGGGAGTTTTCCTGGTAACCTAATGTCTTTCAAAAGGCTATGTTCATGCCAGAGTTCATTGTATATTGCTTTGAATATACAATGAATACACAATATACACAGTATAAATATACAATGAACATACAAACATTGCACAACACATCAATGCATAATGATCAGGACAAGTTAGTTTGAAATTTGTAGCATTACAAGATATGAACAGCAGGTATGTTTCACAATAAATAATATATGAAACAATACATATATTTTACTATTGGGAAATAAATTCTGAATTGAATGTTTACAGCATAACATTTGGCTCCAGCCCAAGTGGCGGGTGAACAGTCCGGGAAAAGGAGGGGAAGATAAAACTCTGTCTAGAACCCTGATTTAGTTTTTTTGAGTACATAAACATGGGGAGGAAAACCCAAAGAGAATGATGATCAGCCTAGCACACCTGTCAATCTCACTAGCAGGCTATTCATTAACTGTTGTCAAATGGATCAAAATTGGGCCACATAGCAGGAATAGTCTGGCTACTTTGGTGCCATTCCACTGCAGGCCAGTGCCATGCATTTACAGTGCATGGAATATTTGTATGCATGCAATGCATGTGAGTAATATAAAAGCTGCTCCCATGTGCTTAGATGTGTACAAACAGATGCTGTTCCTAGTACATCTTGTTGCCTCCCCAAGGTCCTTCTGCCCTCTCCTCGGCCGATAGAGCCCACCTGTGTGCATGTCTTACACAGCGATATGCAGCCTTTGTACAATTTCTCTCTTCTCTGTGTGAGGTTCTCAAAAGAAAAACAAGACTTTGTAAGCATTTGACTTAGTATATACTTGTATACTGTGGGAAAAAAAAAATTAAAGCCTTGATGAACTCCACAGGGATTTGTGCATATGCTGCTGTTTGCATTCTCAAGCTTTTGACTGAGTCAAAAGGGGATGAGTGTGCACCCTGCACTCAACTGCTTTACAATGCACTGCTATGCACAATGTATGTTCTGAAGCGCTGCTTTGAAGCACATGTGTGTGTGTGAGAGAGAGAGGGAAAGAGAGATAGATTGAGAGAGAGAGAGAGAGTGTAAGATTTTTTCTGATGACTTCAGACCCTGTTACAATAAACCATTTGTTGTTTTCTTGTCGCCGTCATAGATGAGACTGATTAGCAGTAGAATGAAGCTCATCAGACGTGCTAGTTTTTCTTTTTTTTCATGACGTCTTTAAAGCAGTGCTCTGATTATGTGAGCATTTATTGATCCCAGACAGCTCCACTATTTCAGTATTTGCACCTCTTGGAAAGAGCACTGGAGTGGTTTCCATGTTCCAACCCTTCCCTCTCCCTCAGCTCCTATGCGGCATGTCCAGGTCCCTACACTTCATCATGCTCAGTTCTCAGTGGGGAGAAGGATAGCCTCCTCAGGTCACAGAGATAGCGAGGGAGCCACACAGTAATTAGCCATGAGCGGTGGCCCAAAATTCCACATGGGGAAAAAAAAAAAAAGGAACAGGATCATGTACAACCTACTCACTGCTACGCACAACCTGCCTCAACTGGTCATCTGACATAAAGCTCCGTTTCAAGAGGGAAATGATTTGTTTCATATTGCATTTATTTTAAGCACCTGGTGAGTTTTAAGAAAGCGGATCTTCTCGGCGGTGGTATTTAATTATTTCCTCCCCTGGCAGAATTAATTGATATGGTCTGTGGGAGATCTATGGATCGAATCAAATCGATCTGTCACAGCTGCGTAATAGCACAGTTTTTTTCCTTTTTCTTTTTTGGGGAGGGACTTATGAGAATCCTCACTAGTCCATGAGTTGATGTTATCGCTGCCTGAACTAGATACTCAGAGAGCGGTGTAAATTCATTTCTTATGCCATGAAGAAATCAATTCTTTAGAAAAGGAGGTTGGAATGTGTGTATGTAGTGTGTGTGTGTGTGTGTGTGTGTTTGCGGGGGGGGGGGCTTGGAGTCTTTAAGGCATTAAATGCGGTCATGCTGCAGCTTTCATACAAAGCCAACATTTACATTTGATAACAGAGAAAAGCCTTTTCATTCTCCTGCGGTCAGCCAGAGGGTAAATGTAAAACAAAAGGCAGGCGGAAATAAATAAATATATTTATAATTTACAAGTAGACAGGATGATCAGGATGATGACGGAATGATAACAAATACTTTTATCCACCCCCCCCCCCCCCCCCACACACACACACATATACACACACACACACACCCTTTTCAGCATCCTGCCTTTCAGTGTGTCCTGTCTGTGTGTGATGGGAGAGGTTAAAGTTTGCATATTCAAAGCACTTCTTGTTGTGTTTCCCATCAAACTTTTATGGAGACATAATTATGATAAATGATGCATGTAATCGCCCATTAAACACTGCTGGAATATGCAACCTCCAGAGTTAAACTGTGACCAGACTGTCACAGGCCTGGGTCCCAGGTGGATGGCTACCATCTGGCCACAGACGTTTGCACTGACCCCCATGGCAGGCTTCTTAGTGGGGGAGAGGGGTCAAACATCCCCAGCTTTGACCTCTGGCCACCCCACCACATTGATACAACCTTGCTGGGGACAAATTACACCCACTTATTTCTCAACAATGTTGCTTCACCTTTGTTTTAAAGAGACATACGTACGTGTGTGTGTGTGTGTGTGTGTGTGTGTGTGTGTCTGAGGAAGGAAGGTGCTTTGGTCTCTTTATTGCTCTTTAATTAACATGGTTAACTCTTTTTTCAGTTTCAAGGGATTTTAAATCCAAAATGTCCTGTTCCTAATGAAGAATATAAGCAAAGTCCCCGGCCGATTACGTGTTTTCATTTTGTTGGCCAAAGTGCTAAATGAATGAATCCAATTACTTTTCAGTGAGTGTGCCTTCATTGTTTGCATTATCCCTGCGTAATGTACACCTAATTACTCCAAAACTGCCCTACATGGCCAAGTCGATAGCATGGTGAAATTGCTTATCTTTTTGTCAGCTTAAGAGTTATAGTTTGTACCTCCACTGAATAGTATTTACTTAGGCTACTGTATTTATTTGCATAGGTTATTTCCACTTAGTTAAAGGATGTTTGCAGAGGAATTCAAATAGGTTTCTGTCCTCATTTACTTTTAGCTCACTCTAGGGATGGGGGTATAGTACTGAAACATGCAGTACTGAAACAATAAGCAAAGAGTTGGGCCCACTTGGCACTGTTGGCTCATATTGATTGGCTAAAACCCCACTCATCTGTGACCCCCACAACATTTTGAATCAGTGGCAATCCACTGCACTAGAGTCAGCTTTGTCAGGTTGCTAGGTTACAAGTAACAGCCTGCTTTTGACATACATATCCCACATGTTCTGTTAAAATAGAATTGTCCCTCTAAAATCAAATTGAAATGATACCTAATATTAATGAAAGATATTACAAATATGTCTGGCATTCCAAAATAGGTGGATGGAGCTTACCTACCAAATCAACCTGAAAAGACAGTGGATTTAGTTGTTTGTTTATACTCTCTATCCTCTCCTGCTTCTTTCCAATTAACTCTCTGTTTAATTACACAAACAGAATAAACGGTGCATAGCGAAGTAAGCATTCAATTACACCTATCTTTTCCTCCATCAATAGGGTTGTTTCTGCAAGGAGGGAAGACAGTTTATTACAGCCTCCTCGCACTTTTCTCTGATTCATTCTGTCTTCTCACCCCCCAAGTTTCAATTAATGAAAGAACTCAGAGCATGGAGATATTGTCTTTAACCTCCTAAATTTTGCACTCACACCCAAGAACACATGCTCCTTTTGCTCCTTTGGACTGCCCACTCTCTTTAAAAACAAGAGCAACATAGGGCTGCTTTTTTCTCATTGGGAAGCAATTGTAACATTGTCTCTAAATAGCATGGGCAAATTTGGTAAATGCACATAGAAGGAAATGTTAAATATTCTACAGCGTTGTAGTAAGTTTTTGAACCTTTCCCCAAAATTGTATCACTTGAAATTGCTCGGCTTCGAATTTGAACAATAATGACATTAACTTACAGTATTTGATTGTACAGATATGGTGTTCTATGGTATTATTTTCTATATATTTTCTTTACTATATAATTTACTCTAGAGATCCATAGTTGATGTCACAAACTCAGTACTCACTCAACATTCAAAATTCCACTGGCAGGAAAGTGCAGCACCAAGCCATAGATATCCATTAAAAAATAAATGAATAAATAATTTACTCACAGAACACTTACTTTATGATTGCCTTTTAAAAGTGGATAAGTGTAGCCTATGTTTCTGTAAGAGTTTGTGTCTTTCAAATTCATTCAGTAGTAATAACGGAAAAAATAACCATGGTGAATTTAGATTCAAATTGGACATTCGATATATATGTGGACATGCATTGCACTGTTGCAATGAATGTCTGATTTACAGCTAACTTAACCTCGTTGGTTGGTGCATGGAGGTTAGTGGCTACATCCAAACATTAATTTGGTTATGCTAGTGTGAACTAACATTGAAATAAGACGTGACACTCCAATAAAGTTACTCTTAGCTGTCATATAGTCTCTGACCTTGAGTAGACTATTCATAAGATCGATTAAATGGAGACTTCTTTACATGAAGGTTTATCTTATTAAGACAGACGCCAGCTTTATCTTAAAACCAAAGGAGGTCACTTGAGATTAGCTTCACATCTAGGTGCATATAACTTACCAACAGAGCGGTGAGAGTAACAGACTAGTCCAACTTTTTGACAGCTGTAGGGCCCTTATAATGCTGTATTCTAAAAGTTAAAAGTTAACTAATGCACAGATCCTATGTTGAATCCATTTAAACCACCACAGCTTTATTTTAATAAAGCAGCAGAGGTTAACATTAATGTTACAACAGAGACTGCTCATCATTTAACACCGTATGCTAATTGGTGATGACAGATAACTTATAGGCTGTAAAATAATATGGTGAAATCTTGCAGTATGTTTAGGAAAAATAACAAAATGCCTTGACATTATGTAAGTCTGTACTTTAGGATTTATTAAGCTTAGAGATATTGTCTTTAATTTCATTGGAAATGAAATGCACTTTCAACTCTGCTAGCTTCAATCTACAACTGGCGCCATTCATATACCATTCATTCTTATACCAACTCTACTGCCAACATGGCGACATTAATCATAACAATGATCTAATAATACAGTAAAAGAACGGAACACTATATGATTCACCCACAAGAACGGATTCAGATTCATCAAGAAACTGATTTAAAAAATGACTCACCCCACAGGAATTAAGTGAATCACAAGGTCATCATAAGTCACCTGACACTAAAATAAGATTTGTAAAAATGTTCAAGTCTTTGACGATGACTGGTTGAATTGTGTTTGATGCTATGATATCTAACGGCTCAGACCACATTTTGTCTTGTATTGCTGTGCCATATGAAAGTGAATGATGGTTGTGTTTGTGTTACTTGTCAGTCAGCTAGAGGTAATAATATTTATTTGTGGAGGAGCTGTTATATCTGAATAAATTGCTACATTTTTTGTTGTTATGAGTGTTTAACAAAACCATGCCAGACAAATGGTAACTGTTTTAGAAACACTGGTACAAGATTATTAAGATACTATGATGTTTCAAAAAATGTCTGCTTTCATCTGTGCTACCAGCCTTAGTCTTCTACTGCAGGGCCTTTGTTGTAGCTCTTAGTTAACAGGGGTGTGTTGCTCTACCTTCACTTTAAAATACCCCAAACATTTTGTTGGATTCATTTTTAACTTGATTTTTTGAATGTATGAAGATGTTGGATTCAAGTCAGATTATATACTTTGCCCCTTTCCTCTTAGAAACCACTCATGCATGATTGGGGATTGGATCATTATTTTGAGTATTTGCCTTCTTTCATACTGTAGTTTTAAAGAATGTGAGCCATCTTCTAAGTTTTTTTTCTTTGTTTTATTTCACATAGGTGAAAAAAAAAATACAATTACTATAAGCATGAGCAATTTGAAAGGCATAATATCACTTTATTTGGCATAAAGTGATATTGTATAAGTTCACTTGTTGTAAACCAAAGTTCTACATCATATATTAACAAATGGCCATGGTAATAATATTGCTTATGGGTAGTAGTAGTAGTAGTAGTAGTAATAATAATAATAATAATAATAATAATGATATATGCAAAACTGTACTAAATTTCACACTTTGCGTCTGCTCTTCTCTCAGACCCGAGATGTACCTCTAAGTATTTTGACAAAATGCAATGAGTAAACTTGTTGCTTAGCACTGAAAACACAACCAACCAAGCCATGAACCCTTGTTTCTTCATTTATGTCAGATGTTGTGTACAAAAGAAGCTGAGTAATGACAGCTCAGATGGCATTTAGCCTTCTTCTCATCCTTTTTGGGCAGAACAAAATGCGTGAAAAAAAAAAACATCCCTTGACTAATTGCAGTTTTAACTTCTGTCACGTCTGAACTTGGGTTTGTCAGGCTCTGCGGTGATGGCTAAGATCTCCACTCTTCTTTGTTCACCTTTCTCTGCCTCGCCAAGGGAAATTCTCAGCGCAACAGTGGGATGACTGCTTTGACATTTGCTCTTTTGCCTTGGCTTATGTGTAAGGTACTAATTAGTAGAGAAAACACTGTCAGATTGCCATATGGTGGAGGAGAGGCAGCAGCTTGCCAAGTGGTGGTACACTGTCGAACACTCACACTGCAAGCCCTCCTCAAGACAGCTCACGTCAAGTATGAAGATATATGTAAATGTGGAGCAAATGAATCAAAAGACTAATGCAGTCACTTATTTATTCATATGCTTGTTATTATTCTTAGGGCAGCAGGCTACCAAGGTTAATACTTGTGTGAAGTGTTGGTTGTCAGATCAGAGCTCCTTTTAGCTGTTTTCACACATGCTTATTTTCTGCTCTGTTAACTGATATTAGACAAGCAATGAAGAGCAGATGCACAGGGCATGAATTCCCAAGAAGTGGAAGTGAGGATGCAACATTGTGAGACCCTGCAGAAAAGTTGCCTTTGGGGAAACCAATTACATGTGCTTCACATGAACTTCACGACAAGAACAGATGCCTCCCACTCTGACATGATGTAGCTCCTTAAACTCCTCCCAGATCATGCTTTAAAAGAGTTGCTATTATTTCTGCATGATTCAGTATAGTGGTGATAGTGGTAGTGTAATTAGGCTGCTGACAGTGAGAATGTGGTTCTACAGACTAAATCCCCAATTTCTGTGGCACCCCAGGTTAAAAACCTTCGCTGTAATTATGATCAAGGCTACAGTGACACTGTTGCAGTCATGCATCACAATGGCACATGATAAACATGGTCATTTTTATCAGTCACATGGTAATCAGCAGAAGTTAGAGCATGAAAACACTTACGTGTGCCATGGTGAGCAATATGGAGCAATAATAATGAAGGTCCAAAGGGTTAATTATACCTGCCATAGATAGCTATGTGTAATTAAAGTTATATAGTTGTTGGAGGAGCATATTTGCTGTCTAAAGCATCTCAGAAGATACACAGGAGCACATCTGAATATTTTTCCCAGGCAATGGGATTTTTTTTCCCAGACGAGCAATAATGACGGTGAGTACACACACACACACACACACACACACACACACACACACACACACAATGTCAAATCAATTATATGGATTATCATCTTAAATGCTACCGTAATCCACATGAAGGGCGCTTAGTAGAATTTTATTTTTAATCCTTGCATCAACAAAATTCGTGTTCACCGAGATAATTAGCTAAAAAGTGGAATCCAACTTTCAAAGATGAAATGTCATTAGACTTTATGCCGGTGATGTCTTGGTCTCTGAAGAGATGAATTTTTGTTTGCTATTTCTGGCACTCAGTCAACATGATGGGCTTGTCATGGGAGGCCTTTGTTTTCTGTCATTTCTTGTCTCCTGCACAGTTACTTCTAAACTCTCCATAGGTGCTTCAGTTCAGTCACATGAGGGAGGTTGATGCAGTGTCTAAAGACAGAATTAAAAAAACAGAAACATTCTCTTGTCAGCCTTCAAGTTTGTGGTTATGGTCGAGACACAAATCAGACTGCTCACTAGTTTATCTCTGACATCTCTGCTGAAAATGGGAGCCACTGTGGGATAATTATGATATGTGGGTGTGGAAGAATTGTGCTACAATAGCCTTGGATCATATTTGTCTAAGTAGTGAAATCAAGCATACTACAATATATGAAACAAAGTTCAGAATGTTTAAGCTATTTTTCCATGTAAAACTGGGTAGTACGCCGCTCTCAGGAACGTTACCACTGATTGGCTTGTCCTAAGGCTGTGTCCTACAATGTCCATTAGCACACAGTTTTTAAACAGGTTTCACACCGGTTTAAATACGAACCACCTAACATATACTAAAAATGCCTTGTTTTTCAGTGTATGTGAGCAAAATCTTCTTTACCAGGCTGAGGGGTGAGGTGGGATGGGGTGAGCACCCACTCCAAAGCTGAAGGGCCCCCTGTGGTGGTGGACACAACGCTATGACAGATGACTTGTGACAAATAGCAGATCTCTCTCTCTCTCTCTCTCTCTCTCTCTTTCTCTGTGTGACAGCTACTTGCTCAAGATCCAAGGTCAGTGAGGCACACACTGAGGAGGGTTGCTTTGTCCTCTGCGTTCCCCAGTGTGCAGACTTCAACAACGCATTTCAAAATTTCCCTTGGGATGAATAAAGTAATTGCTTATCTACCTACTTATTTCATAAATGCATTTTGAGCAAACACCATTGTAACTCCAAATAGAGAATTCTAAAACTAATTCACCATTGTATAAACAACAGTAGCCTTTTGGGGAAACATATCCTTATTCTGTTCGGAAGCTGTGTTTACAGACTTATGTTTAAGTAATCATGAGAGATGGAGGAAAAAAAGAGATTAATCAGGGTGGACAGAATACCTATTTTAGCTCTTTCCTGTCTCAATATCCAGTGCCCAACCCAGAAACAGTTTGATCACAGACCCACAGGTACATACGAGTGCAGGGAGATGTCTTTGAACATGATCCAATTTTTCCATGCTGTGGCCAGAGGTAAAAATAGGTCTGACTTCATTCATTTCCGATGGTGTGCAGCTCATCAGAATAAGAGAAGCTATATTAAGGCGGATAAATGTCCTCATTAAGGAAGTTTAATAAGAACAGGACGAAAAAGAAATGATTGTTCTGTTTTGTTAAGAGGAAGAGATTTTTATAGCATTTGTGTCAGACTAATTTCCTATACAATTTAAGATTGCAGAAACGGCATACACTAATTCAAGCATTTCATATTTTGAAACATATTCCTGTCTGTCTGAAATTCTGAACAGTATTCTGACTGCAAAGCGTATGTTTCTGGGGAACGGTGCCATGCAAATATGAAAGAAAAGTTTGAACGGATAATCTCTTAGAGGATGATTTAACAAAATGTGCTATTGGTCATTTCTAGCAAATACAGCAGCAAAAGCCTGATATACAGAGTATGATGCTGACTTGTGTGTGCAAAATTGATGTCTGGTTTAGAATCACCTCTATTGACAAGCCATGTTGCTCGCTGAATGAAGCTTGTTGTGGTGTGATGTGCTTGCTGAAGTGCCTCCCTCTTGACAACTGAAGAGTTTCTGCTGAAGGCTTGTCTTAGACCCACAAGAAAATCTGAATTTGATCTTGGCAAGGCATGTGCCTCACAAAAGCTATACTCGAAAAGTTTGTCAACAACAAGTGAGAGGAATTGATTTTGTGCTCGCTTGTCTTTGTTGGCAAACTTGGTATAGATTTGCCTCCCCCCACCCACCTCTCCTCTCACATGCTTGACAATCCAGCTGGCTGTTTTGGTGTAAAATCTGGTTCCTGCCATTTCATCAGTTATATTTGGAAAGCTAAATATTAGTCACCCAATTTTGTTATTGGCAAATCAGTAGAAAAGAGCGAAACTCGTGTGGATCTCAGAGTATTAAGACAAAAGAAAGTGATTGCCTAAGCCACATTAATCTTGTGATCAACACTGCAACTAAACCAACGCATGGCAGTAACTTTAAGATGCACAGAAAAACACAGGACAAGTTGGTCCCCCCTTTTCACACCCATACACGCACACACACACACACACACACACACACACCACACACACACACACACATAGCTGTTTCTGTAAGTATACACACATCATAACTGGAGAAAAAAGAAAGAAGAAAAAAATATATCACAAGAGGGCCTCTATTAATGGGTAAAATGGCAGGGGTTTTATGTAAGCTACAATCAGGGTGTAATTGGATTTGGCAATGGCTTGGGGAGTGTGTTTCTCATTACTTTGAGGAAGCACTGTGCTGACTGTCAGGATTATCGTTCAGTGTGACACCACAAGGTTTCAGCGTGGCGAACTGTCTACTCTGTCAGGTGCCATTTTGGTGCCTGAAGATAAGCAATAGCTTAATGCTTGCATGTCCCACCTGTAACAGAGGCAAGGGTTATTTTTTATTTATTAACTTTTATTTGTTCATTCGGAAGACCTCGGAAGACTTTTTCTCCTTGCTGCCAGGAACAAGTCTCAGAGATGCAGCCCATTCAGTTTAACTGGCAGGCAGTCAATCAAGAATTCTGTAGTTTGTGTAAAATAGCGCCCTGAGAAAAATATGTTTGAAATGGTGAGAGTGACCTAGTGATCCTTTGCATAGGTTTTAACATCCAGCATACACATATTATGACCTTGTAATGTCATAACAACCAGTACAAAAGAGCGTTTTCCCTGTAATCTGAGCTTACCAGGTCTATGTTTTATTAGAGAGCTGTATTTTAAAAACATCATTTACCAAAATAAAAGAAATAAAGTATGAAGCCATGGTTAGCTCTGTGTGGGTTATTCAGTCTGCATGATTTAAATATTTTGCACAACTGAATTCCACACCCTAGGAAGCCTCTCCTTAAGAGAATGCTGTGTGCATATTTCTGCATGGTGCCTAACTTTCTTCATGAATAATAAAAAGATCATAACTAAAGCCAACGCTGAAAATAGCTGGACCAAAGTACATTTGTATGGGGCATACTTCACATTACAAAGACAAATTTGGTACGAAACTAATCGAGGCAATGTAATTTGTCAATTAAGGATAATCTATTCTCTGCTTCGCTTATGGTCGTTCAGATTTAAATATAGTCCTTTTATGATAAATTCAATCAAATGGTACTTTGTGGTTAAACTCTAGATATAATGCTTGCATGAAAAATTAAAGAGACGAAAAATCATGATTTGGAAATTTGTCTGCGAGTGCTCGGATATGCACTGCTTGGGATAATTAAGTTTAGTTCCTGGAGACAAATGCAGGCACGCTGACAAAGTGCGGAGCTTGAGGGAAGTGTTAAATACATACAAAGACTCGTTAGCGTTACTGCCATTGCACTGTGATTAATATGGCCAGATTAACTTCAACAACTGTCATGGCCTCTTTCCCACAAACTGCTTCCATAAAGGCTATACATCTCCACTGGACAGGATGGATGGAATGTGACGGAAGACAAGTTTTATATTCTTACAAAGTGCAAGCACTCACTCATGATGTAGTTTAGAATTCCCAATTGTTACTGTAATATTTTGTTGACAAATGTAGTGCCTCTTGCAGGTTAAACTTGGTACGACAGAACACCTTCACTTGCTATCCCCTTACTGAAATATTCCTTTCTAAACAAAGTAAAGGATGAAGGATGATTGACAGTCATCTCTCACTCACCTTATACAAGATTTAAACCCATCTAAACCCATCTGTTCACCCATACATCACATGCCATGGCACCACAGATGATCCCTCCTCCTCCGCTCACTCCCTCATTTTACTAGTGGTTCTAGTCTCACATTACCCTACAGCCATTCAGGTGAAAGTTGATATCATTCCCTAAGCTTCTCTATGCTTGGGACATTCCAGGACCAATACCAGCTACCAAGCCAAGCACACACTCTTCAAATAGCAAGCAGGCCTATGGGTGAACTAATGAATGGGTTATAATCCTAAACGTACGCTAGGCAATAGGGGCAATATGGCCGTGCAATTCTATTCTTATGGTGCAACATTGGCCTCCATTTATTTGAAGTCAGACCTTTGTTCTGGCCTCTATAAGTCTAATTGATTCAAAAGGACGGGGGTTATGACAAGGGTGCTATTAAATGGCTTACACACAGGAAAGTTTTGGTACTAGACTTCATCTAAGAACACAGATTGCACAGTTGCAACAGTTGCTGTTAGCAGTGGTTTAATTGTGATGACCTGCAGTATCTGTAATGAAAATATTGTACATCCTTTTGGCTGAGCTGGTAAGATCACCTGAATCTAGGTTTAATTCTTCTTGTTGGCCACATTTTGGCACTCCCCACTCAGGTGTCTTACTGCAGAACAATATCTACAACATGGAATTGGTACAGATCCAAAAGAAAGTCCTTTAATTTTACACTTCCAAAAGAAGCATAATATGATTGGCACTTTGAGCAGAAGCAAGAGGTGCCAGTCTATGACACTATGAGTCTCATTGAGGTTAGAAGTCAAGTATGCATGTCAGTGTATGCTTCATGGTATATTAAGGGATTTCAATGATTTCAATGATTTCAATGTTCTTCCTGCTTTTACCAGCATTACTTGTACACCATGCCATCTCTCACTCTCTCTGTGCATCTCTCTCTCTCTCTCTTTCTCTGTGTGTGTGTGTGTGTGTGTGTGTGTTTGTGTGTAAATTATTCTACCACTGACACCATGCACTAATACTGAAGCTGACAAGGGTCTCTGACTATTAGCATTAAAAGAGGCTCTAAGGGGCTTCTCTACCTTTGCCTCTTCAGAGATGACTAAACAAAAGCACTTTGTTGTGTTACATTTGCTACTGTAAGAGGAGGCTTGAAATAATTACATCTGGTCACTTCTGATGGTATTTGAACCCATTGTCCCTTTTGAGATAAAATATGCTGGAATTTACAAAAAAACTATTCAACATTTGCATAACCTAGTGATTATGTAGGCAGGGACGTAATTACCGCATTGAATAAAGTCGTTACTTTCCAGAAAAAGAGCAGAGAGAAAAGAAAACATAAGCTCCTTACATACTTATGTAAATGAACGTTTTAAAAGTGCAGAGACCTATTTTTTTTCTAATGAAAGTGACAAAGTTGTTATTCATTTTTGGCTCATGGAAATCTCGCCGGCTTAAGAATCTTGCCATAATATGACAACTAAGATAAAATAATTGTATTCTGCCAGTGTTCGCAGCCCAAGGCGGAAATTAAATAGCTTATCTGTGGACGTTGAGAAACCCTTCAGTGGTGGAAGTGAGTCTTATTACTATTCTGATGGTCCTGCAAAATGCAGCTCAGTATTAAGATACAGCCGAAGGAATAATGAAGCCACAACCCCCTAAAAAAGCAAATCTCAAAATTTCAATGGTAGGCCACAAGAAGCAGCTTTTCTGCTTTTGAAGAACTCCAGCAGGTGCACAGTTTATGGTGTCCACTTGGTTGAGTCATCATCTGTACCTCACAGCTAAACAGAAGCAAAAAACTACAGGTGGTTTTGCTCTCATCATATTCATATCAATGACAGGTCACTAGGTAGGTTTTTACTACCAAAATATTCAGAAAATATTCAGTTATGATTATCTATTTTTTAAATACACTCTAAGGATATTTATTTCAAATTACCAACTACTTAAAGTAGTAAAATCACAAATTAATTTTGCTGCCTCATGTACACGTATAATACAGAGAATGAGGCTGACCTTTCCATTGTAAATCAAGTATGTTTGATGCTGCACTATGTAATATTGTTGGCATCATAAATTTGGCATCATAAATCTGACTATATGGGCACCATTGTGCCACTAAATGTTGTGGAATATTGATAAAAAAGGGTGTGAAAATGTTTCAATGGTGTAGCAAATATATTGATTCAGTCTTCAGTTGTCAGGTCCGCATCGGACCTGGTCACGGCCACGCCCCCTCACTCAACGCCACGGTCTCACAGCTCATCTCCTCGTTTGCACTCACCTCCTCAAGCACGATCACCTTCACCTGAGTTCTGATTGGTGTCACCTGGTCCCCACTCTACTTAAGCCTCCCTCCTGCTTCACTTGGTGTCTGGTCTCGTCGATGTTTCCTTCGTGCTCGTGTGCTTCATTCGTCTCCCGTGATCTCCCGTATCACCGCTCGCGTAAGCCTAGACTCCCCGTTAATATTGTCCCACTCCGTTTATCTTGATCTTGTAATTAGTACTGTTGTGTTTAACTCCTTAATCTCCTGTGTGTTAGTTTTGTCCTAGCTCTGTGCGTTGTTCTTTTCCGTTTCTCCGTTATAGTAACGGACACGACTTTTGTTACTCCTTTGTTCTTTGTTTCAATAAAGACTCTTTAGTTTATCTACTGCCTCCGCCTGTCTGAGTCTGACATCAGTCCCGATGTTTTTATTTTCCCTGAAAGTCTCACTTCTTGTGTCTAAAAGACGCTTATATTAACAGAGGTTGCAATGTTTTCTGTATGTCATGTCCATTTTTATGCCAATATTATTTTAAAGTCTGTTAAAATCATGATAACAAGAAGGTACTATTCTCTTATACCAGTGTTTTCAACAAAATGCTAAAAAAGTTTTTAATAAATAAATACTTCACAGATTCACAAGCCTGGTCAGCCAGGTTGATTCTGATGACTTATAAACACAGCCAATGTTACTGTCTAACCACATTTTTTAAGTTTTTGAATGTGCATGTCATGGGCAGTAAAAATCACAGCACTTTCATATCAATATTTCTCTGATTTGTGTGTTTAAATCTATGCATCCCATATGTTTTACACAATTCTTCTACTTATCTTTACACAATTCTGCATGTCTATGTGATAAACCTGCATGATATTGTAATGGACTTAAATTTGTGCAAATTTGTCATGCAATCATGTTGTGAAATTGCATGACAGATAATTCTCCACAAACTAAGTCAAAGATGCAGATAATGTTCTTTAAGGCATAGAAGCCCCGTAATGAGTGAAAAATAAATAAATAAATTGATGCCAAAACCGTGGGGTCATGGAGGCATAGATGTAAGAGGATCCAGCATCGATGGGCCCAAGAAGGGAGGCAGCAGACTGTCAAGGCCCTCAGAGGGATCTCTAGACCCAGGGAGGTGTCCTTACCAGAGTTATTATTAGGAAAGGGTCTATCTCTCTCTCTGCCTGTTGACACGAGACTGGAGACAGACGGTCCTCATAACACTACAAAGCCTCTTAGATCAATACTTCTCTTAACAACTGGCAAGAAGAGACTTGATTTGTGTCTTAGGTTTGTGGCACTGTGCCTGTCTGTGTATATATGTGTGTGTGTGTGTATGTGTGTGTGTGTGTGTGTGTGTGTGCATATGTGTGTGTTGCTGAGATGGCAAGCTGATCTATGCATTTGGGCACAGCAGCTACTGTAGGTCTGTTTCAATGACATACAGTTTCACACCAGTTAGACTACTTTACAAATGGGGTTGAATGACAATGTTTGATGCATTGACTTGTTTTGTTTTGTTGTGTGTGTGTGTGTTTGTTTTGTCTTATCTCCTTATGTCAGTGCTTTGTGATGCATGCAGTGAAGAAAATGTGCTATACAAATAAACCTGACTTTTTTACTTACATGTGTATGAGCATGCACACATTTGCTCCTTCATGCCCCAAGTGCCCTTGAAGACACACCCATTCTTCTCTGTCAGATTACTCACACTTCATCACACAGATATCAAGCTCATTTCACATGAAACTGCACGACCTGACCTTTCCAATGTTTCCAACAATGTTACTTGCTAGCTGCTGTAAGGAATAGTATCCTTGATTTTACATACAAATAACATTCCATCTGTCATCTGTCTGTGTTAAACGCAACACCTAACCCACAACTAGACAGTTGATATTAAGAGAAGGCCCAAATAGGAATATAGGTCAGTAAGGTTTGCAGCAGAACAGAAGGGTTGTCAAGTTCAGTAAATAAAGTTAATAGAACGTAGAAGAAAATAAAGTGTTTCAAAAATCCATGTGTCCCTTTTTAAGTTCTGAGCCCCTGCCCCTCCAAGGGTCTCTGCACAGCTCTGTACATCTCTCTGTGTGGGTGTTTGTGTGTGTATATATATGTGTGTGTGTGTGTGTGTGTGCGTCTGTGTGTGTTTGTGGACGCATGCTGTGTGTGTCTGTTCTTGTTCTAATGTCTCTCCCTATATATCTCTCCGAGAGATCTGGAAGTGGTCCAGCACACTTGGAAAACCGCATCTGCCCATCCAACCCTATTAGAGGAGTCCCTTAGGGTTGACACTGATCTTAAGAAGGAGCAAGAGAATCCTCTTTCGGCCCTTTCATCACCCTCTGGGATGCTCACCACCCCAAATGACCTCCTGCAAGGACTCTAGGTCAGAAGAGGAGAAGAATAGAAAGCAAAAAGAAGAAAAAAAATCAATCAAAGCAATTAACTGCAGGAACTGTGCACTAATTCCCCAGGACATTTTCTCTTTTTCGCTCTCTTTTGTGTGAATATCTTTAGATTGTGCAGAGGGTTCCAGGGAAATCAAGTTCTTAACCTGATAAGTGTTTATAATTTGGCAACTTCTTTAAATCTAATGGGAGTAAATGATCAAGTCAGGGTTTAACTCCTTCATGTTCTTTCCATTTAAAGGCCTAAACTTTGACCACATTGTGGTCATTTTTTTGTGATCATGATGCACATATGTACATTCACTATACAGGATATGTCAGTATGTATATTTCACTATATATATATAGTGAAATATACATACTGACATATACTGAATATATATATATATATATGACAAGCTGAATGATTCTTATCTGCAGTAGTTATGTTTACATGGACATTTTTAATCATTTTTAACACCTCAATCGAATAAATGATCTCTATTCTCTATCTCTGATTGATTAAATTGTTTTCAATTTGGTTTCTAAGGGTGGTTCAGTCTGTTACAGTGTCATGTATACACTTATTATTTTTTTTAGCACCTAAAGACCTTAACATTCACAGCTGGATGGAGAAAGCAGAAATGATGACTTATTTTGCAGTGTTTTTAAGAAACTGAGCCAAGCTGTAGTTAATTGCTCTATTGAGCAAATCAAAAACCTTTCAGGCAAATCAAAAACCTTTAAAATCATCTTATTACAAGGTGGAAAAGGAAAGCGTAGGACTGGACTGCTCCTACAACTTTTTTTTTCCTTCAAGAAAGTACATGAGATTTTGTCTACATGTCAAAGGTCACAATACTACTATAATACAACACGATTCAACTTGCTGTCATGACAAAAATGATTTTCAGAGAATATTAGACATAGATTCATGGTAAGTACAGGTATCATATATAGTACTATTTCAGAAAAGGTACTAGAGGCCAGCAGATATGTTTTTTTAAAGACATCTGAATGGTGCAAAACGCTAGCATCATGCGTACTACCATGCATCTTGCAACTGATATTCCTGAAACTGGAAACAAGATTTAAATTAACTTTGCCAAATTAGATATATACATATACATTAAACTCAACATAAAAGAATGAAAAATGTAGTGTTTCCTTTAATATAGAATTCATCAAAATTAAATTAACACACAAGGTAATACACAAGCTATAGTAATCTAGGCCTACTAGGCTAATACTTGTGTTTAGGCTATTTTGTAAGCCAACATATCTTACACAGTGACAAAGCCCATTCTTTTTTCATGTCACATGTACGTCTGGATTACAACCCCCCTATTAGACACAAAGTCATGACAAAAAGTGCAAAAGAACGCTTACCAAAAGGAGCACATATGAGGCCATTTGTTGCCATCCAAAGGGTGGAGGGTAGGGGTGTGTGCTATAACCCTTGTTGATTGGCTATAACCCTGCAGGCCTACTCCGCACAGCAGCCTAACCTGTACAGAACCATTGCAACTCTCAGAGCTAATAGAGTAGGTTTCCGGACCATCTCCTCCTCCGGCGACATATGTGCCTTCATAAGATTGCGAATTTTAATGAAGGATCTTCAAGTTTTCACACCATTCTTGGTCAGAAAATTAGTTAGGACCACTCTCCCACAAGTCCTGGCTATGCACCCTCACCCACAGACATCTTGTTTGAGGTGGAGGAGGGGGTAGGCGTAATGATCTGAGGGCCACCCTACAAGATGCCACCCTATGTCTTCTTCAGAACTGAAGGAGAAGGTAGAAAAAAGTTATGCCCTACTGTGCTTTAAGTAAAAGTAAAAACATAAATTTACAAACTAGTGATGACACCTGCTATCTGTACACGACAATGGTTATTCGAGCATGTTGTACCATGTAAAAGCTACATTCGGCTCAGACGGTCAGATTAGATCTATTCTGATCAGAAAAAAACACTCTCTATGTAAACGTAGTAATTAAAGACAACACTCATCCCTGCATGTTTTCTAAGTCGAAAATAAATACTGCTGCTCAAATTGTCTCTATCCTTACAGCTGTCTTACATATACTTACAAATCTTACATTAGGTTGCTTATTTTTGTGTATTGTTAAAGGTGGGACGAGCAATGCTAAGCCATTTCTAAACACATAAACCTTTTTGTAACATTTAGCAATATTTTACAATCATTTGCTAGCTTTTCTTTTTTATGTTTGTCAATAGGTATAGCACACTTGAATGACTGACAACTTGCTGGATGTGGCTCATTGAGACCTATGGACCACTAAAAATTAAATTAGCCAGGGAATATGGATCTTGAGTTATCACATGAAAACTGGATTTGAGCAATTTGTGTTCCAGGGGGCCAACACAGGAGGGAGCAGTCCCTAGGTAGAAAAAGCAACTATGTGCTATGAGCCTGCTGGGGCTACATACCCACTGAGTTTCAAGTAACCCGGTGTTTCAGTGTCTCGGGAGTCTCTGATTAAAATTTCTTTACGAGAAACCCCCCCAAAATATCAAACTTTCAATTTTTGTCTGTCATGAGGTGACATCACAAACGCATAGCTGAGGGCTAACCTTGTGCAGCTCTTTGAGACCTACGCACCACTCAAATTTTATCGATTGACAGAAGGTAACCCTAACAGAAAGTAAATGTATCTCTATGGTGAGGTGACCCACCCACCCCCACCTCCACCCCTCAAACAAAAACCTTTATTGTTTTAATTAATAATATACATGACTTAATATGATTGACTTGACATTTCTTATTTATACTTACTCACCTTCTCACTTTCTTTACAAAAGTCATTTCAAAGCCCAGTTAACTCTTCCCCTCCTCTACAATGCATGAATGCATTTAATTCTAGTCTATCTTCCAATTCAAGATTGAAGTAGTCTTCCCTGCCCATGGTCTGGGAGCACTATGTGTAGCTCAGTCCTTCTGCTATTGATGCACATCTACCATCACCCGTTTCTTAAACACTGGCATTTACTTTTGGGGCAGTAGCAAATGGCATTTCCCCAGACAACTTGTTAACTTTTAAAGGTTGATGGATTCAGTGGTTGAAGGTGCCTGAGCAGAGGGTGGATCGCACCAGAGCATTTGTGGAGGAGCAGAAAAAAAAAACAACACTTGGAGATTAGTGTGTCAGTCTGTGAAGAGAGTGTTGTAAGGCATTGTTGCACATGCTTGCACACACACACACACACACACACACACACACACACACACACACACACACACATACAAAAGAGAGAGAGAGAGAGGAGATGTCCCAGTTTGTCAATGGAAGTATGAGTAGCACTGATTTTATCTCTATGAAAATAAAGTTCCAGCTTAATGGTCTCCTATTGTCATACTTGGCTTCACACTTGTCTACATCTATTTATTGCTATGTGAATAATCAGTGGTCAGGCATGGTTAATTTCAAACAAGTGTTAAAACTTTCTCTGTCCCCCTGAATATATTATACAAAACAATACATTACACAAAAATGATAAATTAATTTACCAGCCTCGTAGTCATTTGGATGGCTAAATGATTCATTACAGGGCGAATGAAGGCACTCTTGGACATTTCTTGGTGATTTTCCACACTTACAACTTCAGCCTGGCATCTCTTGCAAACAACTAAACGGAAAGTAATCCAGAATGAAATCGTGTTTATTACCTCGTCAACATAACTGTTCTAAATTCATCATAGCTGCTTCTTATCCTTTTGCTAGTGTGGCATAAGAATGGAGTAAAAATGTAGTGGTGATGGCTTATTCCCTAAAACAGAAGGATGTGTTATTCTCAGAAAATCTAGCTTAATTTACCCAAGGCCACTACCACCCAAATTAAGCACTGCGTCCAGATTCATCATTTTAAGTGACAATGACTAGGTTGGCTGCATGTCAGTGACAGTATAACACATGGCAAGCATTCCCAGACCAAGGGACTAGTGGCCTGTGCTCAGCGTTAAGGACCTGGAGCGGGGTGGAGGCCACAGGGAGCAGACTGACCACAGTAAAAGGAGGAATCAAGAAATACACAGCACTTCATTCCAGAAAGACACCCATTGTGTACACAGCAAGGAAAAATGCTTCACTACCTAATGGTCAGTCTGCCCACCCAGGCCACACTGCTCCTATCCAAAAGAGGGAGTGAAAGGGACACTAATTAGCAATAGCAGTACTGCATAATCCAGATTCTTCACCCTAATATAAACATCAATATAAAAGCTGCTTATCAGTAAGGGGATAGGTAGGTGGCCGGTGTTGCTCATTGGCCAATTGCACTCTGTATTACCTTGACTCATAGAACAACAATTATGCACCTTTCCATGCACCCTCACGTACATGCACTCAGTCGCACCCACACAGACCCGTACCACTGCAGGCAAATCACATACTTGTACCCCAGCCCATGGCACAAATGTGTGACATGACTGAAGTTCATACATCCACAACAACAAAAACAAAGACAAACAGGAGCATACATCTTAGTCCCATCCATGCACTGAAACAAAATAAATCATCAAACTATTGTGAACTAGTGTGGTCATGCCTTCCTAGCACTTCTGCTTGATTATCATCTCCCTACAGTGCTAGTCTGGATTTGATCCCATTGAGCTTGTTGTCTCAGGAGGCATTTTAACCTGTCCAATCAGCAAACAGAGAAAGGCGTTGTGAATGCAGAGCTCAGATCAGTCAAGGCAAACTATGGGTCAGGGGCTGACTCAATCTTTTTAAACTTAAACACCTGAAGCAAGCAATCCAATCTCACTACTGAATGTCCAGGCCCTCTGTACAAAACAAAAGTGTAGAACGAGGGTCTGGTTTTATTACCAGGCCAATTGTAAACCACTCCAGGCGAGAGCTTAGAACAGCTCATCCAGGACAATGAGGACAACCAGAGGTCCGTGGTAGGCTACTGACAGATGGGAGACGAACATCATGAATATACAGGACACAGAACCAAACAAACCAAACCATACAGACAAAACTGCACACTCTCCAGTGTGAGGATGGTAGGTAAACAAGGCCAGCATATGCAGATCTGTAATGCAATGTGAAATCTGGCAATGCCGTTGCAGTGCATTCAAAAATAGTAAACAGGATAAACGTTTAAATACATATCACGTCCCTGGCACCTCAGCACTCCAGCACAGGCAGTGGGGCGCAGACCAACAGGCCACCACCTCTGATTGTCAGCAGCTAAATCAAATGAACTGGTCAGAAAGACTGGGTGGCACTAACAAAACCGCATTAAGTAACGTTCTTGTATCAGTATGTAGTAAGCAGGTCTTGTTGAGCATCAACACCGAAGTGGAAGCCAACGGAGCTATAAACACACAACAAAGCAATAGTTAACAACTTGCTAAGACCATGTTGTACAATACAGGGGACAGAAATTTGCCTACCAGTTAGCTAGCTCACTTTCACCTGCTTCCAGTGTCCCCACCACTAACCAGGGTTCAGCCTGCTTCCTTAAATACTGCATCAGGGAACAATGAGTCTATAGCAGCTGGGATTGCTATGGTTGAAAATGGGTTTGTGCATGTGAAAATGATGGTTAAAATATGACAAAACTCAAAGAAAATGAACCTTGAGATGTTAGTTTATTCTAAATATCAGAGCAAAAGACATAACAGGGCATAACCAAGGTTAAAGCTAGACCTCTCCCACTGAAACTCATTAATTCGATTCTGGAGTTTGCCGCCTACAGCTTGTTTTATCGTGGTGCAAAATAAAAATTATGTCACATGCAGATCATCAAAGAGCATGAAATCATTTTACGAAAAAAATTAAGTTATGAAAAATTGGCGACTGCAGAGGGAATTCTGTTGTCAAACAATCCCTCAACCTGCAAAGAATATCTTTAAACCTGAGTGTTGTTTGCTTGTCTCTCATTCTGTGTCCACTGTCTACTGTTTCTTTTCTATTTGCATGGGCTTTTGTCGACCTTCAAATTCAAACAAACTGTGTGTGTGTGTGTGTGTGTGTGTGTGTGTGTGTGTGTGTGTGTGTGTTTATGACATCAGTGTTTGATAGTTTTTATTCTGACTTTATTTCTTGACTTTTGTATAATTTGTCCTTTTGTTGTTTCTATAATTTGTCCTTTTGTTGTTGTTTGATCTTTTTTGTTTTTATAATAGTTTGGTTCATATATATATATATATATATATATATATATATATATATATATATATATGCATAGCAGAATACAGTTCCTCCAGACCACACACATGCCATTTGCACAGTACAGAGTCACAACAAAAACAAACAAGAAGAAAGCAAACATTTACAACTCTATGGCAACTGAACTGACCAATCACCTGAGCTCTCTTGGCTATACCACTTCAGCCTACACCTCAACCTCCCCTGGCCTTCTCCTGTAACTATGGCATCTGATGACCCCATGCCTCTGTGTTCCACTGAAGAAGTTTACTGCTTAATCATTTGGATGGGAATTCAGAGGAAACGTTTTGAGCATACAATAAGTGAGAGGTTGAATTTGAATATGTATTTTTTATGGTGGGGGACAGGGCCAAATGAGCAATCACAGTCAATGTGGGTATAAATTACTCCAAAAATCTGACAAAACATAGGTGTTCATTTATGAGAAGCAAGATTTCAAGTGATAATAACATTTTAGGTGCTTGACTTTTCCTTCTTTTTCTACATAACTTTTAGATTAACTGCCGACAAACGTAACACCTTGCTGGATTTAACCCCAGGCACGTGGTGAGGTACGTTCATCTCCTTTTCATTTCATTCATTATGTAAACGGGTAAATCCTGATTAAAATTTAAACAAGGTGTCTAGACTTTAATTTTGCTTTGAGATGAGTTTAACTTTGAATTACAACAAGTTCTGAAAATTTAATTGTCATTTTACAGTTTAAAGTGGCACACTGCAGGTTTTGGGCTGACTGCAAATGTAGGACACTGATAATAAAGGTTGCCAGAGATTCAGAGGGCTCATTTCTGGTCAGTGATATAAACCTCTAATTGATGTACCCAGTCATTAATCAAAGAGCCTGAGGAAACAGCTCTGTATCAAATTTTAATGAAAGTAAACACTTAGTGAATTAGTGAATTGCTTAACTTATTAAAAACACTCTAAAAAGCAAACACATACCAAAATATACTTTTGCTTGGAAACCATTAAAATATGCCATAAAAATGTACTGAAACATAATCCATTATTTATGTAAATTGAACTGGCAAAAAAACATAACTTAAAGCCATTGTGTGTATTAACAGTTAGATTTGCAACCGTTGAACGATGAACTGTCTCTTAAAGGAACATGCCACCTTTTGGGTGGAAAAACATTGACTAATATGACTAATAATTTCCTATGTTTAAACTCTGATAAAACTGAAGTTATGATGATCGGAAAAACATAATTTTTCCACCTACGAAAAATCGCTAAGGTTAGAAAGATCCTATCTTTCAAGGATGCTGAAAAATGAATACATGCCTCCTGGCTTGATTATTGTAATGCTCTGTTCCTGTATCAAAAACCTACAGCTAATACAAAATGCTGCATCCCAAACACCATTTAGGACTATCATATCTCTCCTTTCTCTGCTTCCCATTGGCTCCCTATTAGAAGTCAAATTGATTACTCCTCCTAACTTACAAAGCCCTCAATAGCCATGCTCCAACATATATTAAAGACTTACTTGTCCCTTAACACCCTCCTAGAACCCTAAGATCCAGAATGCTGGTCATTTTGTAATCCCGAGAATATCAAAATATATGATAGGAAGAAGAGTCTTTTGCTACTGTGCACCTCTGTTGTGGAATAATCCCTCCCACCCTGACATCTGACAAACAGATACTCTCAATATCTATAAGTCTACACTTAAAACCTTCCTCTTAACTGTTTCGCATTGTTAGGGATGGTGCACAGTAAATCATCACTCTTTATGGGTCTTTTGAGAAGGACTGCCTCTGCTGTTGCCCTCAGTAGTGAGGCATGGCGGCCACTGACCATCCCTGCAGTAGTGCTGGGTTGCCAAGCACCATACCTTAGTTATGCAGCTATAGCCTAGTGCCCACAAATCTTTCATGTGTCATGCCATACAACTCTCTTTCTCTCTTACCTTCTCTCTCTCTCTTTACTTATATATATATATATATATATATATATATATATATATGTATATATGTATTCACAAATGACACATATGATCACTGATGTGTGAACCTGGCCTAACTCATTTGCTTCCTCTTTCCACAATCATTTTAGCTGAGTGTCATCCCTGCCTCCTTCCGGCAGACTCCTGTCACCTTCTCCTCCTGAGTGGACTGTAACCAACACTACAGGAGGCCCATGCCAGGACCAACTCCCTTTCCTGAGGCTCTGTGACTGACCCCCCCAAACAATGGCACTGTCAAATGGACCCTTATTGTTACCCCCATGATCCATATCACTCCTTGACTTTAACACTATGTCTGGCTACTACTAAACTGTCCAGGCATAATTCTTGATAACCACCTATGGACTGACTAATATGTAATAATTTTTAGTATGGGATAATATTCTGGAACTATTATGATGCTTAGCTAAAACCATGGACAACTTGATGTCTATCATGGTTACTACTGATTGTACTTTTCCTGGCAGTTGGGTTAGCCCCTTGAGTGCATCTGCCCAAGGTTTCTTTCTAGACTTACTAAACATAAGGAAGTTCTTCCTGGGCCCTGTTGCTCTTGGGTGCTCCTTCTGTAAAGCGCCATGAGATAATGCTATTGTAAAAGGCGCTCTATAAATAAAATTGAATTGAATTGAATTGAAATATACTGATTTTCCACCTCCTTTTAAGTTAAAAAATTGAGTTTTACCTTTCTATAGTTCATTCATCCATTCTCTTATTAACATTTTAGCTCCAGGTTAGCATAGATCATTGAATCAAATTCAGGGCCGTGCTGAGACCATTGGAGGGGCAGGGGCTCAACCCTAAAAAGGGGCACATGGATTTGTAAGCAAAATAGTTTCTTCCATGCGTCATTTGCAACTGAAAATTCACAGGGATGCATCAAAATCCTCTCTGTTGATCTCCTGGGTGCTGAAATCACATTTTTAACATGTTCCCCGGCTGAAAACAACCACTAATATTGAATGGAAATGATTTATTTTGGGGTGGGGGAGAATGGGGGCATTTGAGACAATACAGAAATTGTATGTGATTTTAGATCTGATTACTCGGGAACCATTAATGATACAGATGAATGCCATATTTCACTGGAATCTCCTGGATTAATTGTTGTATGCCAATTCAGAATCAGATCCTCATTGGATTTCATTAATAACACCTTATATAACACATACCCTGTGACTTCTTGGAAAAATGGCTGTTGTGAAATGTCCATCAAGGTGCAGCAATCAAGTTGTTTCTCCACATACACACCATAAATATCAACCAGGTGATACCACTTTTTACATAGAAAGCATTGACATGTACATGCAATGGAAGTTTGCAGGCTCTGAAAATGCAAGAATTTTCTAAAAGTTTTAATAAAAAGAAAGCAATTTGACTGTTTTTTAAATCCTGTTAAATATAGTTGATACCAATGGTGTTCTTATATGGCCAAGTTGTCTTACCAGTCAGGGACTTGTTTAACCATATCTACACTGGAAAGATCCTGTCCACAGTGGAACAAGATCAGGGCCAGATGTACATCCTCCTGAGAATGGGTTTAAAAAAAGTCATAGCACCAGCTTGACTTGCTCGAGAGATTTACCCAGTTTTAAATTAGTGACAAACATTCCCTGACAACTCCCTGCTCCAACATTAATTACTCAAACCACAAGCGACAGTTTGGACCAGGCAAAACCTGTCTGTCTCTGCCTCTCGACACAGGAGAAAAGGAGCTGTCATAAGGCTGTCTCCATACTCACAAGTTAATGTTGATCCCACACATCCTCCCAAATTTGTCATTAACCAAGTAAGGGCATGCAGCAAATCAAAAACAGCAAACAGATACAAGTGCCTGGGGATGTCTCAGATGAGAAGGCTGCAAAAATAAACTTGTTCCCATCCTATTTCTTGCCCTACCTCCTCCTCTCCCTTACCACCCTGCTGCTGTTTCAGTTTGACATCAAGTGGAAGGCAGTTTCAAGATCAAATGCTGCTAAAAAAACTGTCCCTCACAAGTGGACTGTATGAACCACTGAATGCCCCTCACAAGTGGACTGTATGAACCACTGAATGAATTGCGTCGCTGCCATTTCAGCCGTGGAATATTACTCCTGATTATTACAGTCACGGCCGTGATGACCCGCCCTTGTTCGTAAATGAGACAAATTTTTGTGATTTTTCAAAATGGCCCCACTGAAAATAGGCCTGGGTGTGATGTTGGTTGACTGATGGCCTCCAACGCATCCACAGCAATCAGTGAGTGTTTAATGATTATCTCTGAAGTCATTTGTGCCTGCGTTATGCATGACTGATAAGCACTTTCTGGTTAATACAGAACAGCGTTGCCATGCCATAAGTGCTATCCATATTCATTCACTGGAATCATTCTGAGCTGATACAAGGATTATGTTTTTTTGTTCTTTTTAATAGTAGGGGGTCACACTCTCAAGGGTGACTGTTGAATGTGTATAATGTATACTGTGTTAATGTGTATATATATTGTGTGCACGTGCTTGGCTCTGTGTTTGTGTGTGTGTGTGTGTGTGTGTGTGTGCGTGTGTGTTTGTCTTTTAAGATATGCATGTGTGGGTGTGTTTGTGAGTTCACAGTATAACAGTAGACCGGTCCCTTCCATGCCTGGCATTAGTGAAGGCTCGCTGCTGCCGAGGGTTGGCCATAAATTATGAATCTGGTGTACATTTTTACTGTGGCTCACTGCTGCTTGTGTTGACGCACGGAAGCACCTCAACAGATGTTCAGCCTTTATAATTGGTACCTTGGCTTTATGCGCCTAGCCCAGCTCCCCTCCACTCTAGTGGATGCAAATGAAGCTCATATGTTTTATATCAGGCACAAAGACATCATCTCTTAATGGCCAGGCACAGTCGGAGCAGAGTGAACCCACTGAAACAAAGACACACAAAGTTAGGCACAGACACTATTTCTTCCACTTCCTCCTGGAAACAGACACTCACATCAAAAACATGAATGTTCACCCTTGGCAAAATGTTAAGCAAATATCTCTCTCACTGTTTTAGTTTTTGTTCTCATTTCTTCTTGTTCCTTATGTCTTCATGTTCTTTGTCTGTGTCTCTCCTTTTAAAGACAAATCGAGCTGATGGAGTAACATGGCGTAATCTCACCACCTTGTGAGGCCCATGGCGGCTGGTGCTGCTCGGCTGCCGAAACTGGATTCAAAGACTCCTGCTATGGCGGCGTATCGAATCCGAGGGGGACCAAAGGCGGATAAGGAGGGTCTATTAACTTCCCAGCATGTTGTTCACGTTCAGGAGGGGGACTGAGCACAGGGGTGGGGTAGTGAGCAGAGGCAAGGCAAAGCTCTCACACTGGTTTTGGTTTCTGAATAATTTAATATCAGGTAAATGTATTAAGGCCAACTGTCATGTATCTTAGCCGGAACAACACTGGGCGGTTTTTAATGATTTATCTATCTACACAACAGCGAGCATTTAATACATGGATGGCTCACTCTGACTCAACAGAAGTGATCCACAGAAACCTTCCTTTTCTCTCAATCCCGCCCCCACCCCCCAACACACACACACACACACACTCACACACTGAACCTGTGATCTATCTATCAAACACGCAGCTATCCGCCCGAGCCGAGGGGAATCTCCGAATGGCTGCAGGAATGCAGGATGCTCCCGCAGTCAAGAGGAAGTTGTACCACATCACCCTTTAGTCTGGAAAATCATATTGAATGGCCTGTGGTCCATAGAACATATTTTTTATCTCTAAGACCTGTCCTTCAGGAGAGCCTTACTGAGTTCAACGAAAATTGCTAGGCCCCTCCCCCACTGCAATTGCAGGCATTTTAGAAAGTCCATGAGACAAAATGCATTATTTACTGTGTATCAATGAGAAGTGAAAGCAATGTTCCCTCTAATTTTTTCAGCACTGAGCAAATAGATTTTTTAGGCACTGACAATTTTTTAGGGCTGATGCTCATATCGATACATCCAGTAACCGATATTTGGCCAGTATTCATTTATTCAGCTATTTGGTATTTGGTTGGTAACTGACAAACTTGCATGAAAGGGATACAAGTCTGCAATTACCCTCCATGAGAAGCAACAGGACACCACTAAATTGCCTGCTTATTCTCATGCTTAAACGTTGAAAATAGTAATGACGGGAACAATACAAACAAACAAACAAACAAAAGGGAAATCCTTCGAATTTTTAGTACAATGAAACACATTGGAGTGACACGCATCATGTTCATCATTCCCATGATTCCTCTCTCGTGCGTTCAGTTGGGTTTTCAGGTCTATCGTTTCTACACCAAAATATGTGACGCGGTAGAAAGAATTGAAAATAATGCAAACAAGAGATGTGCTCAAACACTGGTGGAGTCACAGTTTGGCAAATTGTAACTGAAGAGGCAGAAAGATGCGACTGAGAAAAGATACGCTATCGTAAAAGAAAATAGAAATTGCCTAAGCCTACTATAGCCTTTGAAATGATCATAACAGATGTAATATATATTTGTTAGGATACTGATTATTACTTATGCGAGAGCAACAAAAAAGTTCCAATACAGTTTTAAACAGGCGCAAGATGAGGGCAGAATAGCTGTGACACACCAGTTGCCAACAGAGAAAGTGAAATTATCTCCCCTAAACTAAATATCCATCAACGCTGTAAAAGAAGGGAAATGCCAGGGCATATGTCAAGATGTCATGTGAGATCTGCCAATTGCATGTATCTCGGGGTCAAACATAAATTTATGGCGCTCACTACTGGCTCATTCATTTGGTCCAATAAACATGCTCCCCTAGACATTGAGACCATAGGTTGTAGGTACATAAGGCCTAATTGACTCTGAATTTTTCCCATCTAGCATTCGCCTGTAACATTCGCGGCCAAGACGAACAGTATTCTTTCAACCTTTCTGTCCGGAAAAGTCAGACTATCTGGCAACATGCCACTGTTTGATGCATTGTTTACAATATCGAGCGTTGCAATGTGTGCTTCATCGCGTTTTGTAGAATTACCGGATTTCCCCCCTTCTGATTGTTTGTTTGTTTGTTTGTTTGTGCACGGTCTGAAAGATCTTGTGCGCGGGAATACCCTGCTATGTACGCACGCGCGCAGTTTAGACAGAAATGTATTTTACTCCAGGATTTTTCGCATATGTTATGGAAAACAATGAATAAGTGATGCATTTAATTCAGCGGAAAAAACATTCACTTCTTTGCCGATTCGTCAGGACCACAGCCACATTGCTTTCTTCCGTGTGCTTTTCCATGCTCCTTGTGTGCACCCTACTGATGTGCCACAGGGAAGCAGACAGCAATGTGTGTGTCTTTTTATAGAGTTGTTTACCATGTCACAGTCACACACAGGCTGACGTCCAGAGAGTGACACTGTTTTTTGAAAAACAGTATCAGTGATGGTGGTATAACAAAGAGACAGAGAGGAGAGTTTTTCCTCTTTTTTCCATCCACCATTCTCTCTCTCTCTCTCTTTCTGTAGTTGCACACACTCGCTCCCTTTCTCAACCCTGTGACAGAGAGGTTGAAGTGGTGGTATGTGCTTGTTGGATGCACTTATCAAAGGAGGAGGGAATGTAGCGCTGTTCTGAGCTGCCGAGCCTGTCATAGGAGAAATACACACTCACACTCTCACACACACGCACACATAAACATCCAAACAGACACACACTTCCACATTTTTAAGTACATGAGCTGAAGGTGATCCTCAGTGGGCCTCTAAAGTTGTTTCTCCCTCTCCCTGTTCTTTTATTCTTTCTTCCTGTCTCACCCCCAAGCCCGCCCTCTCTTCCCCTGGCCCTCTGGAAGCAGTGAACCATAATCTTTAGGGGTGCTGTACACAGGCAGGTTGCAGAAGGAAGGCCAGGATGCTTCTCTGAGCACGCGGTCAGGAGGAGGAGGAGACTGTCCTCAGGGAGAGTTTTATGGAACAGCCGTTGAGGACGCGTCTCGGCCGTGTTTTCCTGCTTGTGGCCAGAGCTTATGGCGCGGCCAGTAACTCCAGCAGTCCTGATGTTGACACAATGAGCTCACCTGTTCACTCATCCAGAGGGCCCTTAGGATACCAGAACTCTGTGTAAAGACAGAAAAAAGGGGTAAAACAAAGGAGTAAAACAGATGGTAAGAAAGAAACTGCAAAGAGTAGATTGTCAGAAGGTAGAAATCTCCTGTGAGGTCATGTGAACTATTTTAGGTCAGAATCCTTTTGCTGTTGTTACATTTATTTATTTGAATACTGATATTAATACTATATAATGCTATTAATTCATTGTATCAGTCATTGTACCTATCTATCTATCTATCTATCTATCTATCTATCTATCTATCTATCTATCTATCTATCTATCTATCTATCTATCTATCTATCTAGCTGTCTATCAATAATATTCTAAATCAATTATTCAAAATTATTGATTAATAGTTAATGTTGTTTTGTAGGTGGTGGTGGTGCTTGTGATTAAGCAGTCACAAACAATGAACTAAACATTTGAGCTGGGTGGGATGAGGCTAAATGTGTGATTTCATGCCCCGTGCCCGGCCGAGCAGATCAAGAGGTCACACAGGGAACCTTCCTTCTCCTCAGTGGAGAGAGATCAGCAGCTCAGCATTCTGGTTCCACACTGAGCGTGAACAAACAGCAGATCAAAAGAAGAGCTACAGGAGTGGCAAAACAGATCAGATCCCAATCAGCTAGAGCTGGAATGCTATCCAGTTAAAGAAGGCCATTTAGATAGCCCTTGGAGCTTGGAGCCTTTGGTATTTGCCATTATATATTTGATAAACCTTTGTTTCTATAACTGTTGGTCTTATGAGGCACAAAGTCGTGACAGTGCATTCATGATGGAGACCTCAAGTAACTATTTGATTAGCAATCTCTCTCTCTCTCTCTCTCTCTCTTTCTCTCTCACTTACTGTCACTCTCAACAGTTCTATCTATAAGCTCCAAAACTACACCTGACATAAAACTGATTTGCATGTTAAAGATTTTTGGTGACTAGCTCCAACACACCCTCTACATAATCCTGCATGGCGGGGTTGTCCTATGGCTATACCTATGCTTCTGCCTTTGTGTTAGACATGAATCCAAGGCAGCCTCATGGTCTCCAGATATGCAAGGATCAGTTAAATGCATTGATGTCGCCAGTTTTTTTCAAAATATGTGCCATTTCCAGCCTCTGTTCTCTGGCACATAAAAGAACACCTCAGGAGGGTTCTGTGATGGTGTGTTCAACATGTGCAGTTGAATTTTAAAAGCCAGAGCGACAGACAGAAAGATAGAGGAGAGGATGAAAACACAGAGCAGATGCAGTGGCTGTGGGGGCAAGTGAGCCTGAGAGGATGAGAGATAAAGGGTGATTGCCGAGACAGACACATAAACACAGACCCAGACCTGCCGGCATCGCCAGCACTCAGAGCCGAAATAAACACAGCAACATAAACCAGGGGTACATTCTTAAATGGTCTTAAATGTTCACATTCTTAAAAGTTCACCTGACAATGAATCACCTCTAGATATATATATGGACAAGTGCAATTGCAAGCAAAGGTTATGCAACCTTGACGAAAAAGTTGTGTACAACCAAAACTAATGTTAGACAGAATAGAAAACATTTTTGCCTTGTAGGTTGTGCATGACCATAGAGCCATCATGGAAATGGTTGTGCCATCCTCCATGTTAAAATCTTAAGCTTCGAAATAGCCACTATAAATGATCACAAAGCAATAGTTGTGGTTGGCAAGGAGGGCGCCATTTAGCCTAAAGGACTTCAATACTTAACCTACATATAAGATTTTAATTTGGCCTGAAAAAAATGCACTTATTTTTGATAAATCAAAGTTGAAAAGATTCTATTTTTAAACAATGTATCATCTGTGTCACCGTCCATTTTCAATGTTCCCTTTAAAATATTCAAAAAGGTTAAAGTCTGCAAACTTGGTTAACACTTTACTATAATGGAGCATGAGTAAGCATTCATCGATGCTTTAACTACTGCATGAACCATGATAAGTCTATGATAACTCAAAACTATGTTAAGCCTTTAGTTGCATACTGAGTCATGTATGATTTACTATGAAAAATGCTTCAGCAGTGCTGGTATATCAGACTTGAAGCCAGCCCAGGAGTTGAGGTGTCGATTAAGTATGATTCATTTATGGGTCGATTTTTATTGGTGTGACTGAACTTAATGAATTAGTTCATTTCCAGGAAGTAGCCGTATTTACGCTGCGCCCCCTACCATAGGAGTGTCTACCTACAGACTATGGCATTTCTCTATACAATCACGGAGCTACAGAAAGGATGAATGAAACTGAAGCTAATTAGGGCAACAGAGGAGCAGTGGTGGTAAAGATTCGGGGCACATCGTTCAGGCCAGTGCCTGTCTACAAACAAGGACACCTTCATTCTGATCGCCAGGTTTAGAAGTGGCCCTGTCTACCTGTAGGTATTGCGCTGGTCTCCAATTTGGGCTAAAATCACTCTAAATTGGAATTGGCAGATGCAGGACTACTGATGGGCCTAGCTCTGCCATTTTACCCGAGACCTGGCTGGATAATCAAGAACATCCCAACACCCCACTCCACCCCACCTACCATGCATTGTCCTTACTCTTGCTTAATGTGCATTGTCCTTACACGTTACCTAGACATGTAAGCACAGTGTGTTTGTACTCTATTTGTATGATTTCCCAGTTAACAATTTTTGGTTTTGAGAAGGTTATCTGTAGGGTAAGGGAACGTTCCATGAAAGTAGTTGTTGTTCTCTGAATGGGGTGCAAGGGAAGTTTTTTTTTTTTCTACGGAAACACAATGTTTGGATGAATATTTTGGTCAGCAGAAAGAAAATGCATGATTGTGGGACGTGAACCCAGGTCGCCCAATTATTAGTGAGTTGCATTGCTGCATTGCCTCTACTATATCAGGATTACTGTGTGTATGGATACAAATAGAGTACAAATATAGACAAATATAGACATTATATAAACACTATATATATATATATATATATATATATATAAGACACGTCCTTACATGTTCAGGTAGCAGCTCAACTGTCTCTGACTGTTTCTGCTGACTTCAGTATGCTGAATTGTTGGACCAACCTCAGCGCAACGTCCCCACATGGTTTCATAATAGGAATACCAAAAAATAACCAAGAGGAGACGTTATGTGAAGGGCACAATGCAACCATCCTAAACAATTTTAAAATAACCATAGGAGAACCACAGGCCAACATTATGTCAAATTTCTGTAACAGTACATTTTAGTTGGGTTGTAGCTCTGTGCACTTAGAAGAGTAGGAGTAATGCAACTGACTAGAGGTTGTGTGACCCATGTTTGCATCCCATTTTTTCAATGTATTTCTATACATTCTGTACATTCATATTTCTGTACAAAAAACATTCTTAGCACCCTTTCATAGACATATCACAACTACTTTAATGGAACATTCCCCCAACAGATAACTTTCCCGGAAGCAAAAATTGTTTGCTGGGTATTCGGACATTTTAAGTCAAGACCTAGACTGTTAGGGCCTATCTGTATAAAAATAATAATAAAATAAAATTTAGCTGTAGTCTTCAGATCAGTCTGAACCACTAGAACAAAACTTTTATGTTGAAACAGTCCCTAGTTATGTTGAAACAGTCCCCCGTCTGCAGTCTGGTCTCCAATATTAGACTCTGCATACTCTGGGTTATGTTCTGCCATATTGCATAGGCCTCACACGTGCCTGTCATTCTGACTCATCATTCATCACTCATCATCATTCATTTCAGTCAAGAAAACACCTTTGAAGAGGGAAAAAAAATTGTTTATTATTTTATTCTGGGCTCTTAAAATTGCAGAATAAGAATGATAAATCAAGGTCTCAACAGTAATATCTGACTAATCTCCAAGTCTTTACAAACGCAAAGGGAATGACATGGATGATAAAGAACCTGCTGTTTTAAATCATTTATGACATACAGGGGATTGGATTCTGCATTTTCTACTAAAGTATCTTGAGGTCTTTGTTTTGGTCTCTAGAGATTACTGGGCATCAGTCTCTTCCGCTTTCATTGTATGTGAGGTAGGATATTGTGGTGAAACATTGAAGAACTTGAAAGTTGCAGATGGTTCAGTCATGTTTGATCCATTCATTTAATTGCATTTCTTATAACAATGTGTTCTTGCAGAATCCTTCAGATTCACACTTCATTTTCAGAATCAAAAAGAAAAATATACATACTGTGGACCATAGTTTTACACAGTGCTCAATATGTGTTTACAGCAGTAAAAACAAAAACTGTACCTAAGTATTCTATTTTGTTCCCAAACTTCTTCCATTGCATTTATATAAACAGGAATATGTATGGATGAAAAAGGGTCTGTTTTCAATGTTAAAATGTAAATCCTGTGGGAAGAGCTATGATGCTAACATATAAACTCTCTTGAAATGATGATCCATATTTACAGATGCAATACTCAGATGGCTTAAAAACCAAGGTAGATTTATAGTAGTAATATTCATAAATTAATTTTGCCCAGAAGAGACTGATTCTCTTTTAGTCAAACAACTGGGATATTGCTTTGGAGATACTAATTCCACTGATACCTTTAGCACTACACCTGACGCAGTCAGGCATCAGGCATACATGTGTGGTGTCAGCCCTCAGGCTATAAAACGCAGGTGTAAGTGCGGCAGGTAAGTAAGGAAGTGCGCGTTCACTATGATCCACCCTACTGCGCTGATCCCTTTTATGCACTACCTGATGGCGAGCCCTCTGTATGAGGGCATGAATGCCCTGCCTCATCCCACTCACAAACACTCACAATATCTCTGAATTTTGTAAAACAGAATGGGGAAAGAGCTAGCCCAAACGGTAGTACACGAAACTTGTACATTGTGTCCTTGAAGGCAACCCTCAGAAACTGACTATGTCTGGTCATCACCGGATGTGAAAGAACACTTCTTTCAATCCAGTCATGCTAGCACATACTGCCAGTCACCTGGAGCAGCTGTGCACAGCGTCTTGCATGTCTGCCCCATGCAGATGTAGGTTTTCTGCTTTACCCTTCTGGTTGGGAAGACATACTCCATCGGACGCATCGAGGGAGAGGGCATCCTCGCCCGAGTTGAAGCAGAGGTCAGGTGGTAGTGGAGATTCGGCGCTGGTTGCCGCAGGGCCCATGAAAGAGACAAGAGGACGACTGGGCATGCTCCTCGGGGTAGCACGGAGGCAAGGTGAGCTAGTAATCTGGCCTGTAACCTCCTGGCTAGCTTGTTGTTGACCACTGAGCAGCTCGTTGTTTGGAGCTCTGGCGCAGAGCGTGGCGCGGAAGTGGAGGTTGGATGGACCCATGATGCTGCAGCACAGACACACGTCTGGCAGGCATAGGGCGGCTTGTGCATGGTCGAGCCCCAGGGAAAGCACTTACCTGTCGTGGCCTTCAGCGAGAGAGATAGCCTTGCCGCAAGGGCACCTCTTCACGGCGGTCGCCATGTTGGCTGCGGCATGCATTGCTATCAAATCTGCTTCGACTGAAAGAGAAACTGGGTTCTAAGAAAGTGTTACTGATTTTTCTTTACTGTAACCATGAATCATGAAACAAGCCAAGGTCACTGATAAACTGCGTTAGAGGAAAACAACTTCATCCAGACAGACCAACTTGTCACATGAAACATTCATTACATACCTCCTCAAGGTTAGTCTAATAGTGCATTTGGTATGACACCCAGACTCCTGGGAGTGGGAGCTGAGAAGAAACACTCCCACCACAGAGCCAGGCCAGGGGAACACTACAAGTAAACTGTCATCAACCAGTTATTTTGGAGACTGTACCCTGAAAAAGGATGGAGGGAGCCCTTGAGCTAAGAGACAAGATGGCTAAGGTCAGCAGAATGGGACCTTACCCAATACCAGAGGAAATGCTAATATCTCCTCCGGTCTCACCGCAGCACATGTGACACAACAGAAATAATAACAGTCCTATGTTTGCTTGTCAAAGAGTGTGAAATGTTGTTTAAGCCATGCCATCATATTAAAATGTATTCAGAAATCACACAGTATAAATGCACAGATATTGGCAATAATTTGTTGAGTAACATGGGGAGGTCAAATATGTGAACTCACACAAAAGCAGTAACAGACGAGCTCATGTTTTATGTAAATCCCATTGTAAGGAAATTGCTGTAAGCACAATAGCATAAGACTTGATGGAATGCACAAAGCCACATGCAGCTCTTAGTGTTACTTGGTTTTCCCCAGAGGATGAGTTGTCAAAGGTATGTGTGTGGTGTGTGTGTGTGTGTGTGTGTGATGACAAAATGCAAGGTCCTGCGAAGACTCCAGTATGTGTCTCATTTGGCTGAGTGCATGAGCTATGTGTGGGTGCGTGAATGCAGTAGACTGTGTGCAGTGCATATGATTCTGTGTGTGTGTATGTGTTTGTACCAGCATGTGTGTAAATGCACGGAGTGAAAAGGTGGCTTGAAAAAGCACAGCCACACTCCCTTCTTTCATTCCTTCTCCCTGTCTTGCCAGCTCAGGTTTCTACTGTGACAAACGCTCACCTTGAGTGCCGAAGCGCTCGCTGCTGCTGCTGCACAGAGCGCTGTGTCGCTGTACGGCGCTCCCAGGGGGCCAGAGGAGCGAGGCACTGATGAATTTTTTGCCGGGAGAAAGCACGGGGTTATCTCTGAGGTCACCTGCGCCACAAGCCACATTCATCACGACATCGCTTTGGCATGGGATGCACTAGCCTGGAGATTGGTGTGTGTGTGTGTGGGTGGGTGTGTGGTGGTGATGATATGGCGGGGGGGGGGGGGGGGGCAGGAGATAATCATAGCATAACAGAGAGAGGTAAGGGCCTTAACAAACACAACTACCAACACATTTATGCAACAAATGCACAATGACTGAGAAGCACAATCTATTCCCCATCAGAAGCTTGTTTACATTGTTTGCTTTGCTCTTCAGCAGTAGGAGTCTGCAAGATGCTTTATTTTACTATCATGAATATGTAGGATTTCTGTGAAAAGATTTAGCCATTGCAAACTGAAAGGAGTCCTGTGTGTGGATGTCATGGTTATGTCTCTTATGGCGCAGACTGTCTCAATGGGAAGAATAGGGGAGGGAAAGAATCTGCTGTATTGTACTAGAAAAATGGTCTCAGTGTTAACCACTTGATGCTGTCAAAGGATTCAAGCTAAGGCATTATGTTATCTGTGTTAACAGTAATATACTGTAAGGAATGAGCTGAAATATGACATCAGACAGTGCATTTTACAGATTTTTTTTTCTTATTTCACATTATTCCAGCAGGCATTACACGAATACTGAGTTTTATACACCTAAAGTACCGTTGGCAGCCAGATATAGCCAATCTGACTTATATTTCACATTATCAAAGATCTGAATATGTTTCCACAGCAGTTTCTTTGATCTTAAGGTTGCACTGATCTCAGACAACTGCTGGTTTCTAGGACCTATGTCTGAGCCTGCAATGGCAACGTTATAAAGTGTTCACTAAAATCTATTGCATCATACCACTCATCACATATGATTTGGATTAATAATTTTCTCTTGCAGCCTATCTCAGTATGGACACTTGTTCATATGGAACTTAAATCATGGAGGATGTTGATTTCCTCTATTCACTATAATTTTCCATGCTCAGTGAAATGCCATGAACCCATTCATAATTGGTAAACGACTGGTAGTCATTTAGGGAAGCATACTGTAATATTTAGTCATTTAGTGAAGTATACTGTTATAGTTAATCATTTAGTCTAGCCTATTTTTTATGTTTGTTTTTTTACTTTTTTTACTGTTTGCTAAAGTTGTTGAGCAAGTGCGGTGGCAGTACAGTAAAAGTGTGCCTTGTGCATGTGTGTGTGTGAGTGTGTGTGCTAGCCTCAGTGGCCAATGCTCCTGGAGATTTGAAGCCGTGGCCTTGGCCCCCCGCCAGCCCACCTCTCTATCAGCTGACTCATATTATAGCCCATCCATTCTCAGTCCCCCACCTTGTCCTCTCCTAAGCTGGTGGGATATTGCGCTGCTCCCATGGCCTCTGTGGCTGGCGAGGGGCTCGGACTGAGATCCTCTATCGGGGATATTGCATTTGAGCCCTGCTCTGTGCTTGTGCAAGCTGCTCTAAGGAGCAGTCCAAGTCCCTGACCTTTCATTATGTTGTGAAGCATCTTCCCTTATCACAGAGACACTGTAAATTCCTGCCTTTATTTTATCATGAGGCTTGGTAGCCCAAGGTCAGGCAATAAACTGACACTGCTTGTGCCCTTTGCACAAGAGGCTGCATGCAAAATGTCCCTTTCCTTTTAACAAAGCAGATCTCTAATATAGTTCCTCAGCATATAGATTAGACTTGCTGGACAGAGTTTGGTACTTGGATCTATTTTATCAGTACTTATGTCTAATGTTTATTCCCATGGCCTTTAATTAAAGCAGTTGGGCTTGATTTGAAACAGTGGGGGTGAATTTGGCAATAAATGCTCTATTGAATTGTTTGAGCTACTTCTGTATGCAGGAAGTTGCAACTTTTTTTAGCAGTTAAAGTTTACATGGGGTGAAAAGGTACCACACACACACACACACACACACACAGACACAGACACTACACACCTATACAAATCATGTATGCCAGACAGATGACCAGAAGCTCTGTTTGAGTCAGGATGAGAGTTGATTTCCATCAGGCACAAATTAAGGTGCACAAAGCAGCCACCCTTGCTGCCTGTCAGTGCTCTGTGCAAAGACAACAAGAGGAGGTGCTGGGAAAGTTGTGAAGAAGAGCTTAAGGTCAAATCTAAATAGTGCGCATAGTCTCATGTGGCCTGGGTAGAGAACAGCACTGCCAGTCGTTGACCTAATTACTTCAAGAGCTGAAGTGATCAGATTTTCAAAAGCCCTTCCCATCTCTCTCTCTCTCTCTCACTCTCTCTATGACTGTCTCTCTCTCGCTCTCTCTTTATCATTTGATGACCTTTAGATTGGAGAGACTCTAAATTTTCATTTCCAAATAAAGATTAATGAGGCACGGGCAACCTTCCACCGATTAAAAGTGTGCCTCTGAGCCGGCAGTGTCCTAGTCTTGAGTTACACAGAAGACACTGGCCATCGCCTGAGAGGAAGAGGAGGGGAAGGTGGGTAGGTGGAGAAGAAGAGGATATGGGACAAAAGAGATATTATCCTTGGTGCATTTTCCTGACACACATTTTTATTTATTTATTTGTTTGCTTGTTTGTTTTGCCGGTGAATAGCAAGAGATGTGAATCATTTATTTAGGATTTGTAGATGAGTTTGAATACCCGGCACTTAGCACTTGACTTGTTGACTGTCTGGGTAGTTCATTCAATTCATTCATTGCAGTAAAGTACATGACCTCAATCGTCGACTTTTTCATTTAACAAACTCTGACACTTGACGACCCTGAACAGATATTGAATAAAAAACATGAGAGTTCTTTTAATCATGGGCCTTGCAGATGGTAAGACCACACAGCAGACAATAAAAAACCTTTAAGTGCATTACTATAAAAGCTTACAAGGACACACTGATCTATGGTGGTGACCTTGTGACCTATCACAACTGCAGATATTTTCCATGCATAAATGAATTTTACTTCTCAGTGCTATCCTTATGCGACATCCTTAAGTCCATTTAAGTAGTCAATTAAGTAAGTTAAGTAAGTGCCATCTGTACTTATACTTTTAGTCTATGTCTGTGTATATTCTTGTGCCCATGAATGTGTACCAATGTACACAAATGTGTGTGTGCTTAATAGGCTTCTGAGTGTGTAATCATCCTTCTGTGTGTGTGTGTGTGTGTGTGTGTGTGTGTGTGTGCTCCAGCTTGCAATAGGACTCATTAGTGTCCCGTCTGCTGGTACTGATAACTGCTTAAACATCGGCACTGCTGGGAGGGCTGACTATAGCACTTGTTCCTTTCTCTCTCTATCTTCTCTTTAAATGGTTACCTTTTTCCCTTCAAATCTCATCTCTCTTCATCCATCTATCCTACTCACTGTCTCTCACTCTCACTGTCCTTCTGCCACCTTTTTTTGTGAAACTCCTGTAAAACCTTGGTGCTGTGAGTTAAGTTCAGTCCTGCAGCCAGGCAGCAATAGGCATGCCAACTTTCTCCAGAGACAGGAGGAGAACACACACACAAAACACACACACACACACACACACACTGCCAGGCACTGCATGCTGTCAAAGACGAATGGCTAACCTTGTGCCAGGGACATACACACACACACACACACACACACACACACACACACACACACACACACACTTGCATGCTGCTGGTATTTAAATGAAGGCTCTGTTTAATCCCTCTAAACGGCATGTCGGCATGAAATAACCTCTGAATAGAAAATATCTTCAGGAGGGAGTTATGCTTGCCATCCCTCAGTGTTTGCTGATGGCTTCGAGCAAGCTTACACAGGCTGGATGAGCACGCATGCACACACACACACACACACACACACACACACACACACACACACACACACAAACACAATCACATCATTCTCCTCCATCTTGGCATGTCAAACAGAATATTAAGTACACATTTGTACACAGCCATGGACACATTATATGCTTAGTAAATTATGCTAAATCATGGCTGTTAAACATACAGCCAGGGCAAAGATTCAAACCATCTAACTCTTTACCAAAAATATACCAAAAATTCTATAGCCTTCTCCTCAAGAGTCTACAGTGTACAATGCAGCATTGCTCGTGCTACAAATAATACAACAGAAGTCATTCATTGTTTATTGTAGTTTATTGCAGTTTTGCATTGGATATAGACAATATTTGAGACTGAGATGTTTGTTTTTATTGAAGTGTGTCTATGTTTACTTTATGGAATCAATATGCTTTGATGTAAAATTGGGAGTGTCTCTGGAGTGACACCACTGTGCAACTGAGTAGCAGTGAGTCTGTTAAGCTCTTAGCATCATAACAATTGTGCACAAAATGAAACAGCACAACACTTTCAGGGTTTGCTCTTGATGACTTAAGGTTTGATTAAAGCTGTGGAGGCATTTTCAGTTTGACTAGAGGTCATTGACTTCCAGGATTCTAAATGATAACTATCACTCAGAGGTTAAAGGTCAAGGTCATTTGAAAAGATCCGACATTTTGGTAATTCTAAACACAAAATGTACAGCTCCTTTGTATTTCATCAAATTACATGTAAATATTTAAAAAAAAATTATAGCCCTATGAATATGACATGATAAGAATAGGCCTACTTGAACCTGGAACACCAGTGAGAAACTCCCAGTGCATCATAAATAGAATAGAGTTGAACAGGTTACATAATGGGCATTCTAAAATCATTATAGTAGAGTGGAAGTTCTTCTACAGGCCTTGACATGGGGGTTTCATCAGTGTGGGCCTACAGCTTGTATCATTGTTTTAGGCACTGCAGTCACCAGAACATGTTTACAGTGCCATGCATTTTAATACTGCCTTTTTGCATTTACAGTGCCGAATTTACAACCCTTTTGTAACCACAGTGCACAAGTTCATAGCAAGCCTGCGATGCCTTAGGGTGTGTTGTCCAAAGTAACTGGCATCTGACATCTGTTTCAATCCATCCCCAGTCTGAGGGACTGGCCAAATGTGGTCGAGGAACCAGCTCAAGGTTGCATATGTTGGCCTGCACGTTGCTCTATTGATGTTTTGTCTCCAAACATCCTATATAGGGGTTATGTTTTCCAGTGATCTTGACCTCTTAGTGAAATTGGTGTACCAGTCAAAAATGGCTGGTGCCATTGTGTGTATAGCTGGTGTATAAGGTGTATAACTTGTGATGTATTATCATCTAATCTTGTGACAGACTTTTGTTTCAGCTTATTTGCTCCTCAATAATACAAATTTTAAACTTTCATATGTCATTTGCGCTTTTATGAAAATGCGTGAGATTTCTTTTATGGACAATGGGCATCAACAAAAACTTAAAATATAATTAGTGTATCAATATGACATGTGTAGGTGAGGTTTAGCAAATAAATTTATTTTGCTGTTTTTTTTCCTATTCATGAAATAAAACACTAAATGCAACCATAATTATGCAGATCTTCTGTGGCAGTAAAAGCTTTAAGAGTTTTGAGACCAACATGACATTTTTGAAGCTGTAAAACATATGTTTAAGCTAAAGACTGTGTTAAGGTAAAGCTGGTCCAGAGCACTCTTACAAAAGTATGACTTACAGAAGATATACTTAGGATATGAACATGTCGGGAACCATGTCATAACCTTAAGGTAGAAGTTAAGGTATAACTTAAGAGCTAAGAAGGCTTAAGGAAACCGGCTCCAGGTCTGAAGACAGTGGTGCATTACTAAAATACTATTTTATGGAGGTATAATGCTTTGGGATGTGGAAGAGTGCAGACCTTGCTTCAGTCATCTACAGGAATCCTTAGCAGTGCTCATTTATGCAAAATAAACTAAAAAATTAGGTTACAATGAAAAATATTACAAGTGGATCTTGTAATAAATCTTTATGGTGCCCATGAAGATGAGCTGCAACATTGGTTATACTGAGGCTGTAGCTCAAAAATATGCAAAAAAATTTAAAAAAGCCTACAGATTAAGGTGTGGATATTGCTGATGTTTTGTCAAAGTAGCCAATCATTTTAACCGCTGCTGTGCTCACATAGAAGAATTATCACAATAGACAAAAGATGTTAGAAAGTTAGACAGGAGGGAAAGTCTTTGAGTAGGCTGCTGTGTTCTTTTGATCCCAGGGAAATCCCCTTTGTCAGGATAAACTATTTATCAAGCGACTATTTTTGTTTCATGTGAATTTTATTGCTGTCAAACAGAGGACTGATGTTTACGATATTTGATGTTTCAAAATAATTTCGTTAAAACCGTCTGCATCTACTGTGTGTTTCTAATGGTAGACAGAACCCACCGATAAAATACTATGCCCTACCACAGCAATGTAGTTCAGTTACTGAACCTCAACCTTAACTAACAAGCTAGGTTTGTACTGTTAACGACCATAATAAACACGCACATCAACTAGAAACTTTTTGGACACATCCAGGCCACAAATACCTGCTAATTGGAGTGAGCGCTCTATGCACATGGCAAATGTGTGAACGGTAACAAAATCAATAAGGTATGTGCATCCATGTCACAATGATGCAGTTCTTGTCACCTGCTCAGTGTGCGCCGAGTACACGCGCCATATGTGCGGAAGTGTACCTCCGGCCCTACACTATACGAGGCCAGATACGCACTTTAGGTGGAGCAAGCCCGAAATCTGAAAATCAAAATCAGTTTGATTACTTTATTTTCAGTAGAAATAATAGAATGCGATGTGACACAGTGCTGTGCAACACAATGCTGTGCGACTTTTTAGCAGAACTGTGTCGCTCTGTTCGTTTCTATTTTTGCCACTCAGGTTGCGTAGCTCGGATAGTTTGAATGGGGAAGCTCTCTGTATACGATGGTATAGTTAACCTTCCCAATGTAGCCAGGGCACAGACAATGCTACATGACAAACTGACACTTGCATTTAATATTACACATTCTGAAGGCTGTATTAAGGTCAAGCATGATTACAAGATTAAATGGAATATTATCTTTGATGTCAACACTTCCAAATTCCAACTACATGTTGGAATGATGTAAACATCGAAATAACATTACAGAATCAGATTTGACAGGTAACATGGTGACATAGTATAGCATAGCATTTTTTCAACTATGTCAAATAGCATATTCCTGAGGCAACATGATCTTGCGAAGAGGACCGATAACTTGTGGCTTTCATTAGCCCTCCCTCTCTGCTCTTCTTGTTTGAATACTGGAGCTTGCTTATGATGGCAAGTGTGGCACAGGTGGTGGAGGTTGCAGGTTGCAGGTTTGAGCCCTGCTCTGTCTGACTGCATTGAAGTGTCCTTGAGCAAGATACTGAACCCCAAATTGCTACTGGTGAGCATGTTTGCACTTTTCATAGCAGCTTCTGCCACCAGTATGTGAATGTGTGAATATGAGGCATACATTGTAAAGCACTTTGAGGGCCTGTAGGAGTAGAACAGGGCTATATAAATGCAGCCCGTTTACCATTACAAATAATGCATTGTCAGTTTCAATACAATACAACTATGCAGAGGCCAATCAAGCCACAGCAAACACCTTTTTTTCTCAGATGAGTTGGTAATAGGCCAATTTTTGGCTGCAAACAAGTTTCTTTAACAATCTAAAATGTTATCAAAGCCTAAAGGAAGTGCGTCTATTAGGAGAGTAGGTGATGCACTTCCAAGATAAATGGAGGGGTATTTGTGTATTGTAGCAGGAAGAGTGAAAAGAACAGAGGAGTTGAGTATTAGTGTTTGTAGTTTATAGCTCAGAATTCTCAGGATTATCTGGATCTGGGTAGATCATTCCAACAAAAGTGTTTCTTATGCTGGAACCTGTCTATAAGGCCATCATTCCCTGAATCCAGTTCTAACTTTCCTGGTGTTTATACTCTCTATCCTGAACTACTTATTAATCACTCCCTCGTCCTCGACCACACACAGCTTCTTCCAACATTAAAACACACACAACATAGTCTATATTTACATAGCCTATACATTCCCAACTTAATATTTGTTGTTTTGTTTCTTTAAATATTATTCGTTATTTCAAAATCAATTGGTTGGGTTAAACCACTTTGGAGATATTAACAGGTCTAATGAGTGCTTGTGCTTTTCTTTGTAATGACAGCAAGCAGTAATTTTGGAAGTTTGTATCTCACAGCAGGAACCATGCTTACATCTGGTGTCTGCTGATCCCATGTCCTAAGTCTGCTGGTTTGTCTTATTTTTATTTTTATTTCATTTTGTTTTGTTCTGTGTCATGTCTTGTGTTTCCATGAGAGGCGTCCAGCTGCCCTCATGGTTTTGTGAGGATTACTCTATGTACACATCAAACTGTAATGGAATGAATTTGCGATATGCAGAATAGAAACAATCTCTGTTTCAAAATGTGGGTCTTTATTCCGTCTCTGTGGAGGGTTTTTGGCAGGCTACTTCCCACAATATATGCCCATTCATGCTACTGAAATAATAGTTCAAATTTTGCCCACTGTTGCATCGTAGAAGCATATTGCCTAAACTAAATGGCAGTCTGCATGGGCATCAAGATTAACAACATTTCTCATTTGATATTCACACTGCTAACATTTGTAACAAATTAGACCGCTCATTTCTCAAAGTTGTTGAGAAACTCATGTGTAAGGATCAAATGAACTAGTCATATGACTGGCACTGGACCAATCAGGGCTCAAATGTTTTCATTCGGTTCTATTTTCATTGTCCAGACATGTTGGCTTTGCTCCCGTTTTCAGATGATCCGAGGCAGACAGCATCTTCAGATCGTTATGCCAAAACTGGTGGATTAGTATGAATAAGGAGTGTATCTGCTACAGAATTGTTTCACTTTCATTTGAAAATGCAGTAATGCAGATGATGCCTTAGCTAATCGTTATCTGTCATTTATTTTGTTTTTTACTGAATGTAGGCTATGCAGTGTTGTCTGCTTAACCTGCATGCTCTCTTGTGGTCTGATTGCTTTTAAGTTTGTGGTGGATGTGTGATGTCTCTCAGGCATAGTTTGCCTGTTTTCGAACACTTCAGTTATATGTAGGTGTGCATGTGGTGTATGCATGCTGGTGAATGGTATATCCGGGTGAGCAGGTACTGCATGTATGAGTGGTGATGACTGTATGCTTTAGTTGTTGAAACTAGGGTGGCTGCATCTCCTCGGTGTGGCCTGTAGACTTCCAGTTTACAACTAGGGAGTATCCCCACACACTTGTCCTTTAATTAGAGATATGTAGCCATTGTTGTTTGATGAATAAGATTTTGTTCTATTGTTACCTGTGAGCTGCTAGTGGGATTGCTAATATGAGTGTCCTGTTCTTATCTTTCTCTCTTGGACATGAGCGGGACAGCTATTTATTTAGTTTTGTGGATATGTGGTCAATAAATGTTATTTATTAACACTTGTCTCCGGTCTTGTAATAAAGCAGACTGCTTCAGTTGAATCGTAAGATTTGCTTGGCCAAGCTTTCTTTCCTAGGGAACAACCCACCCTAGGTGGCTTGGTCAACACTACATTCATACTCAAATCCCTTCATTAAGCCACATTAGCATTGGCCCTGGAACGCAGAGCATTCATATAGTCTTTAGCAAAAGTGATCCAAAAAATTAAAAAAAAAAAACACTAGAGCAGGAGAGGGGGTAGGGGCAAGTTACACCTTACAATTAAAGAGGATCTACAGTTTAATGTGCTTAAAGTGTTTTAGTGGCTCTGGAGCAGACAAAATAAAATTACTGTGGAAAAAAACTGAATAGGAACTTAATGAACACCTATCTATATGCCTGATGGGGAAACTTTCACTGTGGCGGTCATAATAATCTGTTTTAGAAAGACTTTGGAAAGAATTAAACACAACAGCTTGTGTAAACATCAGGCATGGGACATTTTCAGGAGCCTGGTACAATGTACACGTCTGGTTAAGGGATGTATTTCATATTTTTTTCTTATCTTTGTGTTCTCTTTCTTTTTTTCTTTCTTCCTGTATTTTAGATTCCCAGAAGAGAAGTACTGCTGGCCACAGCATTCTTTCCTTGCTGCAGCTCTGACACAAGTTTCTCAGAGGGCAAAGATGGGAAGTGGGTCATACTCTCAAGAGGCGGCCATTTTGTGTTCCTACAATATGAATTTTTGATGCAGGCTAAAGTTCCCTTAAGGGAGCGCAGAATATCAGTGGATACAGGGGTGGGGGTGAACTGGCTCTCCTCCACACCCATACCCATGCACACCACCCTCCTCAACCTGGGGCAGGTCCTCTTGGCACTGGAGTAAGCGTGTTAATTGCACCTGGGCGGTAGAGGCTGCAGTCTGGGCTGATTATGCAGTTGTTAGTCACTGTTTGATCAAACCTGACAGGCTGCTCCCACAGGATACTTATTCTTTAGTGAAATGCAATTTTCTTGAAATAACAAGAGCACACACACACACACACTTGTGTATGAAAGGTGGTTGAGACGTGTAATTTAGTGCTATTCAGCAATAGTGCTTTAGTGTGTCAGTCCATTGTTATTGTTGATAACATGCATTAATTGGAGGGCTAAACAACTTCCCAGGGCCAAGTATGAACTTTTTCATTTTTGTGTGTGAATTGACATCTGCAGTCAGATGTAATAAAGTTAAAAAGTTTTTACTTTCCTACAGAATTTGTTGAACATGAAGATGTTGGCTGTGTCTCAAATTGCACACTTACAGTACACACATCTGGGTCAGTTGTGGCCTACTGGTTAGGGCTCCAGACTGTCCCCACCAGTAGACTACAGCTGAAGTGCCCTTGAGCAAGGCATGTAGAACCTGATAGTGTAATAATTTCCCAGTAATGTAATAACTCCCAAATATGTGGAAAAATCCCCTAAGTCCCTAAAACATGTAATAAAACATGATAATGGAATGCAGTGCAATGTAATACACTGTAATAAAGATGTAATAGAGTGCGTTTCCCAATAATGTGATAATGTCAAAATTGAAATAACTTTGGCCATTGTTGTAGCAGCTGGCCACCAATTTCCAGGGTCCAAATGGTGAAGCCTGGAAAGCTTTTAGTTCTCTCCATCTCTACCCTGCTGCTTTACTATTAAGGCATTGGGAGGGAGATTTTACATACATTTCACATGCACAACTAGGCTAGCTGGCGTCCATTACATAAAGGCGTTGCTCAAGTTTTTTCCCACTTTTTTCCCAGTGTTTTTTGATTTTTAGCTGGGACACCAAAATGTCAGGCCACATGAAACTTGTAGCAGGTTTTAACATGTAATACCTTTGAACTCACCAGTGGTACCCCCTCTTGCTGGGCCTCTTAAAAGATAGGTTGGTTGGACACAGCTTTTGCACAGTAACCCAAGAACTGTAGTGCTTAAGCCAACAACATTTCTGTGGTGAATAGGTGCCAAGGAGCTGTATCAAATGAACCCTCAACCATCCATTTGTGGTGTAGCATCACTTAAAGAAAAAATCTGGTGTGATTCAGGTCACCAAGTGCTGTCTGGAGGAAAGAGAATGAGAAAATTGTTGCCCCGCTCATAGTGTGTGAGCTATTATGGTTTCCCAGGGACCACTCTCCTATACAACCCCCCCCCCCAACATCACACAATTTTCACTTAAGAACTATAGCGGCCAATTTGATGAAATGTGGTATATAATGTGTATGCCATGGAACTGTATCAAACAGCCCTCACCAACCCACTGTTGATGAAGCACCACCCAATAATAGACACAAAATGGAAAAATTGCTCATTTTTCCATTTTATGTCTCTCATTAGCAAATTTCTGTCTGATTCTGGGGACCTCAAAACACGGTGTCACATTAAAATTTGGTGAACATGTAGTCCACTAGACCACTCCCCCTCCAAGCAGCCCTGCCTCCCCAAAGATGGTAGGTCGGACAGTTTTTGTGGAATACAGCTGACACACTTTATAAGTATATAATTCTCAAGGAGCCACATCGAATGAGCCCTTATCCACCCATGTTTGGTGTAGCACCACCTATTGAGAGACGAAATGGCAAAATCATCTGTTTTTATTGTGATCAAATTTCTGTCAATGATTTGCAGGACACTGAAACATTGCATCCCATGAACCCTGGTGGTGATATTGCAAAATCAAGGTAACCAAACAATAAGGTCAGCAATGAGGCAGCCAAGCAAACAAAGATGCTATGGCAACAGAATGTGTAACATACATATCCATAAAACTGAATATAGTGCCTCTAAGGTCACAAATGTATTGTGCATTCCATGTACCAAGTTTGGTGTCAATACTTAAAATACTTGGAGATATAAGCCTACTTCCTGTGAGTATAGCACAAAGGTCACCATTTTGCGTGACCTTAGAATGGGGACATACAAAGCAACATACAGAACAAAAATCATAACGTTAAATAAATAAATAACTAGCTAGCCGTTACTGGTTGATGAGAGAGCACAGTCCAGAGCAATTTTGTATAAAGCACCTGAATGCTTCACTTGAGTAATAATACAGATACCCTACCAGAAAATGACTTTGGTAGAAGTTCAAGTCACCCACTAGCATGTTACTCAAGTAAAAGTATCTTGTATTTACTGTACTTAAGTGCGAGAAGTAATCTTTAATTAAATGTACTTAAGTTATGAAAATAAAAGTACAAGTGGGCTAAAAACAATAAAACAACAATAGCTTACAACAACCTTAGACAATGTTTAAAAAGCCTGGAAAACACACACACACACATGAAAAATGGCACCCATATCACATCTACAGGTTTAATGGAGAATTTGTTGTTTGCACTCGTCCAATGACAGGTCAGCTTCCCCAAAACATTGTTGCAGTCATTGTTGCAATTGACGACCAAATTCAATTTCATTTGATACTTGTGTAAGGAGATAAATTCTGATACATTCTATGGCTGATGAATTTCCCCTCCACCGTTGGAGGAATATTGTCTATGCTACTTCAGACCCTATTGTGTCCTATCTCTTCACTCCCTGATGCCTGTGGTTTCCCACTCTGCCCTCTCACACACACAAGCCACAGTCAAGGCAGACAAAGGAACATGTAGACATGTATGTTTTGTCTGACTTTACAGAATGTAATCTATATCAAGAAATTAGTCCTATTTATCAGGAATGTAGAATTCCTGTTCTCAGCAGTACAACTATGGGGGCTGGCCCCAAAGACAACCCCCTCACTGCATTGTAATTTGGCCTTGGAATCCAATGCGCATGATAGTCGTTATCAATAGAAATAATTAGCATTTGACACAGTGGTAAGATTGGGTATTTAAGGGAAGGTGACAATTAGCTCTGGGAGAAATTATGTAGCAAGACTCCCATCAGCAGCTTGCTATTATATGTAGCCATTTCCTTCTAGGCCAGGTAGGCTATGTCCATTTTCTGACTGTTAATGTTAGTTTTGTATTCATTAGATTGGCTTTCTATCTGTTATCGAATTCACATTGGTCTCAGCTGAACTGATTACCAAGAGACATAGATAGTTGTCCATAACAGCAGCTGTAGCCAAAGCGGACGCCAAGCTCAGACTTAGTCAGTAATTGGTCGGATCTAAAGATTGTAACAGCGAGTAATGCTGAATACCCTTCTATACTTAATGGATTCAGATCATTTTTATTTGTATTTGTCTTTGTATGTCCATACATGCATGTATCCCTATGTAAAGTGTCTTTGAGTGTTCAGAAAAGCGCTATATAAAACCTATTTATTATTATTATTATTATTTATATTTTATGGAGTCAGATTTGGTCAAAGTCACTATTTAAATAAAAGCAGCAACAAAAAGACAGAACATGCATTAAGGTGACAAGGCATAGGTCTGTTACTATGCTGCCAATTGAAAATATAATGAAGGACGCAATTAACTCAGAAAATATAGTGAATCAATCCATAGCCCTGTTGTTTGAGGTCTCTGAGTGTTGTCAGTAGGAAAAAGAACAAGAAAATTTGATACAGCATACACCAAATATCGACTTGACAGCTAACACTAGCTGAGTGAGGCACAGAGACTCACTTTCAGTTTCATTTTGCTGTGCCCCATTCAGTTAGCATTAGTTATTGGTTTGCTATTCGGTCTACATTGTTTAAAATTTTCTGTTTTTTTTTCCTACAGACAGCCCTCAGTGAGCTGGTTGGTCCTACACCATCCCACATTGTCCTCCACAAGGCTTCTATACTCCCCCTATGTCCATCCTTGATACACCCCACCATTGTAATTTCGTCAGAGAACTTCTGCATATGACACGCCTCAGAGTTGTACTTGACGTCTGTGGTGTACAAGGTGAACAGTACAGGAGAGACAACAGTTCCCTGTGGTGCCCCTGTGCTGCTGATCACAGTCTTGGATGTGAGGTCCCCCAGTTTAACAATCTGGGACCATTCAGTGAGGTAATCTGTGATCCAGGTCACCAGGTTTCGGTCCACTCTTATCTGAAGTAGTTTGTCCCTCAACAGAGGGGGCTATATGGTGTAAAAGAACATGATCCTCACAGCACTGACTCCATTGTCCAACTGAGAGTACACTCTGTGTAGTAGATATAGAATGGCATCCTCCACTCACACATTCTCCTGATAAGCAAAGTGCAGGGGGTCAAGCGCATGGTGAACCTTTGGGGTCTTAGGAGGGGGAGCAGCAGCCGTTCAAAGGGCTTCATTAAGTGTGAGGTGACGGCAACAGGCCTGTAGTCGTTAGGTTTCTTAGAGTGAGAATTTTTGGGAACTGCTACCAGGCATGGTTTTTTTCCACAGTGATATACCTTACCCAGTTGCAGACTCATGTTGAAAAGTTGTTGGAGTGGCTCCCCTAGTTCCACTGCACAGGTCTTGCGCAGACTCAGTCTGAGCCCACAACTTTGGGCTTGATCTTCTAAGGATGCCTCTCTTCTGGTCTGCGCTGAAAGTTGGTGGTGTCGCCACACACTGTGTGGAAGGGCTCATGGTCGGGATAGCACCATCTGTTGTTTATGCACAGCACCAGTCCACCTCCCTTCTTCTTGCCAGAAAGTTTATCGTTGTTGTCCAAGCGTACCACACTGAACCCTGGTAGCTCAATGTTAGCTGTGGGCATGCAGCTAGTTAGCAGTTAGATTATCTCTGTAAGTTATATCAGGCTATATTCTCTGCATAGCTTTATGTTTCTTACAAGAGCAGCCAGTTTGTTGGTCTTATTAGCCAGTCAGTTCACATTGCCCATCACTATCGATGGAATTGAGGGCACTTCTTCTCCCGTCGCCTTGTCCACACTTTGATTCCAGCTCCACAGGCCCAAAAACACCACAATTCCTCTGGGATGTTAACGTGAAGACCACCAGCATGTCTTAGTAGCATTAGCAGCTGATTCCTTGTAAACAAAAACAAGTTTACCAGAGTTGCAATAATAGTTCCATAAAAGTGCCATATTGTGTTTGTGCTTAAACAGAGTGAACTGAGCCGAAGAGAGCGGAAATGTGCTTTGTGTAGTCATTGCATTTGTTGAAGTGTTACTTTAGTTTGTAATACTCATCCACTGCCTGTGTATAAGCCTGTGTTTTCTTATACCCATGTTTTAGCTGACTTGTAGTATGGAACTAATTGTGTATTCCATCTCATCTCCTCCCTATAAACCATGCACTCATCCCCCTTCATGCGGACACACACACACACACACACACACACACACACACACACACACACACACACTATATGTGTTATGGACATACATGCACACATCTACAATAAAAAAAAAGAACTGTGGATTCCTGAGCCTGACAGGACTGTTCTCACCAACACCATCACAAGCCAGCTACCTACACTTGGTCACACCTTTTCATGGTCCTTCTCTGGCTGGAGCCAGTTGACTCCTTTCATGTTGATGTGTGTATCTGTGGTCTGGGACTTCAACTAATTTCTATTAATTATACTTCAGTGCCTCAGCCTCAGGTGTTATTAATGACAGCCAATACATTTCTGATTCAGAGTAGTAGAATCAGATCCTTATTGAATGTCATCAAGATGTTCCTAGTAACACCAGTGGTTACCTTACTTCTGAGAAATTGGCTGCTGCAAAGCGGCTCCATTGCCTCTGCTGGTTTCTGACTCTTAAAGTGGGTAATTACATGTGTGGGGGAATATGCAGCATTTTTTATGAAATTGGATTATTCACCATCTGGAGTTGCATATGTGGGCAAAAGCTATTTGGTTTCAGTGCATGCATTTTCCTAGTCTGGCAGCACCACCGTTAGCTTAACTTTGCATTTCTCATCACAATATCTCATAACAAGATATTGATGAGTGAAACGTCATATTTTCACAGTTATGTTTCACTCAATGGTGTTAGACAAGAAATTAATCATTATGGGCTGCATTGACACAACACACCACAGATTTTGGTTGTTGAGCACAGTTGTTTCATGAAAACAACTTTTGGCCTTTTTGGCTTTTTGAAGTCCATTAAAAAAGTCTTTGTGGTGTTAGAATCACTTAGTAGTAAAATAGTCAGTCAGAACAGAAATAACAGTTGAGTCTGCATTATCAAGATAGTCTTTATTACATCTCATTATACTAGTATAAGAGAGTAAAGTTATTGTATTTCTGCTCCTAAATAATAATTAATACATAAATAAATACTGTGTTAAGAGTGTGTGTGTGTGTGTAGTGCAATGGCTGACAGGCACAGGCTTAGGCTGTCTTTTGTTCCAGGTTCATAAGTCTTAAAGCTTGGTGGAAAAAAAAAAAACTGTTCTGGAGTCTAGTGGTCCAAGCCTTAAGACTTTCATGTCGCTTTTCAGATGGTAGCAGCTGAAACAGCCCATGACTAGAATGGTCCTTACTGATTCTTTTGGCCTTTCTGATACATTGCCTGTTATATAAGTCCTGGATGGATGACAGATCACATCCACAGATGCCTTGTGCTGTACGCTCAACTCTTTGTAGTACCTTTCGTTTTGTTGCAGAGCATCATTCAAACCACACATTGATGCCTCCAGTCAGGATGCTCTCTGTAATGCCTCTGTAAAAGGCCTTCAGGATCTTGGATTACATACCAAACTTCCTTAGTCGCCTGAGGTGGAAGAGACACTGTTGGGCTTTTTTAACAATCTGGTCAGTATGACCATACAGGTCAGGTCTTCTGTGATGTAAACACTAAGGAACCTGAAGATGTTGACCCTTTCCACAGTAGCGTTATTGATGCTAATGGTGTCAAACTGGTCTCCTTTCCTCCTAAAGTTTAAAATTAGCTCTTTGGTCTTTGCCACGTTGAGATAGGGTGCTCTCCTGACACCATTGTGCTGACTTCTCTTCTGCAGGCTGTTTCATCATTGTTGGTAATCAGACCAGTTACAGTGGTGTCATCAACAAACTTAATGACCATATTAGAGCTATGCATAGCCACACAGTCATGGGTATACAGGGATTAGAGGAGAGGGCTCAGGACACATCCCTGTGAGCTTGCTGTCTAGTCTACTGGGGACAATGGTGTTAAATGCAGAATTATATTATGCAGTATCCTTATATAAGTATCTTTCTTTTCCAAAAGAAAGTGTGGTGGTGTTGGCATCATCAGTAGATCTGTCTGTAGGCGAATCAGCACACTCTTGTAATATGCTGTCCGATTCCTCAGACCAACAGCGAACCGTGTTGACAGTGAAGGCGCTTTGATTTAGTTTCTGCATATAAGCTGGCAGGAGCAGGATGGAGGAGTGATCAGATCCAGTGGGCGAAGGAGGTGCTTGAACACATCATGGAGGGGAGAGTAGCAGTGGTCTAGTATGCAATCTCTGCATGTATTTACATTGATGTGTTGGAAGTATTTAGGCAGTACCTTTCTCAGAGATGCTTGCTTGAAATCCCCAGCAATGATAAAAGCGGCTTCTAGATGTAAGTTCTCCATATTGCTAACCGTTGTGTGTAGTTCTTTGAGTGCAAGATCTGTATTGGCTTGTGGTGGAATGTAGATAGCTGTTGTCACAGTGTTTATCAGTAACAAATAACTGCATTTGGCACTTTGTCTGATTGCTTTATTCTAGAAAGATAAGATAAGAAATAGCTATATAGTCATTCAGTTCTATTTCTCAATGTACTGAGGTGCTGGGATGCAGGCACATAAGCCTTTACTACACCTACAGCGTTGTATTTAGTGGTGAAATGCATATTTTTTCAAGGGAATGTCATAGACACTAAATGGCGAATGGAGCCTCTCTCAGAGGCTTTGGCATCCTCAAACTGAACATGTGTTCAATTAAACCCACTCTCCTCTGAATACAGCACTGTCAACCGCTCTCCCCTGCCACTTAGAATAATAATAACAACCATGATGATCTGATAAGAAAAAAAAAGAAATGCCATAAAAATTAGAATGAGATTTACATATTTTGACCAGTTATTTCCCATGGTTCTCAGTTCTTTATTTAAATTTGTGTTTCCTCACACACGTATGAGTGTTTTTCCTTCCAACTTCTCATCCTTTGAAATGGGTATCAACCTACATCAAGCATTTTACAGGATGTATAATTGAAACGTTGTGGGACTGCATTGTGTTTACATGACACTGTTGTTTACACTTGTAGATACAGCAGCGTGTTTGGGACTGTGACAACCTCTCACTGGAGCATTCATGTCTGATGATGAAATAAAGATTATAGGGAAAAAAGACCAGGCGCCACAGCCTCCCAGGAAAAGTGGTCTGAAATGATGCCGGAACAAAGCAGTGGGAGAAAAATAATATTAATAATGATGACACTGTGATGAAGGGTTTTATGTTTATTGTATGCCAAAGACAAAAAAAGAAGTGCTAATACATGTGGAATTGTATGGTGGATCATTATTGGTCAAGCAAAACTTAATGTGTTAGTGTACCATTACTGAGGGTCATGAACTTGGGCTGTGCATCTGTTCAGTATACATTAGGAGTGCTCAATGCTTTTCCTTGTGGGGTAACATAACGCAGCAACATCAAGGGAAGGGGCACATTCTGTAGAGACTTATGGCCATTTGATGTTTACAGTGAAGTATTTTGTAGTTGCATCTGTGTAGATATAGCTCAATGTAGCTCAATGAACTGAATGTACTCTAAATAACAAGCATCAAATTCCATCATTCAGTACAGTGGTAAGCTCACAGGGGTGGAACATGATGTCCCTGTGGATCCATGGATCTGCGCAAAATAGCATAGTATTTTAGTAGTATGTTTTGCTGTTGACCCTGCCATTTTTTCTCCACTTAAGCATGCGATCTTACCAAAAAGTGAAAGAAAACATGGCCCATGGCTACACATGTGAAACATGTAGTTAATTTCAATCAATCCTGTTCACTTGTTATTTTGCCCCCTTAGCATGCGGAGCCTGTCTTGGTCACTCAATACAGCTGGTCCTTTTAGATCCTTGAGAGCTGCCATCTAGACCAAGGGAGGGAGGGACAAATGGGAACCATTAATAATTAACAGTGAAAGAGCTTCATCTGAGCCTATTTCGGCCAGTAGCGCCTAAGTACATCTCCACTCCGGTCCATCCATTTATCAATTACTGGTGTGTGTGTGTGTGCGCACGCGTGTGTGTGTGTGTGTTTGGTCGACTTCTAGGTTTGGGAGCTTTTCAAGAGCCCAGTTTTAACCCGGGGTAAGAGTCTATCTCCTGCATGTTAACAGCCAGTCCCCTGTACTGCTGTCCGCTCAACCCCTTCAACCCTCATTCCACTTCAAGCACATAATTTAAGGTGAAAGCCTAAGTCCTCAGTGACATGCGAGTAATGTGATGCAGCCTTAAATGTACTCAAGCCTTACAAGAGCTTCAGCATATCTATGAATGCCATTACGGAGGCATGGCAGTAAACACAGATGAATTGAGAGCACAGCCCGCTTAATGCTGACCACTCTTAGCTTTGTGCTAGGGAGGAGGTGGAGGGGGAAGTGGGGGGCATTTGGAAGATATGGTTTTAAAGCAGCAAATACTCTGTATATGGGCTTCCAATGATTCTTACTGAAAAAGTAAACCATCATGCCCTGTAAAAACGAATAAGTAAAGTTAACTTTTGAAAAATTATTGAAACTTGTTGCCTCAAATGAGTTAAGCTGACCATTCATTATTATTATTATTATTATTATTATTATTATTATTGTTGTTGTGTTGTTGTTAGTAGTAGTAGTAGTATAAATATAGTATTTACATAGTTTTCTTATGTTTATTTTTTCTAATTGAAATTGCATTAACACATTATTATTTGCAGTCCTAGTTTTGTGTGTGTGTGTGCGCACACGTGTGTGTGTGGTGTGTGTGTGTGTGTGTGTGTGTGGTGTGTGAATGATGGATGAGGTGCCATGTAGAATTGCTTGCAGAAAAAAGCAGGGTGCATGTTCTCTCATTCTGACAGCAACATTTTAGCACTGACATCTCATTGGAGCCTGAAATTCAATTTAAGTTACAAAAAATCAAGCCGGAAGTATTTGCTTGAACACACCAATCATTTATCAATCTCTTCTGTCAGGGATTGTCTTCCAGGGGTTTTGTGCAACACACAGCCATGCACAGAGTACCAGTGGAAAGGTCGCTGTAATAGAAACCATGAAATTACTGAATCACATCTTGAGTGACATTTTTCTCCATCATTCAATTGGACACTGTTATTTCACTGAGTAGTCATCAAGGATACACATCTATGTCCTGCATTTGAAGGGAGTCATAAGTTATTAATTTAATTAAAAGTACATAAATTATTATTATAAAAAAAAAAACACCATTTCACTTGCACTTGCGTTTGCACTTGTTTAAAATATTAATTATAGAATTTATATGTGGTTTCTGTGCATTAAGTGACATTAATGGGATCATGTCCCAGTCTGTTTTGCCAATTTCTTCAGAGAAGGTAACTTTTTCTTTCTTTTTTTTCTTTCCTTTGAATCTCTCTGGGAGAAATGGGCTACTATAGACTCATTTCCAGAGGCTAAGCAGAGCAAGTTTTTATTTGGTAGCCCTGCATTTGGGCCTATCCACACTACCAGCCACATGCACAGTGTGAACTGCTTGCTCTGTAAGCTTTGGTCTGTAGGGTTTCAAAGATTTGCTTTAACCACATGTCTGGTGAATCCAGAAAGCAAGCCTGATTAAGCTGTAAAATACATTAAGACACACATATGCAGGCGTTCCATCAGTTACATTCTATAGGCAGACATTATAAATGGGTTGCATACACAGACACACACACACACATACAGAGAGAGAGAGAGAGAGAGTGAGAGAGAGAGAGAAAGGCATGCTTAGTCCATTACCGTTGAACTATTCTCCCTAGCTGTAGAGTAATCTCTGCACCGCAATTAAGCGTTCCTCTCCTGCACAGCTGGGACACTGATACAGCAGGTGGGACTCAAACTGAAGCTCAATTGCAATTAGGTTTCCCCCCAGCCAAGCTCTCTCCCAAACCCCAGGCCCTCTCCTCTGTCAGTGGGCCTAGAGAGAGCAGCAGCAGCAGCACACGGTGCATCAGAGTAGCCTGTGCAGGCCCTCAGCATCAGATGTGTGTCAGAACATATGTTTTTAATACTAGGCAGGGTGTGCAGTCAGAGTGTTTAACTGTTCCCCTAAAAACAGCAACATGAAGCCTGGCAGAAAGTTCACTGCAGCTAAATATTCCATGAAAGCCTTGAACATCAGATTTCTGTCAGAGCGTAGCTTTTTAATACCAGACAGCGTGGACTTTTTGGAGTGTTTTACTGCTCGACTATAAAAGCAGCAACACTGAGTCTGGCAGAGACTTCACCATGGCTAAATATTCCATGAAAGCCTTCAACTTCTCATGTCTGTTTGTGCATTTATTTTTTTCAAAATAGCAGGTAGAACATAGTGGGAGTGCTTATTAGGACCAGTGTGTGTGTGTGTGTGTGTGTGTGTGTGTGTGTAATGTTGCAGTGCATTAATTAATTAGGGAAGCAGATGGATGGTAGGGCTGGAGTCTATTTCTTAGTTTCCACATCTGAATGTGCCGAATGATCAGGAGAAATGCAGAATCACAACGTCTGCCAGAAAGCCTGTCAGTCCAACTAATCATCACACCAGCCAGTTAGATGAATTTCCTTCTCATATCTATGAGGAGCAATCAAGAGAGAGTCTTCGGTGGACAAGTCTAAAACACAGGATGTGATTTGTTGTAAATACATAATGAAAGAGAGAGCGAGTAAGATGGATAGAGGACAAGAGAGGAGAGAGAAACAAGCAGAGAGGGGTGGAGAGCATGAATAGAACAGGGTAAACACAGTAAGACAGAGAGATGGCAGGGGAGGACGAGAGAGACATTGAGAGACACCAAGGGGGACAAAGAGCAGAGATGAGTAGGGAGCGAGAAAGAGAACAGAATGAAATAGAGAAAGAAATGGAGAGACAGACGCATGAGAAGAGAGAAAGACAGTCCTAAGAGATATGAACAGAATAGTGCACAGAGAACCAAGAGGAAAACAAACAACAAGCAGTGAAAGAGAGAGAGAGAGAGAGAGAGAGAGAGAGAGAGGGAGAGAGAGAGAGAGCTTCATACAGAAATAGGGAGAAGGAAGCAACACAAGAAAGATAGACAGATGCACAGAGGAATGGAGAGAGGGAGAGACACACAAGCTAAACAAAAAAAGAGACAGAGGCAAGCAGAGAGGAACAGAGTGAAGAAGATGGGAGAAGATAGGCAGAGGCACAGAGGAGTGGAGAGATAGGATATACTGCAGCCGGAGGAGCCGGATCGGAGAGAAGCGGCCGTCTGGCACCAGGAGTGTAGGGGCTCAGTGCTTTCAAAGGCTCTTTTGATAAATGAAACCCCCTGATTTTCCCCGACCAAGGTTGGCATCTCCGGGGTAAAAAGGAGCACCATCTCCTCATAATCCTGATTCATATTGCAGCTCAGGCCTAGTAGAACTGCACCTCTGCCATTACCCCTTTCTTTTCCCTACTCTCTCTCTCTCACTTTTTCACATACACACTCACACTGCCTCATCTCTCTCCCCCCTCCTCTACAAAAGTCATCTGTATCCATCCCATTTGTTGAGGTTGCTACAGAGTCACTAGAAGCTCAATCACTGTGTAATGCTCCCAAATACAAAAAAAGGCCACATTGCATTTCTATCCACTTCTATCCAGTATTGTGGAAGGCAAATCCTATGGCTTTCTTTGGTGTTTTCCCTCTTACTCTTTCACATTCTTCCCCCATCATCCCCTGTCTTCCTTACTTTAGCTATAAAGGGGAGTAAAGCCATAGCCAAAAGAACTGTCACAGTCTTAAAAGCCCATTGCCAAAGCAGCTGAACCATTCTCCAAGGCCATATGCTGGTGCAGAGCAACAGATTTTCTGTAGTGAAATGACAAAGAACTGTGTACTCCACTCATGCAAGTGATTATGAGGCATTCTTCAAAAAGGGAAAAATCATCCTTATCCTCCAACAAATAGAAAAAAATGGAAAGAAGTAAAATAGCAATCACTGCAATCCTTCACAGTACATTTGCGCTGAATGTATTTAGGAGAAAGGAGAGTGTATGTCATTGAATCACCTCGCTGTTGGAAGAATAGCTTCAACAAATCAGAAAATGAGCGTGTATAAAAGCTGTGGACATGAAAAGACCCTGACAACAGAAACAAATGGGCTGCTATACAGTGCCACAACTTTCATTTTTGTCCCTCATTGTTCTTTGTTGTTGTGGAGTGAAAGAGTGAAAGAGAGAAAAATAACTTGAGAGTGTGAAAAGTAAAAAAACTGGCAGGATGTCTTACAGAGAGCGAGAGGGAGACAGAAAAAGAAACAGAGAAAGAGAGTGTTTACACACTGTTTGAGAGCCTGATTTACAGACTCATCCATGGGCCAGGCCTTTGCCATTACAAAAAGAGGTGGGACTCCAGCCCCGGAGTTAAGTGGAGAGAGATGCAGAGCCAGCAGTGAGCATTACTGTGCCCCTGACCTCCCACCTTGCCCAGGTTATTGATACAAGAGGGTGTGTTTGAGATGTAACAGCACCCACAGTCATGTACACATACACATACACACACAGACACACACACGTACACACAGCACACCGTGTCTGTGTCTGATTTGTAGAGCTCCAGTGCTTTGCACTGCTGCTCTTTTCTTTGATCATTAAAGGTTAAGATCTGGTGCGGTCTGGGTGTCAGCACAATCTGGTGCGGTCTGGGTGTCAGCACACACAAACCACAAGTTCCCCACCACAACCCCACAGGCCAATAGATCACCTCAGAGTTAGTCCCACCAACCACCTCTCTCTCTCTCTCTCTCTCTCTCTCACACACACACACACACACACACTCACTCACTCACTCATGTTGATCTCTCTCTGCAAAACTTTATGAAGAGCAGATAAATCAATAGCTCTATCCCTGCCAATGAGAGTGTTTTCTGTTTCTTCTCAGCAAGGCAGAGAAGCATGGCGGATCATTGTAAGTCCAGTAAATAAAACTGGATATGTTTGGTATTTATATATGCAAATAAACACAGATAGTCAAGTAGTATTGACATTTTGCCTCATGAATATTTGAGCTAGCAAATATTTGCGCGCACTTGCACAAGTTGTGTGTATGCACCACCACTCCTCATAAGAGATAAAGTGAGTGAAAGAGAGAGAGAGAAAGAGAAAAAGTGAAGTGTGTGTGTGTGTGTGTGTGTGTGTGTGGGCGGGGGGGGGGGGGGGGGGGGGTGTTTGCAGGTAGTCAACAGAGCAGATCCTTGGTCTGAAGTTTTTCATGCTCATTCCTTTCGTATTAACCAAGTAGTATTAACCTAGTAGTATTAACCAAGTTGTATTAACCTAGTAGTATAAACCAAGTTGTATTAACCTAGTAGTATTAACCAAGTAGTATTAACCTAGTAGTATTAACCAAGTTGTATTAACCTAGTAGTATTAACCTAGTAGTATGAAGGCTACATCTGCATAGTGACATACAAAATTTCAAAGACTGTAGAAGAGCTCAACACTTCACTCCTGGGGAAAGCTGTCTTTGATTCTTTGGTAAATGTTTGGTGTTGGTGGCCCTTTGTGTGTGAGAGTGTGAATGTATGTTTGTGTTTCTCTGTGTGAGCTTGAGGGAGGTGGGGGTGTTGGTAATGGGCGAGGCTGAAATGGTAGATGTTCAGTGCACCAACAGGTGCAGTCAATGAGTGTGCACACCTAGCTTTGAATCTAAACTGTAAGATCTCAACCATCCTCCCAACTGTCTCTGTAGTGAGACTCTTTGTTGTCTGTTCCAGAGGCATCATTTCATGTTTGTGTTTGTTTCCTTTGACTGAGCAAATGCAGGCTGACTGCATTCCTGACTGATCACTGACTGTGGATAGTAATAAATGTGACTATCAATAATCTGTGTTCATATTCTTAGACAGCAGGTAAGTGCCACTGTAAAAACAGAATAAATAAAGCTGACCTGAGTGGTCAGGTTACTTAAAACCCACTAGTAATGTTTACTTCAGAACATCAAGTAAAGCTTACTTGAAACAAAGTTGTTTTTACTGCTGTTAAATGAGTTATTCTAACTTTGAGTTGTGTTACAGGGTACTTAATATCCTGATATCTCTCTGATAGGGGCATAGTGAAATAAACTCAAAGTAAGTTTCTGTGCCCCATTCAGTTAGTGTTAGCGGTCAATTTACTGTTCTATCAAATGTTCTTGTTCTTTCTTCCTACTGACAGCACTCAGTGACCTTGAACAACATGACTATGGATTGTTTCACATCAACATCTTAGCAAGTTGCGTTTAATATTCGCCCCAGCTATTAACAAAACCAAATGTGCAATTTTGCTCACATGAGGTTAGTTCAGCCTTTACTGTAAACATCTGGCACATTTTGTTAATGCATGTAGTAAACTAACCAGACAAAGCAAGTCAGCTACACTCCAGCCAGAGGAAAGTAGAAAATGCTGCCATTAGCTGTGTGCTGCTCTTTCTGCTCACCTGACTAACAGCACCACACTTCTGTGTGCGCAAGGCAGGGGCCTGTGGCTTACTCTGGTGTGAGTAGTAAAGCTCACTCCTGTATGTCAAGTTTTAAACTCGGTCGATGCAAGTTTGGCATATTATGTTTCTCTACAGTAAGAACACTAAGTCAGCCAAGAGTAAGTGACATTTACTTGTGTTATTGCAGCAAGATGTAGTGTTGTTTTTCACAGTGTACCTACACATTGGATTCTACAGGTTACGATTCAGGACCTTGGACAGCAACACATTCATGGTTCTCTTCTCTCAGAGATACTGAGATGCTCCATTCAAAACACTGTTAACATGTCCAACTCAAATGGATTTAATTATTTTTCAGATATTTTCAAATTAAGTGTGGCTATCATACACAGTGATTCTGTTCACACAAATTATGATAATGTCATAAAACAATAATACAGTATGTTAGCCTTAATCTGCCAAGGATATTAGATCATGATTTTTTTTCCCTATTTTTGGTGCAGTCTCTGTTTCAGACATGGTTACAAATTCACACCTGCTGCTAAAAATTTTAATGAATAAATAATTAGACATTCAAAAAACTCTACTGTCTCCATTGCTTTAAAAACTTGTAAAAGTTCATGTGTAAGTACCTCTTGTGTTAGACATTGGGAAAATCTCTCTCTCTCTCCCTCTCTCCCTAGCAAGAGCAGTGACAGCTTCTGTCCATTTTCTTGATGCCTGGTGCTGCCGGCATTTTCCATGAGGGCTGCCTGAGGATGGGATCAGTCTGTCCTTAGCCTTAGCCTGCTCAATCTGGCTGTGCAAAAATGTAGGGGTGTAAAATGTGAAATGTGATGAGGTGCTGTCACAAACATGACTTCAAGACTGCATTATATCAGTTATTTGTGTACCACACTGACACAGGAAATGGCATCACTACAGCTTTGGCCAATGGCATAACAGAAATAGAATAAGAAAGGCACCACCCCACCCGACACACATAAAGACACACACACACACACACACACACACATACATATAAACAACACACACACTTCTCTGCACCTATGGCGCGGGTTTCAGCTGTGATTCCAGCTGTTTCACGCACCAGTGGTCCGAGACGGCACTTTGACGCTTCATGCCACCAGGAAGCTTAGTATGCCTTTATTCCTTGTCAGGCTTTGCCCCCTCCTCTTTCACTCTAGGCCTCAGGAGCAGAGATGGGCCTTTTATCTCCAGGTGACACTCTATTTCATTTGTGCAAATGCAACTCTGCCTACGGAAGAAAAAATGAGACACTAAAAAAACAAACCATTCAAGCCAAGTTAGTGGGGCATGTTTGTGTTTGTTTCTGAAATGAATCCCATGTAGAAAAGCAAACATTCCATGGCTACACCAATAACTGAAATATTTGGCTGGCAGTCGTTGCGTTGTGAGCTAAGAGTTAATGCCTCAAGGAACTGAACCCCCGTCTCCAGCTCCAGCACTCCAGCACAGACAAAGCTCAGAGAGACAGTCTCCCTTAGGACATAATGAAATAAGCGGCCACTTGCTAGGGCATTTCAGTAAACAGTCGCTGGCTATGATGGGTGTCATAGAGTGCAGAGATTTACATGGGAACACGCAAACAAAAGAGCCTTTCATGTTATATTAATGGCTGGCTCGTTGCGATGCCACTGCGTGCTTTAGTTCAGTGTCTCTCTTCATCCCCTATATCCTTTAATCTTATGTTCAATGGCACTTAGTTTTTCACTGCAGCTCATTTGTAGTCCAAACCCAGAGTGCGGGGGTAAATAATGGATTAGTGACACGTTCGTCGCCCCCTTTGAAAACACACGCGGAATGCTAAATACACACGCACACACACACACACACACACACACACACACACACATTTACACAGACAAACATGCTTGTCGGCCTTCTATCTCTTCACTCTTTGAGTGTTGTCTGCTAACGCAGAGAAAGCTATGCCACTTTTCATCCAAGCAAATGTTGTGAAACACAGGGGTGCCATGATAATGTTTTGCATCTCTAAATAAGCAAATACATACGGTAACAGCACTGAGAAAAAAAAAGATTTATAGCATGCAAGTTTGGTAGCATTTTTCTTCATTTGTGTGTTATTTAATCTGTGTAATGTCCTATTTGAATCACTGTAGTAGCATGGGAATGATGCCCAGAATATTCTGTGTGTGTGTGTGTGCGTGTGTGTTTGTTTGTATTTTAGAGAGAGAGAGAGAGAGAAAGAGAGAGAGAGAGAGAGACTTTTTATAAGCTACCTAGCTGATAGTGCATTTGCAAGAGGTTGGTAAGGAATTGAAACATGAATTCAGACTTTTCACCCTTGACAACAAAAGGACCAATTCTCTTTCACTGAACAGAATTTAACTTAACATGTTTTTGCAGAAGTAGGGTGGGGAGGGGGGATCTGATTTCCAATTGTTTTAATTAGTGTCATTAATTTCCTCTGCAGGACTGAAGATAATTACATGCCATTAGTGTCATTTATTATGCATGAGCAATTTTCACCTCCCACATGCAAGCTGACCTGAAGTTGGGTTGAGTAGAATCGTTATTTATTTCATAAATTGTCACTAAAATGAGTCTATTTTTTACTCTTTTTTAATAGAGTGTTTTTCTGCCACCAGAATAAATAGCTAATAAATTATGATTGGCAAAATGTGGTTGTTTTCTTCACCATGTTTCTGTGGAGTGATTTAACCTTTTTCATCTAACCTTTTATTCAAATGGTCAAGATCATAATTATTTGAAACTTTAAACCTGGAAAATACAACTGTACCGGTATAGCCACCAGAAAGAAGACATTATAATGGATTAAACTTTTTTATAATGGATTTTATACATTTCAACAGCTAGACGCCAGCGGTTGAGATCCACCTGTTATTCTTAGAATATAACAAACCTTAAAATACACTAAACATGTGCCCTCATATGTCATATGCCCAAATTATAACACTTCTTTTCTAACCTTATTTGAGTTATTGAGTTATTTCTGAGTATGCCAAAATGACAAACAATAGTACAAGATTACAAGATTTTATTTCATGCAAATGTCATTTGTTCAACTGGCCAGTTGTTGTATGTTGCTGCTAAACATTTTAACATTTTAAAGATTTATTGTGTTTCTATTGAGGACTCTGCAATTATATTGTGTATAAAATACCTACTGTTCTAATGTGTTATGGCTGAGCAAACGGTCTTGCACAGACACAAGAGAAGAGAGAGAGAGAGAGAGAGTCTAATACATGGCACTGAATTCACGGAGGAAAACAAGCTGTGTATGTATTTACAAAAGCAGTAGAGGGAAGGAAGGGAGTGATTGTGTGTCTGTGTGTGAGAAATCTAGGTGTCTTTGAGCTGCTTGTTCTCTTTCATGCTGTGTGTTTATGGGTCTTGCTCCCCCATGTTCTAGATGCAGCCGAAGACCTCCATTAACCTGCGTGTTCAATGCTAACCATCACGCTGATTGGGCCTGTCGACTGAATGCTGTGTGGCCATCTCACCAACACGTTCATTTCAGAAAGGAGCACACACACGCGCACACACACACACACACATACATAAACAGCCATGCACGCACGTACACACACAAATGTACATACACAAATTACCTTGTACATCCATACACAAACAAGAAAACACCAGAAAACATTCTCACACACGCTCCCACCCAGATAGGTCTATATGGCCCCAGTGCCTTATTCAAACACAGCAAGACATAACAGAGGTCTTGTGCATGTGAACAAATATACTTACTACTTGTTATAGGCCATTACACTTCAGCAAATTAGTGTAACACTTTATTTGAAGGTGTCTATAAGGGTGACATGAGTGACATGAACCTGTAATGTAAAGTTGACATCGTTTAGGATGGTGCCATCACAAAAAATAAAAAGTGTATTATCTGTCATGTCATATTTATAACAGGCTCATGGGTTTAAAGTGTTACAAGTATAAAGTGTTACTAAGACATTATAATGTGTTATAAAGTGTTACTCAGTTTGTTAAAAGATTCTGCCTACAAAACACATGATCTACTTAATAACCCAAGTGTGGGTGCTACACCTTACTGTGACAGAAAGCAAAGGTTCATGAGTTCACTTCTATGGCAGATCACTAGAGAGCACTACTTGTGCGCTTTTAAATGTGACCCCCTCCTCCCTCCCCCCAACATGTCTAAATTATGAGCTTATCATTATTAATGGCATTACAGGCAGGCTAATGCACATTCTATCACGGTTTTATGTTTAATTAGCTGATGCGAACATTAAGGATCCATTTCTGCATAAAACCACACCATTAATTGTTTGGCATTTTACAGAAATAGGGAAGAAGAGAGAAGCGATGAATGTAGCGAGCCTCGCATGGCTAGCTACTGTGATGTCAAACAGCAGCACGAGCCGGGAGAAGCATCCTTGTGACCAAGTGAGTGGACCTCACCCTATTAGCTGCTAAAAAGCAAATTAGGGCTTTAATGAGGATAAGCGCTGTAAGCAGACACCAGTAAGGCCCTAATTACTTATAGACCCAAATAGAGCAAGGATCAAAGGCTCTCTGCCTGGCCAATCAAATCTGCCTGATGTCTGCCCTGAACTCTGAATAGGGTGTAGACAAGAGTGCCCTGAATGTACTTTAGTATGCTCTCCATACATTCCTATTCATGCTCCCTGTGAAACAAAGAGATGTTATTTGTTTTGTGTGATGTATATTTATCATGGATTTCCGTATTGGTTACCATTACCAATGGTACCAATCCCAACCAAATAATAATTATAAAAAAACAATATCAAAGACAGTATTAGTAGGCAGCAGTTTCAATACACATTCAAACATCTCTTTTTAAGTTTCAGGCTTTCAGCTGAAACTCCAGAATCTCTTTTCTTAAAAAACAGAAAAATGTGTGGTAGGTCTGCCTTAATAGTACATCAGTGCCCCGTAAGGTACTTTTAGACTGGAAGCACCGGGAAGCACAGAGCAAAATATGATTAGAGGATTTCATTTTGCCCGGAGAGGCCCAACAATAAAGCACAAGCTCCACTCCCCACTGCAGTCAGATCTGCGAGTGGACTTAATTTTCACCCTGTCTCCCTAACCTAACCTATGCTGTTTCCCCTCCTCCCATCATACCTTCAATTTACTTTTGAAAGACTAGGTTTAAGATCCACTAAAGATGTGCTTAAGGCAAATCGCTGCGATTGTTACCAAGAAAAATGGGCTGCCTGAGAGGAGATTGAGGGAGGTTAGCTGTGCAGCAGATGGGAGCACTTAAGCGTTGTGCTAATGCCGTCTATATGCATTTTAAAAAGTACATGCCCCTGTGAAAACAGCTTGGATGGGGTTTGGGGAGATGGGGGGTTTGGCTAAATCAGTGCAAGTCGTTTATCCACGGGAAGATTCCCTATTAGTTTTGACCAAGCTGCATAGGTTTTGTTGATGGGGGTGCGGTTGTGGGAGACGTGGGTGGGGTAGGGAGGGATAGAGGGAGCGGCACCTAATTCACTCAGTGCATTTCAAATTTAGCTCCATCGTTACACAGAATAGCAAGAGGCGCATTTGCTTGCTTGAGACAAACAGGGCGTCTTATCAGCACACGAGTGCTGAGTTTGTATTTTTTCTCAAATGCGGAGTCATTAGGGGAAATGAGAGGGAGGGAGAGAGAAAGAGAAAGTGAGGGTGGGGGATGGAGGGGGGAGAAATTAAAACAAATATCAAAAATGGGAAAATGAGGCCGCTGCCAAACGTGAGCAGCCTGCGGCATGAGCTGGCGCGTGCTTCTTAGGCAATGAGCACTATACTGCTGCTCTGCCATTACATGGCTATTGCTGGCAAGGACTCAGAATCAAGCCTCAACTCAGAGCTGGCTTGGGAGCCCATCATGGAAGCCTCTGGTGCCTTTGCTTTTGAACGAAAGAGAGAGTGGGAAGAAGAGAGAGAAAGAGAGGGATTGGGAGAAAGACGTGGTAGAGAGAGGTGTTTGAGATTTGGTCGTGGGGTGGCTGTTTATTTATCGTCCACATGCGAGTCTCCAGCTGATTTCATGAACACTCTTTGCTTACAGAGAACACAGGAGTTTTTTGAAGCCCACTGGCAGAAAATCATGAGCGCTGTCGGGGTGGCACAAATCGAAACCTGACAATTTCTGTTGCAGCTTTTTGAGGATGGGATAACCTGACTGAATGTTTGAAAAGAGAAATAACCATACATTTTGAGGGCTGTTTAGCCATAGCAACATCTTAAAAAGCGACACCAAAGTCAAACCAGCCGTGCGCTGGTGCTGTCAGAATGATGAAGCTTTGCTATGACTGAGCACCTTTCATGATGTAGCCCACCCCCATTTCACAATCTATCTTCCCATCACCCTGGCCATCTTTCTCTCTCTCTCTCTCCCTCACACACATACACACACACACACACATACATGATCATGCATACCACACATACATTTTATATTTGCACAGCCCAATACTCCAGTGCCCACAATACAAGAGTGCGTATGGAGACAAAAAAAAACACGTTGCTAAACTTCCAGCAGTGCAGGTCCTAGTTAGGATCCAGATCAAGGGCTACACATCCTGGCTAAAAGAACTGTGCAGGACCACCGCACACCACCAGTGGCACAGGGCACAGCTGTGGCTCAAAGGAAATATGATCAGTTACCTGTGGAAATCTCACTTCAGCTTAATACATTTCCACAGTGAGGACAGCTATTGATGGAAAAATGTGACAAATGGCTCAGAGGGGTTCTGAGAATAGTTGAGCTTCAGCTCCAAGGTCAAGGTCAAAGTTCAAGGTCAAGGTCAAAGTCCAAGGTCAGCAGCCGCTTTATTATGAACTGCAGTGTTGTAATTTTGGACACAACATGACATTCACCAAACAAACAAAGCTTTGCGCTGTTTCCCAAGCTTTAGTAAATCCTCAATGCAACTGCAGTCCTGTGTCTCTTCTGTGGATTGTCTGAACCTCAGAACCTAGTGCTTGTCAATCATGTTTATCATGTACTACACAGTAATAGAGGTCTGACTAATTAGTAAGCTAATTCATGCTGTGCCCTTTTTATATCTGCATTTAAATGTCAGCCTACAAAGTTCTAGGCTGTTCAGCCTCTGTTACGACTAAACAGACATATTGCTTTACTAATAATCTTTAGGATGTTGGTCATCTTATCTGTTAATGCAAATATACTGTATAGGCTTGTCTGACAATTCGATGAAAAAAAAAATGTTGTCTACATACATCACTAGTGTAAGGTAACCAAAACTATGTGGTAACAAATTACTAATAATTTTCAAAGCTCAAACACACACACACACACACACACACACACACATACAAATACACACATACACACACACACACACACACACACACACATACACAGTATAGTCTCAGGCTCTGCTGTCTGGCTGCATTAGCATGACAACAAAGGAGTCACAGTGGGAGGGTACATGGGGGTTGAGATGCGCAGCCTTTGAGCTTTCCTTAGATCTTCCATCTTCCTCCTCCTCAGCAGCACGCCGATGCTTCATCATGCATCATGTAATCACACCAACATTCATTTCTGACTTTGCCAGATATAGCTCATTTCAGAAAAATGAGAGGCAAAACCTTTCTACCTCGAAAGAAAGAGAGAATGAGAGAGCGAGAAAGAAAGAATAAAGAAAGAGAGAGTTGAAAAGAGATTGGTGGCAAAGAGTTTTTGTGCTACTTAGAATTTGGGCCTAGAAGCCAGAGTAACTTGAATTTAGCAGGCCTGATGGTCCCCAATGGAAAGGCAGCCCATACTTTGCTCTTTCTTCAAAGAGCTATTACTTATACATGTTTGCACAGCAAGGCACATGTGCCTCCTTACAGACAGCACTCTCACAGCTGAGACAGCTGTCTCAAGAATCATATTACTCTGTGTAGCATTTTCAAATTCTTTCACAAATAATGAAACAATTGCCCATGTGAATGGTACAGCAAAATGTCCATTGCATTTGCACTGGCAGTAACACAATTTGGTTATCTTATCAATAATTCATGGCATTATCAGTTTACAATGTAATTAACTGTATGTTCAAAAGGTCAACATTCAACCAAAATGCACATATATAGTTTGTTTACTTGGCTTACATCCATTTCTGTGAACAGACCTTTGTTCCTTCAGTCTTTCTGGGTTTTTTTTTTTATTGTTTGTTTTGTTTTGTCCATATACACACTTTCTTTTTGTCTCTCATTCATCAGCGTTGAATCAGCTCACTCTCTGCTCTGCTTCCTCACTCATTGTTTATGCACACAGCCATGTGCGGTATGATAATATCTTGTCTCATCGACACAGCAACCGCCAGCACAAGTACAATATGCCAGATCAAAGAGCAGGCCTATAGTTAGCTACAGGGGTAGCTATGGTCCCATTTTTCACTTTGACAGTCAGACTGTACCTTAGTGTCCTAAGATTCACTCTCATCTTTAGAGAAAAAAAGGCTATTCTGTACCTACAATCAGAGCCATTTTCACTCTTTCTTGCCAAGCAGTCATTCAGGCTATGCTGGCCAGCACTACGGCATGACATATGCTTCCTCAGAAGTACCTCTGACAGAATCCATCTTGAACAGCTTTGACAAATATCATGGTGTTATTCAACATCAAAACACAAATTTTGGAATCTGTCCAGGGCAGTCTATAAATCTAAGGTAGCTGCTTGGCCTCACACAAAGAAAGCAGGGTAGCTCATAAGCTAAAATAAGCAGCTTTTCAGTATGGTCTTTGAAACTGGATAATGATGTCTAATATCTCTAGGGACATGGGACAGGTTATTTGCATCTGTCAGGTTCATTTCTTGAACTGGATGCTATGATTTGATGTTGGGGCATGAATAAATGACCTGTGAGTTGAATGAGACCAGATCGGACTGTTGCATTAAGTATGGCTATTTTGACGATTTAATTTCTTTACATCATGTTGAAACCTTGATGCTGTGTAAATTATTTTTATTTTATTAGTAAAAGGATTCGCTAACAATTCATCCCAATGACATGATACATAGGAGGCTGTCTCTCTGTGAGCTTTTCTCCTGCATGAATTGCTGGAAGCATATGAGTAATATTAACAGCAACAGGTCCAGGCTCAGTCTCAGGTTGACATTGCTGAAGAGTAATTATTGCACTTATGATGAAGGACAGAGACAAGGCTAACTGAGTCTACATGTGCTTTTTGCATGTGCTGCAAAAAAAGTCTAAACTTACATGACTAGATCTAGCTGTGTAGGCTATGGAGGCATACAGGTTGAGGCAGCCATACAAGAAATGGATGGCAAGACGAGGCTGACCTCATCCTTTCTCTGTGAGGTTTGCTGTGAGAGGAAGAAACGAGGTTCATCTACCTTTCACAAGGTGAACGGCATCAACAAAAGGCCTTCTACTCACCCAAAAAGGTCACAGATGGGACCCATGTAGCAGTTCGGACAATCTTATCACGCCAGAAAGTAAAATTCTTTTTTTTTGTCTTCTCTCCCCTTCCTCTTCCTCCTCCACCTTAAACTCCCTCTACCTTGGGTAGATCTTCCTGACTGGGTAATCCATTTTCCTCTATTCTGGGTCTGGACAATGTCCACAGAGGACCCTGAGATCAATATTTGCCAAGTTTAAACTGGGGGGGATTATCTGTCTGTCAGACCCCCAAACACAAACTCATCTGTGGACATAAATCTTAGACCCCTTAGCCCTGCCCTACTGTGGAGGTCATTCCAGAAGCAAAAGGTCAGATCATGGAGTCTGCCTCTCCTGCAGTGAATGCATTCGTTGAGATAGCTAAGCCCACTGAATATCATTCTGTGCAGTTCAAAATCCTTTTCCCATTTCCTCCTCCATGGTTCTGGCATCCATGTACTGTATGTTACACCCTCTCTCTATTGTCATTCTTTTAACCTTTTGCATAATTTTAACAATGTTTTCTCTTTTTTAGCTTCTGGGCATTACTCCAGTCAATGCCACCACAGACATGTTTGTTCAAGCTAATGGGACATAATCAGCCAATCATCAGCAACACCTCTTCAACAAATACTCCACAGCCAAAACAAAACAAAAAAAGAGCCAAAGAGCAAGCATTTAAATTCCAGCCTTCTCTCAACAGACCAATTAAACAGAACATTCACAAGGCATCAATGGAACTGTAAACTGGAAAGAAAGTAAAAGGGATGAAAAGCAATGGTCTCCCTTTTAGAGCTCGGAAGTATTTTTTGTTCCTCCTTAACACAGAAGAAAGCCTTGGGTCAGTGCTGTAGACAATTGGGGGCATACGAGGCTTGTAGATTGCGAGCTGGCCAAGACCCTTTGTCTTGTTCATTTGACAAAGGTTGGAATGCACTTGTTATTCGCTAGTGTAAACTTTTATGCTTAATTAGCAGGACTTCATAGACCGCTCTAAGCACACTTTCTTTGGAAACAGATAGTGCTACTTAACATAGCCAGAGCTATTAGGAAGTCAAATAAACGTTTGATTTGCTGGTTGAGAAGTCTAACATGGTTCAGTGAGTGACTGAAGATATTGCTCAAAACTTCAGCATTTAGTCTGTGCAGGAATTAAAACTAATGGAAGTACTTATAGTAATCATACTGTTTCCTGTTCATATATTAGTTTTAGTATTGAGCGCCAACACAGTATGTACAGTATCTGTTGTATTTATTTCTTATGGCCACCGCTAGCACAGCGGGCATATAGGTGTTGCTCGAGTTCCCTTTCTTCCTGTCTTTTTTTTTCTACCTTCCGTCCCCAGTACACGAAACCACCGGTCACTGTAAAACTCACTAGACATGCTGAGTTTTAACACGTAGTAGCTTTTAATCCTGGGGGCTTCCAGAACACAAGGTGGTCCGACACAGTTTTTTGGAAATACCTCAAGAACTATACCACTTGAGTTAAAAATTTGTATGGTACGTAGGTCCTACGGAGCCGAATCTAATGAGCACCACCTATTGACAGACAAAAAAATAAACATTTTGGGAGTTCTCTTTGTTACAAAATTTTCTGACACAGAAACACCAGGACTTTTGAAACGCATGTAGCCCTAGTAGGCCCGTAGTGTGCAGTAAAGTTTTGTCCCCAGAGACAGCTCCCCCCTGTGCTGCACCCCTCAACTCAAAACTGGTCGGACACAGTTTTCCAGAAATAACTAGACAACTATAGCACGTGAGCCAATGAAATTTAAGTGGTATGCAGGTCTGAAAGAGCTGCATTAAATGAGCCCTCATGCATCCATGTGTGCTGTAGTGCTACCTACTGCCAGACATTAAATGGCTAAAATGGTCATCCTGAACCGTAGTGCCCCAGCTGATGAAATTGTAATGACACATAGGTCTTAAGGAGCTATATCCGATGAACCCTTATACACCCACGTGTGGTGTCGCGCCACCTATTGACATGCCAAAAAATGGCAGAATTAGTAGTTTTTCTTGTGATCCAGTATCCGTCAGCAATTCCCGGGTCACTGAAACACTGGGTCCCTTGAAGAGTGGTTGACATGTCGCCCCAGTAGGCCCATAGTGCGTAGTAGCTTCAGTCTTTGGTCACAGTTTTCACAGTCACAGTTTTTTTCGCACACTAACTCCAGAACCATAGCACCCCAGCAAACAAAATTTTAGTGGAAGATAGGTCTCTATGAGCTGCATCCAAAAAGCCCTCAACCCCCCATATGTGTAGTAGTGCCACATACTGACACACATAAATTGCAATGTTATGGAGCAATTACCATCAATGATTCTTGAGACAATGAAACACTGGCTCACTGGTTCTCTGGGCACAGAACTCCACTGAGCTCATATGTCCTAAGCTATTTTGGTCCCAAGGGACAGCTTCTCTCCTGTGTTGGTGCCCTTGCCAGAACTGTAATGCCTTCGTAAAACAAAATTTTACTAGTACATAGGTCTCAAGGAGATGTACCCAGTGAGCCCTCAGCCGCCTTCATGTAGTGTAGCACTACCTATTGTGAAACAAAAACTGGCTGTCTCCAGTTTCCGGGACACTGACACATAGGGCCAATGAAACTTAATGGACTTGTAGCCCTACTCATAGGCTCATAGCATGTAAACTATAGTCTCTGGGAATATCTTCACCTCTTGTGCTTGATTACCAAACTATTATGTTAAAGAAGGCACTCAGGCTGTGAACATGTGTGACCTGTATGCATGTGTGTTGACAAGTGTAACTCATATGGGTAAACCTGTAAGACCTGTGGTTCAAAAGATATGTCAAGAGTATGAACGGACATTCATTTCTTCAGATGTCACATGCAGCAATGTGTGGCAGTCATATTATGTACTGCTAGGTAGTATATGTAGTTTCAGTCAGAAGATGGATTTTGATTACATTTGCATTGCTCTGAATCGCTCTCTCTCTCTCTCAATCTTTTAAAATGGAGCGTCCTCCCACAGTGAATCCCAGTGTGGCAGTGTTGTTCCTTCAAAAATGTTTTGTTCTTTTAATGTAACATACTTTCAAGTTACCATGGAGATCTCAACACATTGACAGTCTGGCCTCACATCCCTGTATTGAGAAATTATATTAACCAATTGAAGTGTGGATATCACCCCTCTGTGTGGAGGTCATAGTGCCCACATACAAGCCATCCCCACTGCATAGCTCTCTCCTTCCTTCCCATCCATCTATTTTCTCTTTCAATACTTTTTCACCCCTTCTCTCTTTTTTTCTTCTCTCTCTCTCTCTGCCTCTCTCTCTCTCTCCCTCCCTCTTTCTTTCTTCCCCTCCATCCTTCTCTCTGACCTCCACTGCATTTTCTTAATCCCCATAAATCTGCCATGCTCAGAGGACAACCTCCAAGGGCACCATCGCTGGAGGAATCAGCCCCACCCGAGGCACGAGAAAGATGCCATTGGCCTGGCAATGCTTCCAGAGCTCATAAATGTTTAATGATGTTATAAACACAACAGTTGAACTACTCTGACACTGCGGGCTGATCTGTAGCCATGGACCAGTTCAGGGTAGGCCATTTGTTTTGGTTTTCTCCACCACCTAATCGCAATCTTGGGAAATGTGCACTGGTTTGCCTGCCTGCCATTCACAATATATTGCTTAGGCCCTAACCACTGCAAATCTGATCAATTTGGCACAGGTTCAGACCACAAAATAGATTTGTTGACGGATTGATGTGTTTGAGCCTGTGTGTGAGACGGAGAAAGATGGTGTTGGGGGGTGGGTGTTGGGGGGTGTTTCAGATTTGGTCATGGGGTGGCTATTTATTTATCAGCCAGGTGTGGGTGTCCAGAGAGAGAGACAGAGCGTGTCTGTGTATATGCATGCACATGTCTGCTTAAGTTTTCAAACTGTCCAAGGGAGACTGCACGGATGGCACTTATTCTGGCATCCATGTTCTTCTCTTCTGTGTCCTTCACGCTAGACGACCTGTCTCTCTTACCAGCTTGTGCAGTTCTAACAAATCACATTAAAATTGTCCACATGTGCCCACCAGGTCATCTCCAAGTCTCTCATCTCCCCCAACCCTTTAGATGGTGAGAGGGCAGAAAGGGACTAAAGAGGAGGGCTGGGAGGATATGGGCAGAACCACCCAAAGTCCATTCTGTTAGTCACCCAAGACAGAAGCAGTCACTCCAAGACTACCATCTCAGACACACTGGCTCTTACAGGGGACAGACAGACCGCCAGACGAACACACACACACACACACACACACACACACACACAAACACTCCAAGGCTTCTCCAGATGACATCCAGCTCCCAATGAGCCTCCCCCCCATCTCTCAGGCAAACTCAAGATGCTGCAGTGTGCCTGGCCCATGGAGCCCCACTGGAAAAGCTGTGCCTCAGATTTTGGCAGCGGTCAAGTAGGAGCAAGCCCAACTCCATCTCATCCGTTTTGAAACTCATCCAGATGTTGAGATTGCCAGGGTGGTCTGTATGTGCTGTCTTCACCTCTTTCTCTTTTATTACACACACACACACACACACACACACACACACACACACACACACGTACATATAGACCAAGGAGAGACTAAAATACAACAAATAACTTGGATATACATTCAAGAGAACGCCTTTCAGACAAATGTATAATTTGAATATACTATATTGTTAGAGTTCAGTGTATGCATAGCAGTGCACAATGACTTTATAGTGAAAAAAAGAAAAATTTTGTGTAAAAGTTAAATAATGATTCAATGCATAGAATTCAATACATAGAAAACAATATTATACAGACTTAAATAGAACGTATGATCCATATAGATAAATAATAAGGGCTCATCTAAATCCATGTGCTTAAACCCTTCTAAGCAGCTCCTCTATCAGCCCCTGGTATTATTTTGGCTTCTTCAGTGTTGCTTGGCAACACATATTGTGCAAATATTTCATTATTGATATTACAGTCTTATTTAATGACTCAGATGTATTTAAAGAGGTTTGCAGTTGTAAAGTCCTAGTGGACTTTGATGAAGTCAGCTTATATATTTATTTCAGCGCTCTGCTCTGTCCAAATGAAACCAACAAGCACACAAATGTCTCAGTGGGAATTCTCCTGACAGCGAGAGCTATTGCCAATATTAAAACTTTTCTGTGCTCAGGCACGGCAACCACTCTTTTTGTGTAAGCCATGAAATATTCATGAACAACTAGAGGACAACTGTGGTAACATATGCTGTGGATCGCCCGTTATACAACTAAGGTTGTACAAGTCTTGCATTGTGAAGGTCTGCAGTGTGTCACAATGTTCAAGATCATTCCCCTTCCCTTTCCGTACTTAGACACTAGACTGAGAGAGAGTTACCTGATGTTGCTTGCATACTGATGGCAATATATTTAAAGCTATACTAAGCAAGATTTTATGCTGTCTGTTGGATAGGTTAATTTACCAGCTTCGTAGTAACTCTGATGGTTAAATGGCTCATTATGGGGTAAATGAAGTCCCTAAATTTACAGTACTTCAAGATGATATCACACCAATGAAGAACAAAACCAAAGCTGTTTCACCTATTTGCCTTATGGAATCACATTTATTGCCTTGTCACTCAACTTAACTCTTCAAAAATGATCATTGCTGGTTCCTATTCTTTCATTTGCAAATAAATCCACATATATTGGTGAGAATTTAAGATGGTGGTGTAAGACTGTGGGGGGGGGGGGGGGGGGGGGGCTCCGTATGTCAGTGTTTCATTTAAGACTGAATAGCACACATGGCCACACCTCTATCTGTGTAGACTTTGTTGTTAAATTGCTTAATGTTATCACTGGCTTGGTCGTGTTTAATGTGTTGTTTAATTGAATTCAGTGCTGTTTAAACCTTTACTTCTAATCAACTGTAGCTTGCACTGAAGACTAAAAAAAAATGGAAAAAAAAAATGAAAAGCTCCTCAATATTCCACTTCTTCCCCAAAAAGATAGGGATACATTGTATGACATTGTGTGGCAAGTTCCAATTCTGCTTCAAGTACTGTGAGGAGGATGTAACTTTGAGAAGTCTTAATCACCCAGAGGGGGCATTTGTGGCCAGTGTGAACGCCACACACCTCCCTGCCCTATCAGTCAGCTCAAGCCACTCATCAATCTTTCCAGCAGGAAACAAATGGAGGGGAAAGGAGAAGGCAAATGCGTGTAATCGAGTAGACATATTAGCGGTCCTGTGGCACATGCAAATGCCGCTGGCCGCAGTTCTGGTTAGCTGCGGCCTGCTTTGCCGAACAGCACCTCAGTGTCGACGGCAAACAGCAGGTGACCCAGTGACAAGGCCCGGGCGGCGGCTGACAGTGATCAAGCGGGTGGGGTGTCCGCGCAGCGGAGGAATGGGGAGAATCATTAGTCCTCCGCTCCACTTCTGCCAAGAGGTGTTTTCTTAGAGCAAGCTCGGGGACTGCCCCAATACCCGCGGCGACGCTAGCCACACCAGCAGCACCACCGCCAACAGCAGCAGCAGCAGTGGCAACTATGGTTGCGGCTGTTCAGGAAATCCTCCCTCCCTGCTCTGATGTCTGTTTGCTCTTTTGGTGGCTGATTTCGGACTTTCTCTCTCCAGGATTCTGTACAAGGGTTGAAACAGGGAGAAGATATAAAGTGAGGGCTCATATTTACCTGCCTCTGCTGCTGGGCTCTCTTCTATCACACTTGTGAGTGAGAAATAAAACACACTGCTCAGGAACTGAAGCACGGCTGAGCTGAATGAACAATCAAGCTTAAACAAATTTTGATAAATCAAACAATGAAAAGTGTGTGTGTGTGTTTTCTTTTTCTTTAGGGTAGGAGCTGGTGGTAAGGAATATGAACTGATAAACTACAGTAACATGTTTTTATTGAAACTGGATATGAACTTGCATGTGCCGTGTTTGTGAGATGTGTAAATGAGTATTTAATTTGCATCATTCTTTTCTGGCACAATGGCTATTCAGAGTGCTTCACATAAAGAAGACAGAGTGCAAAACAAAAAAAGTAAGCGAATCTTAAATTCAATCAACATCACTGAAATAAAAAGTGTGAAGAAGTCTTTGGAACTCAGCCACATACTACTTAAATGAGTTTCCTTGGTGATTTTCAGTTTCAGACCATCTGGAGTTCTGCTTTTAAAGTTCACCCAAGAGCTGTGCCATACCCAGAGGTGGTAGACAAGTGTAAAATGTAATCTCTCACTTTCAGAGTATCACTGCATCAGTTTAAATTTACTAAAGGAGCAATTGATGCAGTTTGAAAAATAGGGGGAAAATGGACCCTCCAAATATATGACATGAATTGGAGCACCATTTCCTCAAAATGTCCTCCAGGCCTTTGAAGAACTGGGTTTAAAAATTCACAGTGTCTGTCCCCACATCCTCCCATGGCAGCCTGCAGCTCAGGCCAGGACGGGCTGCCAGACACTGGGCATGGGTTGGCACTGCCCCTCCCCTGCCTGGAGAAGCTATTCCTCTTCATATAGCCTGCCAGGCAGAAGCCTAGTCTGCCAGCTAACCCATCACAACTCTCTGGGCTCCTCTGCCATTTTCATCCTCCACTGGGCTTGCACACACACACTTTTGCAAACACACACACACACACGCGCGTACATATAGACCATGAGTGGATGTGGACGCACAGATTCTTCTGTTTCATGTGAATGCAGATCTGGTGCTCAGAAAGAGAACATGCAGTCTTGTATTCCACCAAAACTGTTTGCACCCATGAAAAAAAAAAAAAAAAAAAAAGTTTTGAGTGTGTGTGATGTGAACAGGCAGAGGGAGGCAGTAGTCTTCTGCGTGGTCCATCTTTAATCTCCAGCTCACTTGAAACCATGTCAGTCCTTTCCCTCTCTCCCTCCCTTGCTCTCTCCCTCCATCCGCCTCCCCCTGTCCATTTTTTCTCTCCCCTGCTTGCCTGCTGCCTTTCAATCTCCCACTTTCTCTCTCATTCTCTGCCCTTCGCTTTCTCGTTCACTCTCTCTCTCTTTCTCTCTCTCTGTCTCTCCTTCTCACTCCCTTTGCTGGTTCCTAGCCATGGACACTCATTAACTGTGGTGATAAGCACCATATGTGCCATCACCCACAATTCTGTGCCCCTTACTGGAATCAGAAACAAGAGAAAAAAGTTCCTTTTCAATCTTATCTCTCTCCACCTTCTCTCCTGCTCTTTCTGTCTCCAAACTATGCCCTCCATTCATCCCCCTCTCTCCCCCATTTTCTCTCATCCTTTCCTCCTCTCTTTCCTCCTTTCCTCTTTCCATTTTGCTGGACCAGATTCTGGGCCTTGTGCCTTGGGTAGTTGGCCGGGTTTTGCGCGAGGGGCTTTTGCCAGGCTTTTCAGAGACTTTGTGTCACGGCTTACAATGCTGCCGCGTGTCGGGGATCCAGCTAAACTGTGCCGTGTGCACATGTGCCTGAACACTTTCCAGGTCACACAGCTCCCTGCACCCGCAGACAAACAAACACCATGTAGAAAGATTCATCTGGGTGGAGCATGGGAAATGCCCCCCCCCCGTCACACATACAAACACACATTTCATTGCATTGTTTCTCCCAACAATCTGAATCTATTCCAATCCAGGTCTTGTCTGAGATGTTCACAAGCATTTTTTTTTGTTCCCGGATTTTAATTAGATATTTTGAGATATCAAATGCCAACAGAAAAAGCTGGCTTTTGATGGTAGTGAAAAGACTGGCATGGCATTAGGAGACAGGAGGATTAAATGCAATATCTAGCTAGTCAGGAGGTGGTGTGGCAACACCTAACACAACACCCACCGTGAGAGTCTGGCCAAGCTATTTCAAGGCTGTGATTCGCCCACGAGCCAATGTCAGTAACGGCCAAAAGGAGGATTCAAGGCATACAGAATAGCTTTTTTTTCTGTCCACTACCTCTCCACTTCATGTTCTGGTAAAGAAGCTTCGATTTTTACCACAGCAATGGAATGTGTTTTTCCTATCCAATGTGGAAAATAAGGACATTTAAAGGAAAAAAAAAACATGTTTGTCATATGGATTTTGATGTCAACACAAGCCTATGTCAAGCACTTCAAATGCGCTCAAGATGGAAGATTAACCTTTTCAGGTGCTGATTCCACCGTGCTACAGCATTATCCTACAGGCGTCATTTATTTGTTAGCTCATGCTTTTAAAGACCAGAGCAATGCTTGGAGCTGTGAATGACTGAATATGTCGGACTCCTAAAAGGTCAGAGTCATCAATTATGGTTTGGTGCGAGCCTAGCAGATGCCAGGATCTGGTGTGAAATTTGTGTTTAAGGGGAGGATATGGTCTAAGAGGAGGCCCGAGATGTAGGTCACAGGAGATTAAGACAAATGTACGAAGCGCCAAGTGGTATCTATCTTTGTAGGAGACTGGACACCAATTATACCCAGTAAACACACACACAATGGGCCAATAGGTCAATAAACATGTTTACCGTACTCAGTCCAAGATTAATTTTCATAATTAAAATGCTTCTCCTTCTTCAGAGGCCTAAACAGATGTTACAGGGTGCTTTTTTTCAGAGTGAGTTGATGGAAACAGAGAAAGAGAGAGAGAGAGAGAGAGAGAGAGGTCTCTCGACATTTGCTTAAGGGAATAAGATTTAGATGTTTCCTTTTTTAACCCATGTTCCATTTCCACATAATCAGTATTTTCGCTGCACTGATTAACAACTAATCACTTAATCATGTATTGCTAATAAGCCTCTTAGTTTACTGTCATGGCGGCCCATGCAGAAGGGTCTTTGGGGAGATGTTTGTGACAGAATTGTAAATGGCAAGTGGTTTTCGAGGCCGTGCTGCTGTTAGAAGGTTGACCCCACCACCAGAAAGAGAGAGAGAGAGAAAGAGAAGGATGGATAGAGAGAGTGGAAAGTAGGGAGGGATGAAGAAAGAAAGGGAGGCAGAAAGAGGACAAGGACTGACAGACCCACAGAGGCTCATTAAAGGCATGCAAACATGGATCATTTTCTTCCTCCTTTGCCCTTTTTTAAAATATCTCTCTCTCTCTCTTTCTCTCTCTCTCTCTTTCTCTCTCCACATAAATGACTCATGATGAAGGTCAGAGAGGATCAGAGCGCCTGCGAGCATCAGGTGTGGGATTGCTGATGAAACCCATGGGCCCCATTGATCCAATACGAGAGCAGAGAAACCCGAGTGACATTGAACACATCACAGTGACCTGACCCAGCTCACCTCACATGCAGGGAGTGGGCTATTTATTTAGCTGGCCCTGAATAAACGATGTTCTTTTCCTGTTTATATATTTCCCCTCCCCACCAATATCCTCAAGGTACACAATCTGACTTTGTAGATTAACTTTGTAGATGGATCCTCTCCCCCTGCACAAATCCTCTGCGAAGCGGAGAGTTCTGTCAGTGTGTGCCAGCGTGGGAGTCGAGAGGAAAGGGGGACAAAATGGTGTCCCTGTCTCCTCCTTGTCCTGGGAAGATGTCACCTTCTGTGTCTGTTTCACTGACCAGAGACTTCATCATTGAGTTCACTGCCCTTAAGTGAGTGTCACACATAGTGTCACACATTTTGAAAGGAAAGAGGTTGTCATTGCTGCTTTTTTCTCTCTCAATCTTTTCCCTCTTTCTCTTTTTATCTCCCTCTCCTTCCAGAGGAGCACAAAACTTGCCCTTTTCAAAGACTGAGATACAGCTAAATATATACGGATATCTGCCTTGGCTGACACAGTGGGGAGACATGAGAAGCTTTTTAATGAACTCATTAATTAGGAGGTATAACTGACACCCAGTAGTCTCTATGTAAGTGTGCAGGTTTTTTTCCTGTTTGGAGGGAGAGAAAAGAGGGGTGTGGTATAGTGCTGTGTGTGTGTGTGTGTGTGTGTGTGAGAGAGTAAGAGATAGAGAAAGAGAGAGAGTGTTTGAGTGAGTGTGTGTAAAAAATTGAAAGTGTGTGTGTGTGTGTGTTTCCGAGGCTGTCTGAAGTGCTGTGAGACTAGAGTGTTATATTTATGTACATCCTGACAGGATGGTTTTAAATAAAAGTGGGGAATTAATACTGGACTTCCTGATACTTAATGAAGAGACACGTGTTAGTAAAAAGGACTCAAGGTTTTAATTAACAGCAACACCAAAGAAAAGACAGGTTGGGTCATTTTAACACATGCGGTGGTCTGTCTGATGTTGGTGCAATATACTGGGTAAACAGTCTGAATAAACGCATTTCTCCTGAAGCCAGAGAAACACAAGGCAATTACAAATGCAAGGTGGCAGGCGTAGTGTGTCCGCGCCGGTGTTTGCACAGGCGAATGGAAATCTGACATAAATCCTCGCGTAAACAGGCGGCTTAAGCGCCGAGCGTGCATCTTTCCTGCAAGGTAGCGTGCCTTAAGAACATGCAAACAAATCAAGAAAACAAAATGCATAAATAAGATTCCCACACACACAAACATACACACCGCTCCCCAGCCATCCACCCGACACCTTAGTCATTCCATCACAGTGATGAGGGGTGGGGGGCTAGTCTGAATCTGTGTTTGTTTTTTGTGGTTCAGTTTAGTTTGCTTTCGTGTTTGTTTTCAATTCCTCCTTCTTTGTCTTCTTCTCCACTCCGTAAGCTAAGACACAAGCGGGTGACAAAAAAAAAATGATGAGGGGACAAATTCCCTCAGGTAGAAGGAAGAAGTTTAGAGGTTTTGAGTTTGCAAAGTGAAGCATGTCTCGCGGTCCCCCACAAAACTCTCCAGCAATCATAATTCACGCACACACACGTACACACACATGCACGCACACTCATACATACATGCACACACTGTTGAGTGTGACATCTGGGCAACACTGAGGAATGTCTAATCCTGAGGAAGGATTAGCATCTCTGAGCATACACACAGAGCTCAGAGAAAAAAAAAATGTGTGTGTGTGTGTGTGTGTGTGTGTGTGTGGCCTTTTCTGAAAAATGAGGCCCTTGGGCATTGTTTGCACTGGGTAATTAGGAGGAGACACCCTGTTTCTCTAGCGACCAGTGGGCCCCTGTTCAAAACGCTTTGCCGAGGGAAATCTTTCTCCCCCAATCCCCCCATTGCACACACACACATATAAACACACACATACACACACTCACACATACACACACACACACACACACACACACACATGCACACAGCCCCACCGGCACATCCAACCCCCCCTACCATCCCGTTCCCGTCCTTTTAAACCCCCGCATGAATATTTCAGACGGGCATGTAAGTACAAGGGGGAGTCCTTTATGACATTTGGAAGAGGAGTCTCTGCAGACGCAGGCAAAGTGATATAAATAAATGAAAGGAAAGTGCCAGTGAGCAGCAGCAGCACTGCTGGCGTGTGTGTGTGTGTGTGTGTGTGTGTGTGTGTGTGTGTATGTGTGTGTGCACGTATGTGTGTGTGTATGTGTGTGTGTGTGTGTGTATGGGGGAAAGGTCTGAAGTTTGGTGCTGGTGCGCTAGGTGACGGCAGGGGTCTCAGTGGTGAATAGCAGTCGCGGTGGCGGCACTGGTGGCCGATGGGGATGATCAACTGTCAGTGCCGTTCAAGACCACTGACGTCACTTATGTGACACGCCTAGCAAAGCTACATGGCCAGGGGCTGGGCAAACATGATGTAGAGATGAGGAGAGAAGAGATGGCAGGAGGGGGAGAGAGAGAAAGGGAGAGAGATAGACAGTGACAGTGATAAAAAAAAAAAGTGTTTTCCCTGTCACAAAAAAGCAACTCTGCCCAGCTGTGAAAAGAGGTGTGGAATTAGAACGATGACAAGTCAGATGACATTTCTACCTACAAGAGCAGACAAGCCAGCAAGTGGCAGGTTCAATTGATTGACAGGTCATCCAGGAATGCATAGAGGAGTGCCACTCCCCTTCCAACAATGTCAATTCAAAATTTCCATCTCACCAAAATGATTGAGGGAGACACTGCAACATAATCGTGTCCACACATGCCTACTGTAAGTGATTCCAGTGCTGAGCTACCACAGCAAAATGGCCATCTTGACATAACCAAGCCAAGCAGAGGTTGATTTGCAATTCAGAAGACTACATAATGGAGCTGTTCAATAATTGAAGTTAATTGAAGTGTTGACACAGAGGTTACTAAAAGTAAAACATCCTGTTTCTTTTCGTAACCCAGGAGACCTATTATTTGATGCTTGTTTCAATCAGTATGATGGATGTAAACCATACTGACAGCATCTTGTCACATTGTTCATTCATTTTTATTATTTATTCGAATCACCTTGAAATTGAAAAAGGTGCATGCACACATAATTAATGCACACTCATTAGAAAGAGAAGGCTGTGGAACAATTACATCTTCTCCTGTACAATCTGCTCTTACAAAATATGCCATTATAATAAATAAATGAGTATAATCATATTATTATTATTATTATTATCATTATTAGGAGTAGTAGTGGTTGTAGTATTATAACTGTTTTTGTCAAAATCAGAGGCAGAACTGCAGAATTCATGCAGAAAGATAAGAAGAACACAGCAGAAATCATGTAATTGTTTAATGTGGCTGGTTATGATTGTTTTGTTGGTTGTATCTCCATACCTTTAAGGCTGCTAATGGCCCTGAATTCAAAATGTTGTGCAAGTTAACAGGAAGCATAAGTATTTTTTTCTGTCTTTACACATTTCCACCTCTCCAATCACTAAAGAGGGCAAGGTGTTTCCAGTAGCATTAGAGTGCCAGATGATGCTCGAGTCAAATTCCACTTAAGACATGTGACCATTCAGCCGACTGTGAAATGACATCATTTAGTCAAATAGGGAATTAATTAGGTGTGGCTCAAAATATCAGGCTTCAGTAGAACTCACTTTCTCCTCCATCTCTCTCTCTCACCAAATCCTGGTTTCACTCATAGACATCACTTATATCTCAAGTCCAAATCAAAGGAAGTGGCACTTGGAAAGCACTGTTTGCTCCATTTGCTTTAGTTCTGAGCCAATTAATGGAGAGGTGTGCTGGTTTATGGAGTGTACATCTGGCCCAGTGTCTGCCTGGAGACTGTCAGCCTTCCATTCCTACGAATGAACAGGTAATTAAAATAACAGAAATGACTACGATCATTTTAGGATCACGAATTGCCTTGGTACTGAGTTTCTCTTACTTACAAAAGTTCTGCTGCTCTGTCCTGTACCCTGCTGTACATTATAACTCAATCATTATTCAATTGTCACAGTTTACATCATTTCTAGAATGGGTTTTGTGTTTGAAAACATGGCATGGGAAGACAGCAAAGTCAGTAAATTTAATGAACATGTAATTGTAACTGGGAAAACGTACAAATTATAATGTATGTTGAAAGGACTATTGACTCTTTGCAACAGCTTTTACATTCTAGAAGGAGTGTTAACTTTGTGTAAGCGTGATCATTTTATGCCCTTTTTCATTTATTCAAAGAATATCACAGTTGACTGCACTGTAATTGCCTTCTATGACATTAATGGCTCTCTTCAAAGCAGGGTTTCCTCAGGACATTTATTTGATCTGGATGTGAGTATGTGTATAAGTTGTGTGCATGTGTGGTTTATAAAGTGCGTAAGAGTGCTTGTGTGTATATGAGTTTGTTCTGCCTATATGATTGTGTGTGTGTGTGTGTGTGTGTGTGTGTATGTGAGTATGTGAGAGTGTCACTATCTGACCTTTGTGCAGATGTCAGTCTCAAATACGGAGAAGACGAAGAGTTGAGTGGTCGCCAAGCGCAAATTCATGTCAGCTTTGCATCCTGGGAGGTTTGCTAGAAGAGTAATACATGGCAAAGCACACAGTGCTTGGGCGTGCGTGCAGTACACCATCTGCCTTACAAGGCTCCCAGTTGGGTTATTTTCAGCATCTTGAGGAGGCAAACACGGGCAAAGGGGTGGAGGGGGCCAGTGTTACTGTTGCCTCCACAAATTGACAGGGGTGCACCAGATATCTGACGCAAGTCACCCACAGTGACACTTCCCCAATTATCAAACCTGAAAAGTAAAGTAGGCAACCAACTGGCCCACTTTTGTGCTCCTCCAATAAAGATTAACCAAAAGCACATTAAAATAGTGAGCCTGAAGCTCATCTAGAGGAAAGGGGGATGAGGGGACGATAAAAAATTGAAGAGGTGAAAAAAGAGGAGAAAAAGTTTGCTGCTGCAGTGGTCACTTTGGAGAAAAGAAGATTAGAAATACTCTTGGCAGCGGACTGCAGAGGAACTCGGAATGGTTGTCACTATACATTTGAAAAATGGGAAGTGCTAACAGGACCTTATTGCATAAGACTATAGATTTGTGACAGAGAAACGGCTTGTTAAGTTTTACACAAACTGTCTCTCTGTGCTGACTACATGCTCTCTCTCTCTCTCTCTCTCCCATACACACACACACACACGCACACACACACACACATTGTTCCCTCTTACTCCCTAGCTAACCTTTCCTCTCTAGGAATGGCACTTTAAAAGGGCACCACTCTTGTAATATGGACATTAACAGCTGCAAAGACAATCAGGCAGTCTAATCAGACACTGCCCTGTGACCCATTTTCCAATTGGTCAGCAGAAAGCCATTGATCCACCTTGGCCATTTACCAAAGCTCTGAAGTTCCTCAATGGGCCCCACCATTAACCACTGTTAAAGTCACCTAACGGTGTAAAGCTTGAGATACAACTCTAAAATGATATGATTTTATATGATATTATATTATATTATGTTATATAGTTCAGTAAAAAAACAAAAAAACATGCTAGTTTAAATTATATAAAGAAGGACTGAACTGTACTTATATCAGCTGTCATAAAACATTCCCACCAAATCCAGTGGAAAAGCAGGGTGTCAGGCTACAGTGAACAAGCACATTTTATTTGAGGGTGAAATGCATATTACATTTTTTTCCTTCATGCTACAAGATGCTTTCCTTATTGCTAATGACTGAATGGCCAAATGAAGAGGCAAAGGTTGTCTGTTACTCACCTTGTCTCATTGTCAGTCTCTCTCTGACTGTGTCTGTCACTCCCTCTAAGTGGTTATTCAACTTGAAAAAAATAAAATTGTGCAGGAAATATTATAAATATATATTATGAATATTCTAATATTCAAATAGAAAATGTTTATTGCTAGTATGACGCCATGCTAGTTAACAAACGGTATGTATATTATGTCCCCTCTCTCTCTCTTTGTGTGTGTGTGTGTTTGTGTGTGTGTGTGTGTGTGTGTTTGTGTTTGTGTTTGTGTGTGTTTGTGTGTGTGTGTGTTTGTGTGTGTGTGTCAACAGATCCCCAAAGGTCTCATTTGGAGTCTTTTTTGCCATATAGTTTCATGTCAAGGTGGGATTTATGTACATGTTCAGCTGTCGGCACTTGTGTTGAAAGAATTCCCCCATGCCGTCTTTGTCAGACACACTTCCTGTCCAAATATGCCGTCTTTGTCAGACACACTTCCTGTCCAAATATGCCGTCTTTGTCAGACACACTTCCTGTCCAAATATGCCGTCTTTGTCAGACACACTTCCTGTCCAAATATCATTAATCATGGGCCTGATTTTATGTGATGAACATTTCTGCCCTGCACCTGGATCCCTCTCAGAGGCAAACAGACACACATACAAACACACATGATAGAGGGACATAAATTAGCCATATATACCCTTCCACACTTACAATGATTTGGTGCGTGTGTGTCTCTGTGCATGCATGTGCAAGATTCATTAGTTTCATTTTCTTTGTTCTTCACAGGTGTTTGTTGGTGTCTGTAAGTAAGAGAAGACTGGTGAGCAGAAGTGTCATTGAGGTCGTTCTTCTGTGTCTGAGCATCACAGCTGCCGTTTGGTTGCAGAGGTGACATTTTTCAATCAGCTTGTTTTTTTTGGGCCAGTGACCTGGAAGTGTTTGGGTCAGAACAAGTATCTGCACTCTTGTCATTTCTCGCATTCTCTCTCACACACACAATCTCTCACTTCTTTCTCCCCTCTCTCTCTCTCACTCTTTTGCCATCTCCACTCCATCTCTCTGTCTCTCACTCACACAGGCAGAGGCACACACACCCTCACACTCCCACTGTCTGTGCTGCTGAGAAGGCCCCAGACACAGCGGAAAGTGAATGAATTAGACCAGTGACAAAGCTTGGACAGGAATCGTAGTGCTGTCATGAGATGTGAAGTTGTACAGCATGCTGTACTCAGTTTGAGGGCCTCACACATACACACACACACACGCACACATACACACACCACACACACAGGTACTGACACATCCTCCTACGCTTTTTCCTTGCTCCGAGCAGACCTCACCTGTCAGAAGCGGCCCTGTGGATAGACAGAGGATTGGTCGTTAAAACCTTACTCAAAAAAGAAAAGAGAAAATGTAGAGGGGGAATGGGGAGGAGGAGTGGAAGTTTGAAGGATGGGGCTCGACCTTTTCTCTCTCTGTCTCTCTACACTTACCTCTACCTCTTGTTCATACTTGTGTGAATGTCTCTGTGTTTGTGTGTGTGCATATGTGTGTGTGTGTGTGTGTGTGAGACTGTGTGTGTGAGAGAGAGAGAAAATACACTGGAGCAGTCAGGTAGACAGGCAGGCAGGCTGGCTGGCTGGTTGGTGAGTGAAGCCTGGGCACAGCGGCATGAAGGGCCGGCAACCTTAATGAGCACAGCCAGGTTTGTGCCGCTTGCCAGCTGCCTCTTCAAAGGGGCCCCACCACTGCTGGGGCCCCAGTCTGTCACTCCGATGCGACAGAGGGCCCCTCCAGGTTAGCAACCCCCTCTCCATCGCCATCACTATGTCACCCCTTCTTTCCTCTCCTCCTCTCTCTCTGCCATTCTGCTTTGGCTCCCATCACCTGAGCCCACGCATTTCCAGTGGCCTCTACCACTGACAGCGCAAGGTAACAAGAGGAGGAAGAGAGGAACGGAGAGATTGAGGAAGAGGATGAGGAAGAGTCAGGGGGGGGGGGGGGGATGGTGGACAGAATAAAAAGATAGTGTGAAAGAAAGACTGTGGAAAACAGTCTCCAAACTGCCTCTACCTGCAAAAATCCCGCAGTGTCCATCTCTGACAAACGTGGCCAGAAAAAGGGAAAAGCTCATGAAAACTTAATGAAGTGTCAGGAGAGACTATGGGCTGGTGACAACCAGAGTTGATGTGTGTAATCTCCTCACTGCCACATGATCGTGCGTGTGTGTGTGTCTCTGTGTGTCTTTGCGTTAGTGCATGTGTGTGCGTGTTTGTGAACCATTTTTGTAACCAAACTTGTTTCCCTTTCATCACGTTAAGGTTTCCCATCATCCTGTATCAATGACAAACAGGACGAATAGGACAGGGGGATGGGCTGGTGTTTGTCTGTGTAATGACGCATGTCGCAGTGAGGCTTTAGCAGTCTGATTTGTGTTGGGTGTGGGAGAGGATAAGGTCACTGGAGGAAACAACCAGAGAGGGTAGTTGATGTGAAGAGAGAATGAGAGAGAAAGAGAGGAAGAGAGCATGTGGGTGTTTGCTCACTCACTCAGGAGTGCTGGGCCCAAGAAGATGCATGTCTGACCTTTATGGGAGGAAATCCTCACTGCCCGCCAACACATACACTTCCTTTTTTCTCTCTGCCCCCCCCCACACACCTACACACTCACACACACACATACACACTCACATAAACACTATCTCTCTCTGATGTATCATAGACCAATTGAGATACATTGCATTTCTCTATAAAGATGATGAAAAAAGGATGAACATTAGAAATGATGTGATTAAATCATTCTTGTCCTGAACTAATGAAGGCCCTCATTCAAATACCCTTCAGTGGACAGGCCTCTACCTCTATCTGCGTCAGTGGTCATTCTATGCCAAAGATTCCACCAACTGAATGACAATTTATTATTGTCTCTTTCTTTCTCCTTCTAGCTCTCCCTCTGCCTCTCGCTCTCTCTCTCTCTCTCTCTCCGTCAAGTGGGATGACATTGCCATCTTTCTTGAGAAAGCGCCAGCGGTCTGCAGAGGGGGCTAAATTTAGCTGCCTGAGAGGAGGATTGGAGGGCGGTAGTGGGCCTGGGTAGAGGGGAGGTGGGGGGTGGCAGGGGAAGGATATGCCACCACTGAAACCTGACCATCGACCAGTCGCCTCCTCCCAGCACCACCTCCAGGGCTTACAGCTCAGCTCAGTCCTCTCTCCATTCTATCCAGCCTTATGTTCAGACTCCCCCTGCTATTTCTCCACCCCAAGAAAGAGTTCTCTCTCTCTCATACACACATAGACACACACACACACACACATACACACACACACACACACAAAGATGATTAGATGTGCAATCACTAAAATGCATTTGTTATAGTCTGAAGCACACTCAAAACAGCAACAGCAACAGCAACACAAATACACAAATTCCTTCTGAAACAAACACAATTAAACCAGGTAAAACACAGCAAGCAAGACAAGGCAGGACATGATTATTTATACAGTGCATTTCATACAGAAATAGTATAGTAATTGTGCAGTGAAATCATAAAAGGACACAACTAAGTAATAAAATAATGTAATAAAGGTAAAAAAAGAAATGAAAAAATAATGAAACACATAGGTTGTGTCCTCCCTGAGACCAAAGCCATGAGTCCTCACAGACTTAACTGACTCACGCTGTTGACTGAATAGGTTTGGAAGGCTGTGAGTGGTCACCTTGCAGTTTGCATGACTGGGACAGCACCTGTGACAAAACATTCAATTAACAGCACTAAATTCTTGTTGCAAACATGTTTCTGTTTCCGTTTTATGGCAGTTTTTTAAAGGCACTTTTTGAACATTTCCATTCTTCTCTAGTGTTTTGTGTCACTACCAACTGTTGGTAATAGCCTCGTGACGCGAACCACATCACAGGAAAGAAATGTATACAGTCTGTAGTGCTTCCTTAGTGACGGTGAAGTTCACTCCGCCACAAAAATGAATGAAAAATAAAAACATGATTTTTAGCTGTTTAGGTTGCTGTAGACCACTGATAAACTACCTTTCTGCAGAAAAGAACACAGCTCAACACAGCTCGGACCAAATCCGCACAAGTTACAAATGTGTTTAACACCTAAACACAGAGGCCTGCAATCTGCCTTTTCAAAGAGCCGATTCCAAGTCAAACTTTGCTGACCCAGTCATTGGAAACAGATGGCGTAACAGTTAGCAGAAAGCATCCGAGAACATCCAAGAACAGTCTTTAGTCTAGATTTGAAACTGCCAACAGTAGGAGCGTTTTTGATGTCCTCTTGGAGTTGGTTCCATAACTGAACTGCCTAGTAGCTAAAGACTGCCTCACCCCACTTTGTTCTAACAACAGGTTTTACCAGCATATTTTTCTGCTGCGATCTGAGAGATCTGATAGGGTTATATTGCTGAAACATATCAGAGAGGTAATTCAGCCATGTCCCATTTAGAGACCTGTACACAAACAGCAGTGCTTCAAAGTCAGTTCCATAGCTTACTGGGAGCAACTGAGGGGACTTTAGAATTGAAGTAATGTGGTCTGTTCTTTTTGTTCTTGTGAGGACCCTAGCTGTCACATTTTGACTTCATTTCAACTGAAGCTCTTCAATAGTCTTTTTTTGGCAGGCCTGTGAAAAGGCCATTGCAGTAGTCAACCCTACATTTAATAAAGGCATTGATTAGTTTTTCCAAATAACATAAGTCCTCTTAGTTTGCCGATGTTTTTTAGGTGATAAAATGCTGACTTAGTGATTGCTTTCATGTGACTGTCAAAGTTTAGCTCGCTGTCAATGAAAACACCAAAACTTTTAACAGTATCTTTTGTTTTAATCCCCTTTGTGCCAAGAAAAGTGGGAAGTCTTTATCTTTTTCCCAAATAGAATTACTTGTTTTATCTGTGTTCAGCTAAAGAAAATTTTGTGACATCCACCTGTTAATGTGGTCAATACACTGATAAAGACATTCAAGGGGGACAAATTCATTAGGTGATAAAGCAAAGTAAATTTGGGTGTCAGTATAGCAATGATAGGAGATTGAGTTGTTCTTGATAATTTGTCCAAGTGGGAGCATACAAATGTTGAATAGCAGTGGTCCAAGGATCAACACCTGGGGGACACCACAAGTCAAGGACACTGATGTTAAAATGATGAGATACAATTTCCCATCAAAGAAACTTTTGTCTTGTAAACAGAATTTTAACCAATTGATAACTATACCAGTGAACCCAACACAGTGTTCAAGTTGATGTAGCAGTATGTTGTGATCAACAGTGTCAAAAGCTGCACTGAATTCCAGTAGCACCAGGACAGATGTTTTGCCTGCATCAGTATTAAAATGTAATGTATGTCATTTATAACTTTGATCAATGTTGTTTTGGTATTGTGATTGGCACGACATCCTGACTGAAAGTTATCAAAGCAACTATTTGATATCAAGAAAGCAGTAAATTCCTTGAAGACAATTTTTTAAGGTTTTTCCCAATGAATGGTAGATTGGATATCGGCCTGTAAGTGTTCAGTACTGAAGCATCCAGGTTATTCTTTTTAAGTAGGGGCTCTACAACTGCTCTTTTCAGGGACGTAGGAAACATTCCAGTCTCTAAGGAAGCGTTTATGATCTGAAACACATTAGCAGTTATGAGGTGAAGTGAAGGGAAAGTTGGTGGGCAAAATTTCCAATTCAGATGTTGAAGAACTGAGATTTTGCAATTACAATCAATCAGGCTAAATTATAATTTTTAAAATTTTGAAATTCTCTTTCTGTGTCACAGGTGTGAGTTTTTTGCCGCTGAGATGTCATATTCTGTTTTATTTTATCAGTTTTTTCTCTTGAAGAATGATGCAAACTCACTGCATTTATTAACTGAGAGAAGTTCAGGTGTTAGTTGTGCTGAAGGATTAGTTAGCTTCTCAACTGTTGTAAATAGTATATGGGTATTGTTCATGTTCCTGCTAATGATGTTGGAGAAGAAAGACTGTCTAGCTTTACCAATTTCATCATTATGTTTATAAAGCATCTCCTTGTGGATTTGATAATGGATTTTAGATTTGCTGCATTTTCTTTCAGTCTACCTACACTCTCTTTTTGGCAGTTTAACAGTTGGATATTACTTCCATGGTGCTTTCTACTTCAGTGACTTTAAATGGAACAATACCATCCATAATTTGAAACATCTTTGAATTTTCCATAAGTCAGCTACAGAGTCTGACATTTCAGTTGAGATCCGTGAGAGAGCTTGCTCAAAGAGAACATGTGTGTTATCGTTTGTGACTCTCCTACCTACAGTCATAGAGCTAACACAGAAATGATCAGATAAAGCCAAGTCAACAACAGCTGTAGATACAGTAAGACACTTTGTGATAACAAGGTCAAGGGTATGACCATGAGAGTGAGTTGGCCCCTGTACATGTTGAGTCAGGTTGAAATGATCAACTAGTGTGAGTAGTTCTCTGGCATAAGTGTTTTCTGGATTAGACAGTCAAAATGTAAGCAAATGGCTGACAACAGTTCACCAAACTCTTCCAGAAAAACTTGAGCTGAATGATTTGGAGGCATGTAACTAGTCAATAGCAATATGTTAGGAGAGCATTTATCAAGTTCACATAAGTGTTCAAAGGATGCAAAATCACCAAGTGATGACTGTTTGCACTGAAAACTGTTTAGTAGCACTCATGAAGTTAGAGTTTGGGGGAGCCACTTGGTGGTAACACTCTTTGCTTGATCCAGCCATGTTTCAGTTAAAAGCAAAAAATCAAGTTTGTGTTTGCAAATAAGATCATTAAATAAAAATGACTTGTTTGAAAGTGATCTGACATTCAGAAGAGCTAGGTTTACAGTAAGTGTGGAGGTAAAATCTGCTTGTGCACTCTGAGGTTGTTTTAAAACAGGAAGGAGACTAGACTGGTTTATCCGCTGGTTAAATGCACTCAATGTCTTCTCTTTCTTATCAGCACAGGAATAGAGAATGGCAAAGGCATACTGGGTCCCAGCTTGCTTTCAAAAGTACACTCAGTGCAGGTTTGTAGGGGTTTCAGGGGTGAAGACGTCATGTACTTTTTGGGTGGTAATAAAGATCGGTGGCCAGCTGAAGTCTCGGGCGAGTTAAACTCTGTCTTACAAGATGTGGAGGCAGAGGAGATGTTGTGTATTTTTTTGGATGGTGAGAAAAATTGGTGGCCAGCTGACGGTCCCAGGTGAGTACAATTCAATCTGTCAGTTGGTTGGGAATGAACTGGATATACTGCTTGTCTTGAACAACTTGGGCTGGAAAAAGAGAGTGTGGCCATTGGCAGAAGTCTCTGCATACTTTGAGGATAATCCAAGCGAGGGGGCGATGGGGATGGTAGAGAGAGGTCAGGGGAAAAGGACTGCGATTGGGATTTTGGTGTGGTTGGTATGATGGGTTGTGAGCCTTGGTATTATTGTATGTGTTCGGGTCCTCAGTCTGAATGGACGATGAAGAAACTAAATTCTCACAATCTCCATGTGATTGTTGAGGTCCTTGGCAGACTGCCTCAGATGGCTGAGTGTCCTTGTTGACATACCTCTGCTGTGCTTGCAGAGATGGTTATTTTGGCTTTGCAGAGTTTTTGTTGATATCCATGACTGGATCAGTCTGTGAGCACTTATCAGCAAGTCTGCCCGTTGCATGCTGGAGAGAAAGGCTGGAGTGATCAGCCAAAACTCTGGCGCCAATCTGTGTGAGTTCAGTGCTATTTGGTGTAAAGAATTCTCTGCGATTGGAGAAAAGGTTAAAATTGTCTATAAAGTTCATACCAAGTGATAAACAAGGTTTTCCAAGCCAGGTGTTAAGACTGAAGAGTCTAGTAAATGCAAAACTTCCCCTTGCAAGGAGTGGGCCACTGACAAAAGCTTATATTCCAATCTTAGAGAGGTGAGAGAAAAGTCTCCTGAAATCATTTTGAGCAAACAGCTGTTCTCTGTCATTTGCTCCCACATGCACAACATTATGTTTGATAGATTTATGTTCAGACATTAGTTTCAAAATGTTGTTTTTGGTGTCTGAGATGGATGCATTTAGAAAGGCAGCAAACAATCATACTTTCTCCTTTTAAATGTTTTACAGTGGAGTCACCAAGAATAAGAGCAGGTGTTGAGAGCTGCCTTTTGTCTCTTCCCATAGCTCTTTGGTTGCGGTGTAATTGGAAATTGGAAAATTCTGTTTCCAGATCCTGAGACATTCAAATCTGAAGTCCTTATTGGCTGTCAATTTTCCATAGGACTGAAAATACTATTGTAGTTTGTAGACCTGGCTCTTTTTCTAATGGGATGGCTGTAGAGCATTGGTTTTGTAGTATCAGAACGTACTGGTGTTGAGGTAATTACTCTTCTGTTTTTATTCTCAGCCAGTTTCTGTTTCTGTACACCTTTAATGAGATATCTCTCGTAGTTCAACTGTCTTTGACGGCAGGGCAGCAGTCTTTGATTCCAGGACAGAATTCCTCTGTTCTAGTTCTGTGCATTTTCTACAGGATCCCCTGGGTTCTTTGGCATTTTGTTTTAATCCAATGTCAAGGTGACTTCCTGTTGCTGTCAAGGTGACCTGTTGCATAAAATGAAGAAATAGTGGAAAATTAAGCAGGAGCAAAGCAAAGTGCAAAGCGTCCTACTCACTTGAGTAGGAGAGCAAGGTGTAAAACCAACCTCTTGTAGGCCTACTACACTTCGTTTCGTACAGAGAGTCTGGCCATCTGGTAGTGAGAAGCGATTGTTTGCTGAAGGCATAGACTCTGTTGAAGTTTAAAACAATTGGATCAGGCCTGCCTTGACTGATAGCATTCTAGCTCAGTGTTTACAACTCCACCCTCTATTCGCTGAGTGGATGCGGTAAAAATGCCACCGAGACAACCAGATCAATGGACTCAAATCCAGACTAGCACTGTAGGGAGATGATAATTGAGTGGAAGAGCATACAACGGTGTGGCCAAGTTAACAGACTGCTGACTTTTTGAGTTTGATCAGCGTTCACCTTTACAGCCAAATGGATTTCAATGAGCGTGACCAGCACAGTTGGCAAGATGCGTCCAAATCACTATTTTTAAAACACTAAGAAGACTTGACCAAGCATAACACTTTGGTCATAGGAGTATCGGGGTCCCTACACATGAACTTGAGCATTGAGAAAATTGATGATATACACAGATTTTGTTAAAAAGCACTTTATCTATTAGTAATCTTTCTTTGCAATCTTCCTTTTTACATAGTTCACTATAAATATAATCACTTCAGTTTTGTCTGTGTTTAGCTGAGGAACACTCAGTTTATTAGGTGGATCACTACACTGATAAAGATGTTCAAGGGAGGCATTATCCCTAAATGTCAGAGCTAAATAGGTTTAGTTGTCATCAGCATAGTTATAAGAGAAGATGAAGTTGTTCTTGATAATTTGTTAAAATAGGGGCATGTATAGTTAATTAATGGTGGCTCAAGAATCAATCAATGGGGGACACCACTGAGTGTGTTAACATGCCCAGTTTTTTTCCCAGTTGGATTGAAATTTGGCTGATTAAATATTCTACCTGAACCACTCAGTCTATGTTTACATCTCAAAGAATTCAATCCGATCACCCTTAGACATGTGCAGTGGTTTGTCGTTTTGTTTACATTCGTCCCTTAGCATCCCTTAGTCTGCTGCCAGTCGTGGGTTAAAATACCATACTTAGCAGCATATGGAAGTATGTTGGTTATTTGCTAGCATGCTATCTAGGTTTGTATGCTAACATAAGCGAAGATTCTCTGTGGTAATTATTATAACATTTGTGGTGCTGCTAGTACTTTTAAGCAACTTTGATAACTGCTGTCTTTACGATTTGTTTTGGTAGACCACTTACTCATATTACTGCATAAATCACCAGCATGTCTATCCATTCACTGACTAACAAAAACTTTCCATATCATAGAATCCCAATTTGAGACACAAAGCGCAAAGTCTTGGCTCTAAAAGTTGCTCTTGGCTTCTCAGATAAGTGGAATCTACGAGTGGGGAATAGAGACATGACAGACAGGGCCTGATGAACAGGTGGAAATGTCTTTAGTAATGCCTTTCTTGGCCATAAAGATCGTAGCCTAGATCGCAGCCACACACCATTAAATGCATTAATTAGCATAGATAAAAAGTAAAATGATTAAATCAGATCCAGGAGAGTGGGAAATGTAGCAGACTGCTTCTCTGCCTCACCGAGACTGGAGTGCAGAAGTGCTACCAAGTTTATTTACACTGGCTTTAAGCATTACACTTATTCATTCTTCAGATTTTACATAACATCAAATTCACAATCCAACGTTGTAGCGTTAAAATGTATTTTTTGTTCACACGACATAGCCTAATTATGGAAGTGGTCTGTAGTAGGCTGCCTATATAGGAGGTGGTGCAATGTGGTGCAAGAGTGCAATGGCGGAGGGGAGCGAGAGGAGAGAGAGAGGAGAGAGGTCGGATTGGAAAGTGTGCCAAGAGGGAAAGTTTTTTGTTTCATTTTTGAGTCATTTGCTTTGCACTTGAAAAAGAAGGACCAAAGAGGGATCATATCACGTGCATTATACAAAATCGAAGGAACTAGGACGCGTTGTCTGCTTATCCTATTTAGATAATCATAGAGCCCCCCCACACACACACAATGTTTTACTTCGTTGTCTGTGTATTCCATTCAGGTACTCATACAGACCCAAACGAACATTCACAACCTCTGAGTAAAACAACGCGTTCCTCACGCACCAGGCCTCTCACTTGCCAGTCTCTCTCCAGCTCCAGCTTAACCAATTTATGTCACATTTCCCCTGTTACATAAACTCTCGAACATCATGTCCACTCCACATCAAACCTCTGTTTCCCACTTTTCCTTTATTTTTTATGATGACGTTTTGTTTGGGGTATGTTTAAAGAATTATGGACATTTAAGTTTTCTTAGTTATGGTTTCTTAAAGGGACAGCACCCATTTCCAGTTTTTGTTGACCCTGCGAAATAATTATTTAATGAAAATTCTAAACTTACTTTTGTTACTAAACTTACAGTTGTCATTGTCACTGTCACTGCTTGTCACTGCTATTGTTTAATAATGCTGATAAGGTTTTGCCTTAGTTTTAAACAGCCAATGTGCACCATGATATTTAACACCCTACAGAGGGCATTAATATATGTTTTTACTAGTGCTGTTAATGTGTTAATGCAATATGCAAGATTTTTTACGCAAATTAATCATGCAGATACATATGTCACACTACCTTGTATTGGATGTGTCATTCCAATAGAACATACCCACATAAGAAAAAAAACACTCCAGTAAGGAGCATTTTCCATTTAAGGTGTATACATGACTCTAAATTCTGTTTAATTAAGGCATAAACCAGTGGGTCTATTTGGGTTTTAGAAACCGGAATATGGACAAATTCAGAAGATGATAACTGAATAAGGAGTTTACATGACTTGTGCGCAAACCGAATATTGACAATATTCTGCTTAAAACCAAAATATTCCCTGCATGTAACCATACTCATTGATCTAACTAAAACGACAGTGAGATCAGTTTGCTGATTTAACTCCATGGGTAAGATCTTATTTGCCATGATGAATCACTCATTGCTTCTAAATGCGACAAGCTGACTGCATATGCAGACTTTGCTCTTTACCTGCCTTCTTAAATTACAGCTCATAGTGTTTGTTCATCGGAGGCCATGAAATTTATACAGGGATGCGGGGATAATGACAGTAGCCCCCATCTTCCCACACTAAACAAACCACCCTCTGAGTTGAACAATCTCCTGAATGTTTCCTGAAGGCAGCTCATGACCTGTCAGTGTTCTGCCAGAGAGATGAGGTAATAATAAGTATATCACTGTATTGCAAAGTAACCCTCATAATATTTATGTCTGAGGAGCAGCACACATCCCTCACAACATCAAAACTAAACAATGGGCGAGCAGTGGGAGTCACATGAAAGCACCCTCTTTCTCCCTCCATCTCATTTTCTCTCCCACCCTCTCTCAGCCTTCTCTTTTTTGTCACTGTAATCCTGCCTTTTAACAGACCTAGGAGCGTCGCTTCCCATTCATCTCAGTCACTCGAAGTTGCCCTCAGTCAAAAGATGCAGTCGGGGTATCAAAGCCCGCTTTGTTTTCCGCATGAAAAGGCAGCGCCTCTTCATCTGTAGATGTCTATTCTGTGTGTGTGTGTGTGTGTGTGTGTGTGTGTGTGTGCGTGTGTGTGTGTGTGTGTGTGTGCATGTCTGCAGCAGGCGTTTTCAGCACTATGAATCAGAGATAGTTTTTATTGGATTTATTTACCCCAAAGTGTGTGTATGTGTGTGTCTGTGTACGTGAGTGTATGCATCTATGGGCATGTGCGGTGCGCTCAAGTGAATTTCAGCATTGTGACTAAGTGCTATTGCAGACCATCATGACATCACCAAAATAGGCAGCTAATGTGTTATTTGAGCATTGCTACGGGGTTAAATTGTCAATTGAGACAAGTTATGGGGTTGTTAATAGGGAGGCAAGCAGAGGTTAGATACAGATTAGGCTGCAGGATTTGAAACCTTAATTTGAATCCTTAACCCTCTCTGATGGATTGCTTTGTCCCATGAAGCTTTACATATTCTCATTGTTCGAATAATTTAAGTTAGCTATTCTTATTCGTTTTTTGAAGGAAAACAAAATCACACAAACAGATCTGTACAGGTGTACAGATCATTCATTTTGACAGAGCAAGATTTTATGTAAAATGCCATTTGAATTGAGTTTACAATAGAAAGAGAAATTGAGTATAGTTAAGACTGATATGATAAGGAGTCAAGCATTATCGGGCAGCTCAGCTGACTACTTTCTGCTACCTCATTGGCTAAGATGACACAGAACACTGCTCTTAAATGGCTGTTCTCGATGCTCCCTTTCCAAGCTACTTTGCTACCCACCTCTACTCCAACTGCACCTCATTATGTGTCTGATTTAATCAATATATGTTGTCAATGATGCTTGCTCTATTCTGGATTCCAATGTCTGTTGCCAATGATGCTTGCTCTATTCTGGATTCCAATGTCTGTTGCCAATGATGCTTGCTCTATTCTGGATGGCTTGTGGTTGGTTGAGTGGGGTGGGATGGGGTAAGAGGGGCCTTCTTTGCTGCTCTTTTGAGTTTGCACATGGAAAGCAGGGAGGTCCCAGAGCAGAACACCAAATGTAACCTGCTGCAAATATTTAATAAAACTACGTTGACTGAACTGAGCTGAAGTTAAGAAAAGCTCCTTACATGTCAATGCTATGCTAGATGGAAATATGGTGTTGTAGCATACTCTCTGCAGACATACAGTATAGGCTGTATCTGCAAAAAAAAAAAAAAAATACAGAGACATTTGGCATTCCGCCAGTGAAATATGTCATTTCAGATCAGAGTACATCTTCACTACTGGTCACGTGTCAAGGGACATTAAGCTAATTCACTAACCAGGCCTGACTGTTATTGGTCATACCCAGGCACTTATGAAATTCTGAAAGGTTACAGTGGTGTGTAAGGTAAGGTAATATAGTCTCAATAGCTCGCTGCCCCCTCAGTGTCTATGAACTGGTGCCCTTGAAGTAAAGCTGTTGGGCTTGTCCTGAAGGTCAGACATCAGCCATTAGAAAGAGAGAGCTGTGTGTGAGTGTGTGTATGTGTTGTACGGGATGTTGTTTGCTGTTTTGTTGTTTGTCCAATGTTGCTCCAGGGGGATTCATTAAAAGCATCTGCCAGTAGGCATGAGGGGATGGGGAGCAAGGCTGAGACAGACGTAAACACACCTGTGGACTGATGCTACCCTGCCAGCTACACCTGAGAATATGCCCTCTGTCCTGGAATGCCATAAACGCCTAAGCTGCATGTCAGAGTTAGATGTTTTTCTTTACCATTTTAGAAAATATAGAGCGCTGGTTCTCAGAGGGAATATATGGCAGGGCTTGATATATGTCTTTGCTGCCTATCATGATGGAGAGAGAGAGAGAGAGAGAGAGAGAGAGAGAGAGAGAGAATCAGTGAGTGAACATGTTTGTACTATCAGCTAAAGATGTATAGCACCTACATACATACTGCACTATCCTTGTATTCTTGTAAAGGAAGTCCAAGTGTTCTCATCTATGAGGTCTCCCAGACTGATATATGAGAGAATTCATCATACTGATGACCTGATAGGAATATAAACATAAATTTTTCCAGCCATTACATAAATGTTTCATATGCATTTTCAGACTCATTTATTTTGCAGCACAAACAAATTAATGTCCGAGTGTGAGTTCTGTCTCATGGTTAATATTCATACATTTTGATTTCATAAAGGAAAGTGTGCTGCATGTGTAAAATTGAATTGAATATTTCAGAGCAGGATCACTGCTGATGAGTTATCAGGGGACAGGGAGAACCCGTTCCATTTTAAAATTGTTTTCTCTTCTCTGTCTCTTATTTAAGCCATGGTTTCAGCAGATACGACTTATCCATGGTGATGTTTGTTTTCTCCTACGAAGTGAGACAAAATCACAACTAGTTTTTCTAGCACACTTATTTGTCAGTGTATGTAAGTGTATATATATACATGTTTGTGTGTATATATATATAAACACACAATTACAATTAATCAAAATGCTGTAGTTGTTTGCTGAAACTCTATACTATAAGTGTCTGATGTGATAAAACCTCCAAGTGCTGATGTAACTTAATGTTGTCTGGAGTCAGAAGTCGATAAAATCAATAAAATAGTTTCTTGATATAAACCATGAGCTTTCGTCTTCTTATAAGTATGCATTCCAAGACTCCAAGTTCTGTTCCACACTCATCAGGTGCTGTGCACAGGGCAGGGCACGTAGTTTCCGAGGGGGCACCAACATTTACCTAAAATTTAGGAGGAACTTTACAGCTAAATGCCTTAAATGCCAGCTAACTTACTCAAGAACATTTGCAGTTTCCAAATGCACCAGCACCATGTTACATTACACTGCACATGTGTGACAGATTTTATGCTAAACAATTATTATTCGTTCAACAGTCAGTGCACAGTGGGAGCTTTTACAAAGTATCAAGATCGCTTTTTGAAATCCTCCTTATTTCCCCTACTCTTGACTCTCTCTGCACTATGGCACACGAGCTGAGTTTTTTTCTCACTCCTGGCCTGGTAAGAATTTCCATCCTCACCTAACAACATTTCCATCAATATTACATCGGCTTGGGTACTTCCCTATGCCACAACTTAGCCCCAGCTGTGAGGGTTCGCAGAGCTGTCAGGGTGACACTTTGGACGACACTGTGTGACGGGAGGTGTCATGCAGAGCAGCGAGGCCCTTTCATGTTTATTTTACTCCTAGAGGGCTCCCAGAAAAGCCAAGGCACACAATGTCAGAAGTGTCATAGCCACAACTTGAGAATGATGGTTAAAAGATCTAGTCGTTAAAGTCAACTTATATGTTTGTATAGATGATATTGTGTCTGTATGTACTGCCATTCATTGTCTCTTAGCCCAAGTTTCCAACCATGTAAATGACAAGTTGTCTAGAACAAAGTTTTTTCATATGGCTGCAGAGTACCTTCCTCTAAATATAGCAAAAGAGCCATACACATATGCTTATCCTTGATTCTGTATACAGTCATGTAAGGCTTGGAATGTGAGATTATATGCAGGATGCTTCAGAGGCTAACTGGTGCTGTCAAGCGAATAAAGAGTTCCAGTGATTTTACCTCTTGCTTTTCTTCTAGTTAAGCCTCAGGGCAGACACCAGGATTTGTCTTGCAGAAAATAGCAACAGTTGCATTACTGCAATGAAGAGGATAAATCAACTCACAAAATGAGACTGTCGCTTCTGAGCTTGCAAGTCACATGGCACCGATTTCCCCCCACAGTGACATGAATAGTCTAACAGGGTGTGCATGTAGAAAGACGTAAAAATGTGAATATTTTGAAAATTGCCTTGGTATCCTTTCCTCTTCTCCCTGCTCATCTATCAAATACAAATCAGAGGAAACCAAACGCATCCTCGACAATCAAAACATGTAACTTCTTCTGTACATAGTTATGTCTATGTCACAATATCAAGTTTGTGTCATCTGCCAGTGTGGATGTTTTGCTAGTAGTCTCTAAAGAAAAACAATTTGCATTCTCTCCTCAGAAAGTGACTGGGTATCAGAGGTAATTCTAATAGTGTATATAACTTTCCACTGAATGGTACCAGCTCAACTCGCCGCAACTCTACTCTGTTATCGATGATGTATTACAAGCACTATTAGTGTCATAATTCTACCATTCTGAACCAGCCCTCAGCAGCTAGCAGTTAATAGCGGCTCAAAAAATGTGACAAAAAGCTACATACCAAGATTAAACAATATGCCTTTGACTGCATCCACTGTAGTGATGCTTGTTGCTGTACATTTTCCAGAAACTATCCTTGAAGTGTCCAGTAAGGGATGTCTGGATATCCAGAACTCCTGCCCAGTGTTCCAATTTAATCTATGAGGCCTCTTCAGTGTAGTTGTATACACTTCTTGTATGCAGATGAATCCTTTCATCAAGAGCTGCAACAACTGAGTCAGTCCACATGCTGCAGACAGCTGTGATCAGTCCCCCTTGGCTATTCCTTGCTGCTTATTTAAGTTGTTCATAACATACCATCTTGCATATTTGCTTGTGTGGCAATGCACAATTTCTGCGTAACATAATCTGTGACAGTCATTTTGATTTTTACTAATTGGTGAAGGGATCAGTCAGACACTTTTAGTCACTGTAATCTCCACCCTCTCATACTTTTCCTCAAATAGACTTTATTAACATGACCATGATTGATAGTTTTGCGGAAGTATTTGAGATGGGATAGGTGCACCAGATACTGTCCATCAAATATGAAGTTGAGAATGGGAAACAAACAAAAAATAATGATGACAATTAGTATCAGCAGATTGATGATGGTTACAGTTCTCATTAGATACAATGGAGTGTGTGTATTTGTTTGTGTGTGTGTATGTGGAGGCATGTTTTCTTTTTTTCCAGTCAGGAATGAAAGCATAACTCACTTGCAGAGAGGGGAAATTGGTAAACCTTTTGAAATCGTATTTTATAAATAAGTTTGTAAGTAAGTTTGAGCCAACTTTTACAAGCCTTCCCCATTTCATGAAGAGACTCTGGCCATTCTTAACTTATCAGAAATGTTGATAGGACTTGCTCCATAAATGGTAAATAGACACACCCTTAAACACCAGTAATCCGTTATTTAATAGTTAACAGTTACCATATTTTCTTTATAATAGATCAAGGTTAATATGAATTTTGCAAAATCTCTGATTTATAATGTTTAATTCCTTCTTTGGGAAGCCTAAACTTTAATAGGCCTAAATCTCTACTCTACAGAAGGTGGAGGTAGTGTACCGCCTCTGCTCTGGGCTGTCATACAGCTCTGTTTACTACTAGTTAGGAAAGCAAGCAGAGTTTTTAACAAGTGTGCTGACAGATACATAAAAAAAAAAAAATGCAGAGCCGTTGATTTTGCATTGATTAATGTTCATGAGTGAGGAGTTATGTGAACAAATCTGCTTATGGCACATATGCCTATCCTACCTGTCTCTAAATTGTAAGGGTTACTTGCAAATGACAAGGGCATTGCAGCACATGTAAGCCCGTTCTGCCTTTGTCGCATAAGTCCTTTCTTGCATGCTTCCATTTACAGACTTTTGAGCTGTGGGCATTCTCTTCTTTTTATGTCTGCCACTCTCACAGTGCTTAAGGGACATTTTTTTACACTTAAAGCCTTGTTTTCTGATCATTTATGCTGAAATACAATGGCTAAGATAAAAATTTTGACGAATCTTCTTCTGTTCAGAGAATTTTCGGTTGTTGCGGTAGCACCTACCAGCTATTTCAACACCGTAGTAGTGGCCCAGAGCAGGCTGACATTATTTAGCTATACCACGCAATGCAAGCCTATCATAGCAAAGTGTTATATCAACAGTTTTTCTACTGTGGAAAGTTGTTAGACTTTTTGTGTGGCGTTAAAATAGCCTACAGCAATATTTCTCAAATGGTGGGGCGTGGACACATAACCGTTTGGGCGTAAGACATTACAACCCATGAGACTGACGGCCACACCTTGCTTCCATTCATCTTTCTTTCTTCTTTACCCGCAGAGTTTTCATCACACAGATACCACGCTCATATCACATGAAACTGCATGACCCGAGCTTTCCAACTGTTGCTTGCCTGTTGCTGTAATGAACAGTTTGTTTCTCACAGCTAGCTGTAAATTTACATAAGAAAATAGCAATATTAATACAGCTCTGCATGCATCTCATTCTCATTCATCTCAGTAAAATATCTCATCTTAACTCAAACAATTGGTATAGGCTACTGCATAACAATATGGCCTAAACAGAGGAACCCACCGATTTCAATGCTCTATGGTTAGCAGTGCCCAAGTAATCCGGTCTTGAAATCACATCAAATTTTAGCATTGTTTTCAACCCCCACCACAATGTATTTCTTTTTTCATATTAACATTGTTCTCAGATTTTGTTCTCATATAACCTCGGCATATGTGGAAATATGATTTCAGTACCCTGGCCAGCAATAGAGAGGATTATCATGCAGCCCTGTGTCTATTGCACCCCCATTCAGTGAAACCCCCATGCAATGAATAAAATAAAATATGGAAATGAATAAAATATTCTGACAATAGGACATGTATTTTTGTAAACTGCAAGGCCAAACAGTATGTCACTATCATCTTATATTGTCAGATTCCAGAAGATCCACCTTATCCAAACATAAAAAAGATATTTCTACTGGCATGCTTCCACATTTGGATAGCCTAGACTGAAAAAAAACAAAACAAGATATTGCATGTGTAGATGGCCCTTATAAAGGCTAAGAGCTTAAAATTAAAGGTAGTGAAGTTACCCTGGAAATAGCCCATAGGGTTAAGTGCTTTATTATAAAAGAGAAACGAATCATAAAAACGAGACTTACGTACACAAAATTTTGTACAGATGTAAAATTGGACCTATTTTGCTACCATTTTTGCACCTTGGGGGACAGAGGTCAACAACTGGGGAGGTGTGTTGGGGGGAAAGGCTATCCTGGGGGTGGTAATGTCCCAAGCAAACCTACGCCCTTGCTTAGAACAGTAGCATTTGTCAAAATTTGTCAATCTTAACCATTGTTTTACATCATAAACAATCAGAAAACAAGGCTTTAAGTGTAAAAAAACGAACCTACTCTTTAAGTTCAAAATCAAGGCAGTATTATGAAAGAGGCATGATTTATGTAAAAGTGACCCAGACTGATTAACTGCGTCATTAACTTTGGTTGTCATGAAATCACAGGATGTGGACTTTGTCATTAACCTTCAGAATGCTACAGACATGCATGTATTCATTATTATAATCTACAAACTGTTTCAGAAATAATACGATAGGCTTTTGGTGAAAAAAGTGTACATCTGGTTTGTCTCTTTCATTCAAGAAGCAGATTATGTAAGTAAGACGTGCAAGTATGTGCAACAATCTCCAAGCTTGATAGTAACTTATTATATAGGATATATATTGATAGGCTATAGGACAGTTTTCAAGAAATAGATCATGAATTCGCTATGATTAGCGAAGTTGGAGGGGTCAACTCATGTTCCCTCTGTCACCTTACAGTTTCAGTTCTCTGTAGCCTGAACTCCATTTATAGTGTGGCAAAACAAGGAGATCAGGCAGAGTAAACCTACCAAATTTTATATCCTTTAAATAGGTTTTAGCAGCATCATATAGTGTTATATTCCCCAGAGGCACGAAAAAAAGTGTGTTGGAAAACCAAGGGAGAATTAAACTTTATCAATAAAAATAAAATGTCTGATTTTCTAAAGTTGTGGGGAAAAATTGTAGAGTGCGACGTGTGGGAGTGGAATGCTCAAGACAAGCAGCGCTCTTTAGGATCCTCTGTGAGAACACCGCAAAGAATGCTATAATCAGTAATTGGAATATTAGCATTTATCATGTGAACAGGAATATTAATAACCTGATTTCATTCATGTAAACACTTTATCCTTTATCACTTTTATAATGTGATCACAAGCAGGATAAGCTTCATATTCTGGATACTGAAGTGCATGTAAATGTAGTCAGTGTGATTGTTAAAGTTACTACAGGTCAGGGGTACATTGCCCAAAATCATCGTTGCTAACTTCCTTAGCAACTTCGTTGGTTTGTCAGATTGGGCACCCTGTGATGTGATGTCACAGTTGGAGTCGAAAAATGTTGTTTTTTTTTTTTTTTAAACAAATGCACTTATTACTCCACAGAAGTTTCAAATTACAACTCTGATAAAATTAAATAATTTCTAATTGAAAAACAAGCCGTTCTTAAAGCACTCCCACCTGGATTCGAACTCAGAACTGACAAAAAGTCTTACAATGGAAAGACTTACTATGACCTACATCAACACATTAACCCATTGGGCCACTCTCTCAACTCTAAAATTCTAGTGCATTAGAGCATTTTGTGTCGATACTCTCTAAATAATGTTAGTCCAGGCCTTATATTTTCTGATAAATATGAAGCTTGAATTGACATTCAATTTCACTTGAGAGTATCCTCCTACAGCCTCAATTTGTGAAACATTTTCAGTACAACCTCATTGACATTACTCCTGTTTTTAAAAGTCCATACAAATATGAGACACAGCTGTGTCAGTGAATATTATCCACAATTATTAAAAATGTCATATTACTTTAACTAACAAGACAACATTGTCGATGCTCGCCCACAATATTGACATTTTGACACTTTCTGCAGCGAATGCATCCAAATACTCTCCGAATGCTTCCGAAATATCTGGAGTCTGCAGCGGTATTCCATACTAACATAGTTCAGACTTCCATCGTATGGTGGTTGGAGATTTTTGGGAAACAGTGGGACTCGGGCTGCTGGGTAGTTCGAACTAGTTGTACTATGGTGGTTCAATGATATCATCCACCACAGACACCGAAACACACCGCAGACTGGAACCTAAAGTCTATTTTTTGATCAGCACCAACTTACATTTCACAGTGCATTTTTGCTCTAAAATTTGTTAGCAACTTCTGACAAATTTGAGATGTCTCCAGATATGTAAAAACTGAGTAATCCAAAGCAATATCTTGTGTGCCTGTCATGTCAAATAATAACAAACTTAATTGGTGTTACTAAATTACACTTCTCTTACACTTCTCTTACACTTCCACCTTTAAGAAATGATTGTGGCTTTGTTTAAATTAAAGACATTGGCTCTTTGTTTAATGTGTTTTTGACTGTAAAGCTGAGACAATGATAGTGCCAAGGCTCATTACTTGTGAATATGTGCTATTTACAACGCTTGGGTGAAATGTGTGCTTTTCATTTCTATAACAGTAATATGCAACCCATGAATCACATATAACATCATTAGTGTACTTTCAAAATCATAGTGCATTTAACAGCATTGTCTGTGTCTTTCCAAAGACTGAAGGAGTAGACTAGCTTGGGTAATACAGATTTTTATACATTATTGATTTCTTTTTCTTCTTTTTAAACCTTTTTTAACATAAACACATTACCAGATACTAGATCAGCATGTTCCCTCAACACAGAGTGAAACACACCACACACAAGTTGGCTCAAAGTGCCATCCGGCCTCATCTGCCTCAACATTTTGCCACTGTTCCTCACCAGGAGGCATAGCGAATATGAATGTGTTGACACACACCAGAGCGACTAATTGGCATTCTCTGTCCATCACACATCATTGCAGTCAAGACCCTTTTCTTGTGTGTGTGTGTGTGTGTGTGTGTGTGTGTCTATGTGTGTCTATGTGTGTCTATGTGTGTGTGTGTGTGTGTGTGTGTGATTGAGGGTGGAGGGGCGGGTGGTGGTGGTAGAGGTGGTGTTGGCTGGGTTGGAGAGGAGGGGAAGGAGTGGTTCATTTGTTTGTGTTTTTTTGCCCCAAGCAGGCCCATCCCTCTAGTGATTTGAATGCTATTATACATAGCTGAGCCAACTGATAAACTTCTCAGTATGCAAATGTCAAGCAATTAAATCGACTGCAAAAAACGCCTAGAGACTCTTAACATTTGCGCACCAGCACAGCGGCCATTTTAAACACCCTGTGGCCCTCTAGCGAAAGAACGGCGAGGGACGCTTCCTACTGTATCAGCACAGCTGGGTACGTCTGAGTGGTGGTCTCTAACGGAAAGGGGGTTGAGGAGTGCGGTTGCCAAATGTCCATATGGGAGATGCTTACGTTGAGCAGTTAGTCTTCCCTTATATAGGACTCAGAGAGCATGGATGTCTGTGCTTCTTAAGCATTAGAAAACGTAGAAAACAGCAATCTGCAAGCTCAGAGCTTTGTTTGTTGCAATAATATCCAATTAAAAAAGACAGATATGTTGTAGAAAATTACATTCTGGTTAGATTACTTCTTTGTGCAGTCAACTGTTGCAGCTCTTAATGTCATTGCTTTGTGGTACACGTATGAGCATATAAACTGTCATTATCCACTGGTAAATTGGAACTGAGAAGTTTTCTTGTACAGAAAGTGTACAGATGAATATAAAAATCATCAACAATTTCATAAACAAAAAAATGAGTAGGTGTCAGATCAAATAAACATTTAAATCTGCTGGAAGCTCCCCATTTGCTTTGTTCTAAGTCTTTTTTCTTTCTTTCTCTACCTCTCTTTTTCTCTCTCTCAAACACATGCACTTTCTTTTTGTCAACATTTCTCTTTTCCTTTAATTCAGGCATTGCATCAAGACTCAGAAATGCATGAAATGGTTTTGATGAAATAAATCTTCAATCCTCTGAATATATATTCAACTTTTACAGCCTTGTCAAATCTGTTGTATCACCGACACATCTTGTGCTATAAAGTAATTGCTTTGACACAGCATGAAGTCCATTAGCTTACAGGGAGGTTTGGCTATTAAACTTGTATAAGAGTGAGATGGGAAGCGCAACGAGCTTTGTAATGTAATTGCTTCTCCTCAGTGCCAAATATGGAACTACTTTGTGTCATGTATCATTACAATGGGGAGAGATGCCACTCGAGACAGTGTCAGAGACATTTGAAATTCTGATCACCCTAAAATGGTCATATTCAAAAGATCAGGAGTGAAATATCACCCTCAGTTGTGAGTGACACACAGGTTAACTGAGTATGTATGTTATTTATAGGACTGACAGCAATGATCAATTTAGTGGTTGCCAGCACAGACTTTTTCAGTTACACACTTGTATGAGGGTATTATTAAGTACAGTAAAAGTTACTAATTATCAGTGAATGAGCATTTTGAGTCTGAGGAGCAGGTGCACTAACTCGGTGCTCTTGGGTATTTACCAGCAGGGTAATTTTATTCCTTTACTTCATCTGTTTCATCTACTTGATGTCACTTAGAACCTTATATCCTTGTTGTTGCCTTATCCTTTATTCCTAGGACAGTCTTGGTTACCATTGGTTTGTCATTATAGTATTTTCAGTGCCTCTGCCTTGTCATTGTCATTGCCTTGTCAACAACTGGATTAAGAATGTGCCTGGCAGTGTTATGCGTAACTATATTTCAAAAGAACTAATTAATTGAAAAAATAATTTTCACACTTTTACTTTGACTTCATTCTCTTTATAACTCATTCGGTGAGATTCTGATTTTGATTGTCACCAAAACCCTAACAGTTTAGGTCCAGATAAAATCATAATATACAGTTATTGTACAATATTGCAATATACAGTGCAATTGGCTAGTTGGATGTTGGGGTGGTTGTCGTCATCAGGCTACATGGAAAATGTGTCTACACTCTTGATTGTAGTGACAATACTCCTTAAAGGAGAAATCTGGTGTGAATCAATCCATAGGTCTGTTGTTCAAAGTCACTCAGTGCTGTCAGTAAGAAAAAGGACGAGAAAGAGGACTACCAAATAGCGAACTGGCAGTTAACACTAACCAAATGAGGCATAGTAACTTACTTTCAGTTTCATTTTCCTATGCCGTTGGGCATTCGGTTTATTCAAGTAAATTAGCTGCCGGTTCATCATTTGGTCTATGTTGTGTCAAATTTTCAAGGTTGTTTTTCCGACTGACAGCACTCGGTGACCTCTAACAAGAGGGCTATTGATGCATGCCAGATTTCTCCTTTAAGAACAGTTTCACTAGTTAAAAATGTACTTTTTTTTCAGCAGTGTTTGTGTTTGTAGCACCATTTAAGCAGAATAGACTTATAGCCAAAAAGACATTTGTATCGTATTTTTTATAGTCATCATCTCTTACTTTGAGGGGCAGTGTACTTGCAGTGTACTTCCTCTAGTGATCTATCCTCAATGAATAGTTGTCTTTATCCCCTCATATTACATTGAGGGGGAAAACACTATATAAGAAAGTGGGCAATATATTCTGTCATCGAATATATTTTCACAGGCCATTATTTAGCATCTTCCCTTCCACTAATGTTGAGCTGCCAATGCAACAATGCCCTTCAGAGTCGATTACTGTCAATTTCCAGGCTGCAGCATGCAGTAATTAGATTTGATTGTTTTCGCTGCACGTACATGTGAGCTTTGGGTTGTAAATGCAGTGACAAGACATTTTCTGAAGCATGTGTAAAAATTAAATCAATTTGACCACTTTTGTTTCATGAAAAGGACCTAATTTCTTGCCACAGTGAGTTCAACAAGACAAGGGTTCATGGCATCCCATGCATAATGGCCATATTTCCTTATTTCCCTCGAATGGGTTTCTAAATTAAGATGATAGCAATGGACATTTTAACACAAGAGCGCAAAAGAGAGGGAAACAGACTGAGAAAGTGAGACAAGGGGTGTGTTACCGAGAGGGACAATGCACAAGACCCAAGGAGGGAGAAAGGCACCCAAATTCAATGAAGCAATTGAGAAATGTCAGTGTAGCTGAGGGAGTTATTGATTTGCTCTGAAGTGTGGCTCTTTTTTGAGGGGAGCAGCTTTGTTTTGGTGGATTTGCTTTGAGATTCCTGGCATGCCTGTGACCCCAGTGAAGTCCCATCAGTCCAGGGCTGTGCTGTGGCTGATAAGAGAAAGAGCCAGGATTGAATATTTGATTGGGTTTTTGAAGGGAGCAGAGCAAAGAGGAACCTCTAAATTCCACGGAAAATAAAGAGGTTAAGCAGTCATGGGGTGCACCCCTTCCAAAAAGAGTCACACAAGAGTTTAGAAAGATAGAGAATAAAAGAAACTTTTTTGAACAAGATTTTTTTCAAGGTGTTAATATAGAGGCCAGCATCATAGCTTCCTTGTCTGTCTCTTGACTGCCTTGCAGGCCGTTACAATAACTTTGCTGGCTGGCTGCCATAATACTGCGGCTTCTTCTGCTGTAGCCACTGCCAAAGTGCTCTGGGGAATTTTCCCCAGTCCAGTCCACTTTGCCCGGGTACAGTCCAGTACCACAACTCATTACATTAGACAGTTTTTTTTCCCCTGTTTTGCCCTGTTTACCTGTTTTTTCCCTGTTATGATTTAATTTCTGATTTTAGATTTTCTGATTGAGACTTTTCCGTTAGATGGGTAATGGTTTATTTTTGTAGGGCAGCTAATGCACACCATACATCTACAGGGAAAAGAAGAAAACAATAGAACATCTAGGAATGAAGGAGAGTCGATGACTTGGTTGTTCAACATAACCTCCTGCTCTAAAAAGGTCAGTCTATTTTTTGTCGTTTGCCCTCCCCCCAGACTCTTCCACCCCCATCCCCACACCCTCTCCAGTCTGTTCCTTCTCGGCTTTCACCCGTTAGTGTCTTGAGAGCTGTCCGTCATGACACTTTGTCTCTTCAAAGGCATCAATCACCACCATCTGGCTGGGCATTGATTGGCTCGACTCATTAGTCGAGTGGTGAGGCCCCAATGGTCTCTGTGGTGATGGTGAATCTGAAGAGGGACTTATCTAGTCAAGCCGACCAATCCTTCTCTGCCAGCAAGTGTATGAGGTGTCGGCAAAAAGTTTCAAACGCTGGGGAAAAATAAACAGATTGTTGGAGGTTACAAAATTTTTGTATTTTTATGTACATTTACTCAGAATTTCAGATAGAGAGCCATCAAATTATGCATACAAAGAAAGTGCAGATAATCGTGATAAAACTGTTATACAAATAATTTTTATTGCTATGTTGTACGTATTTGTCCAGTATCAGCAAACCTTAGTTTTTCTTATAATGAAAATTCTGGGGCATTTACAACATAGACCAAATTGCACTTCCTTTAAGTTTAATTTCCTCTCCCTGTTCAGTTTGCTGCCCATTCGCTGTTTGGCTTATGATGTACCCATTTTTTTCTACCGACAGCATTTGGTGACCTTGGGCTATGGGTTGAAATGCGCTAGAATTTTCCTTTAAGAAAGATAGAATTACATAATGTGTCTTTGACATACATAGAATTGTTTATAACAATTAAGTAAGACAAGTAAGCCTACATTCAAAATCAAACCCAAACTCATTAAGATAATCACTATTGGTGATTTCAAACAAAATGGTCACTGCAGCACTTTAACATGTGTCTGCAAGCAGCAGTATGGGGGCTTAACATCATAATTGGACAGTGTTGCCGTATTACATTATGTTTTACATTATGTGTTGTGGCAATCACAGATTTTCCGTGGTATGACCTCACATGATGTTTTTTTGACTGTGACTTTGAGTTGCTGTATTGCATCAAAGGTGGCTTTTGAGTGTTTTCTATTGCTTTTTATTGCCATCATTGCTAAGATAATGACATCAGTCCATCCTTTGGTTTCTTCAGTAGTCTAAGTCTGCTATAGCCTAGTGCCGCCACCAACCTTTTATGTCATACAACTCTCTCTCTCTCTTACTCTCTCTCTCTCTCTCTCTTTCCCCTTTCTCTTTTTACTTATAAATGTATGTACAAATGACACATATGGTCACTGATGTGTGAGCCTGGCCTAACTCATTTGCTTCCTCTGTCCACAATCATCTCTGCTAAGTGTCATCCCTGCCTCCTTCCGGCAGACTCCTGTCACCTTTTCCCGTCCTGAGTGGACTGCAACCGACACTACTGGAGGCCCGTGCCAGGACCAGCTCTCCATCCTAGAGGCCCTTCCTAGACAACTATGCCAGGAGTGACTCCCCTTCCCTGAGGCTTTGTGACTGACCCCACCTCATAATTTCACTGTCAAATGGACCCTTATTGTTACCCCCATGACCCATCTCACTCTTTGAGTTTAACACTATGTCTGACCACTACTTCACTGTCAAGCCATAATTCCTGATAACCACCTATGGACTGATTACCATGTAATGCAAAGTGGGATAATACTCTGGAACTATTATGAACCTCAGCTAAAACCATAGACAACTTGTAGTCTGTCATGGTTACTACTGATTGCATAACCCCTGGCAGTTGTTAGCCCCTTGAGTCGTGGATCTGCCTAAGGTTTCTTCCTAGACTGGCTAAACATAAGGGAGTTCTACCTTGCCCCTGTTGCTCTTGGGTGCTCCCTCTGTAAAGCGCCATGAGACAATACTATTGTAAAAGGCGTTGTAGAAATAGAATTGAATTGAATTGAATTGAATTGAACTAGGAGGAGTGAGTTTCTAGACACTAGATTTCAAAATAATCTTATTATTTGCTTAAATATCTTACCACAAATACTTGAAACAAGCTATATTTTCTTAAATCTAAACTTTCCTGTCTCTGTATTTTTTCTTGTTTCAAGAAATCTTAGTAAGTGCAATTTTCCTGCTGCACTGACAGATAATTTAGTTTGAAATAAGTACATCTTTCCAGAAACAGTATTGTAACCGGGTGGACTGTGATCGAGGGTGGGTGCAATGACTATGCCGGGACAATAGGGGAGCTGCGCCTGTGAGCAACAGGAAGTATGGGATTGGCAATAATGGCTGCCATATATAAACAGGAAGTTGATTGTGCCGGGCCTCTTTGGTCTCCTTTGTACAGGGGTAAGGTTGGTGGCGTACAGCTTTATTTTCTGTTGTGTGTCTGTGTGGTGTGTGCGACGCGTGGTGACTGCTTTGTGCTGTTTGTTTGAATCTTGCAATTTGAATGCCTAGACTGCAACGTAGTTTCATCCGTGACTGTTGTTTTGTTGAGTGTGTGTGGAGTCTGTGCGGTGGACATATGCTTGGTGGATGCGTGGTTGTGTGACTCGAGTGGTTGGTTTTATTTGATTTCGTTTAGTCCCAGGCAGGGTGGCCAACCTGTCCTGTGACACTGTGCGCCACCAATTGCTTCAGCCAACGGCCCAGCAGAGACTTGTCTTTTGGTAGTGAGAGTACCATTTTTTTCTTGATTTTAACACTAAAAAGTAACTTATTTGTATTTTTGTTTAGTTTTGAACTCTTTGGTTGTAAGGTTTTAAGCTTGGCTACTGTGGGCCATTGGCTGAGGCAAGGTGTTAGTTGCTCGCCACAGGTCAATTGCATGCTGTTTGCAGTGATGTTTGTTTGTATCTAATGAACTTGGAGTGACTCTTACTCTTAATGTGGATGTATTGTGTATTGTAGTGGTTTTCTTGCTGTGTTTATGGGATTGCTGTGTCCCCCATGTAGGGTCTCATCCTGTAGGTGAGCAACTGCCCCCCTTACTTGCCCTTTTGTCCACTGTGTCAGCTTTAATAAACCATTAATACATTTGTAATGACTTTGTCCTCTTCCTTGGTGTGAACAACTTACTGGTGATCCAACTTGGTGTTACAGTATATTTCTTAATTTTGAAAAAGCATTTTTTTGCAGTCTAGATAGTCTAGGAAAAACCTTGGGCAGATCAAGGGGACAACCTTACTGCCAGGGTTTACATGAGAAAGACCATCAATAATTACCATGATATACTACAATTTGACCATGGTTTTAGCTGAGCATCATAATTCGAAAATACTGTCCCACATTATATGGTAGTCAAGCCATAGGTGGTTGTCAAAAGTTATGGCAGGACAAAGTAGTAGCAGTCATACATAATGTTAAAGTCAAGGAGTGAGATCAGTCATGGTGGTATCATTAGGAGGGTCCATTTTGATCATGCCATTGAGGAGGGGTCAGTTGTGGTGCCCCTGAAGCAAGAGTCAGTCCTGGTATGGGCATCTAGCAAGGGTCTCTTGGAGGGGGAGTCGGTTCTGGCATGGGCCTCCCATTAAGTTACACACCGTCTACTCAGGGGGAATTGGTGAAAGGAGTCAGCAAGTGGGAGGCAGTAATGACACTCAGCAGATGTGATTGTGGGGTAAGAGGACAGAGGAAGCAAAAATGAGTAAGGCCAGTGTCACACTTCGCTGATCATATGTGTCGTATATGCATATATATGTAAACATATATGTATAAGAGAGAGAGAGAACTGAGGGAAAGAGAGTTGTACAGAATGACACATGAGAGGCTTGTGGTGGCACTAGACTATAGCAGCATAACTAAGATATGGTGCATGGTAACTCACCACTACTGCAGGGATGATCAGTGGCAGCCATGCCTCACAGCTGGGGGACCTTTCCAAGGCCCATGAGGAGTGATGAATTGCAGTGCAACATCCCTAACTATGCGGGGCAGTGAAAAGGAAGGTTTTAAATATAGACTTAAAGGTATTGATAGTTTCCGCTTGTCAAATCAGGGTAGTAAGGTACAAGTAAGTCTTTAATATATGTTATATGCAAAGCCATTGAGGGCCTTACGGGTCAGGAGAAGTATTAGCGATAGGTTTTTAATACAAGTATTACTACACCCAGAGAACAGAGCATTACGATAATCAAGCCTGGAGGTAACAAATGCATGTATTAATTTTTCCGCATCCTCAAATGATAGGGACTTTCTAACTTTAGCTATATTTCATAGATAAAAAAAGGACGTTTTTGAAATATGTTTTAAATGACTATGCAGAGAGAGGTCCTGGTTGATGATTACCCTGAGGTCTTTAACTCTTGTATGCCACTGAGTAAGTTTTGTTGGTGGGGTCAAATGTTATTCAGCTGTTTAGGGCCTATGATCATAACTTCAGTTTTATCAGAGTTTAAACATGTCAAAAAATGCCTTTTCAAAAATAAGAAAAAATATACTCTTTTTGAAAAAAACCTTTTTCAAGCAAACTTGTCTACCAGTGCAGCAAGACATTTGCTCTTAGTAAGATTTCTTGAAACGAGAAAAAGTACAGAGACAGGAAAGTTTCGATTTAAGAAAATGTTACTTGTTTTAACTATTTGTGATTACATATTTAAGCAAATAAGATTTATTTTCTTTTTTTAAATTCAAGTATCTAGAAACTAACCACATTTGCTCTAGTCAACATAAGGATGAAAACAAGACAAATGTACCTGAATCGAAGACAATAACGCTAAATTCTGATCAGCCCAAGTGGTCTTCCATCCAGACACATCCAGCTCCTAAGCAGACACATTGCTGCTTAGCTTCTGAATTGCATTGTGTCGCTTACCTTAGTGCACTACTGTCACTAGAGCTGATGTTGTAGGTATAACAATATGTGTCTCTGTGGTAACTGTTTTGAAGTCTAAAAGTAATTCTAGAACAATTTGTTTTCAATGTTTCAGAGTTTCCCAAACTAAGTTTGATAACACATGGGTCATTCATTAACATAAGTTAATGTGTGAATTGGAGTGAGTCATCATGATCACAGGATCCAGAGAGTGTGAACTGATCTGGTGGTGAAGAGCTGTTAAACTTCCTGAGATCTCAAGGCAGAATGGTATGTAGCAGACAGATGATGATGAAGCCCCCCTTGGGCTCTATTTTCACGATCATATGCGCATTGTCTAAAGTTTCTTTGGGGGCGTTCCCGACACAATTTGGTATTTTGACAGCGGGAAAAGCGAACATTGCGCCAGGCGCATGGTTCAAAAGGGTTGGTCTTAAAGTACTTCATTAGTCATGGGTGTGTTTTGGGCGTAACATACAATTAACCAATCAGGATTTATACTTTCATTCCCTTTAAAAGCCAGCGGCGCATTTTCCATGGTCTGTTGCTATTACGATGGCGAATTTACCCGGAAGACAGGAGCGTTTTTCGATGGAGGAGACCGATCCGGGTTTGATTTGATTGACTCCATAATTTTTTTCTCCACATGAAAAACTTTAGTATAAACCCTGCTGCGCGCTCCTGCTGATGAGAGAAGCAGGGTGTGCGCGCATTGTGCAGGCTTTCATATTCCAAAGCGCTGTGCGCCCCTAAAATAGCTTTTCAGCAATGCGCAACTGATGACAGACCAGGGTTTTGTTGGTCACTGGCGGATTTAATTTTTGCGTCCTTATAATAGCATCTGGCACGCTTTGCGCCAGACCACACCTCTTCTTTTCGCTGACACACCCATGACGGCGCAGTGTCATCTGCTATCTAGACAACGTGATTTTTTGCCTGAAAAAATGAACGATGCGCTGGCACAGAATAGTAATGACACCATGCGCATGTCGCGAATGCACAGTGTGCCGCAGCATGATAGGGCCCATTGTCTTTAAGCTCCAAAAAAGAAGTCCAGTTGCTTACAACTTAACACCTTGAGTGGCATTTTGTTTATCAATAAGAGTGCAAATGGCACATCCATAATAATTGTATATATATATATATATATATATATATATATATATATATACACACACACACACACACACACAACTGTGTTCTTATCAGCTGTCTTATCCCTAAGGAACAATAGCTACTAGTCCATTTGTACATAAATTTATTAATTTTTTGTTGGAATCATTCAGTATGACTGTGTGAAAAGGGGTGTGACTGGAGGTATGCAGACATAGTAAATGTTCATATATAAATCTGCATGCAGGCATATATGGAAGCATGCAAGTACTGCAAACACTCTTGTATGTTGTATGTACAACTGCATACTCACGCATACACCCAGATTTTGGTATGTATGCGGACATTTACTGTGACCATTATACTTACTTTACCCGCACACACCTTTATTCTCGCAGCTTTGGTCTTTTTCATTAAGCCACTGTCTGAACCTCAGAAAAGCAATATTTTGTCTAGCCCTGCTCTCACGCTCTTACCCAGGGACATTTATATTCACTCATTTATTTTATTTATCTATTTTTATTAGTACAGTCCATGTGTGAGTCAGGGGCGCAGGCTGGCCTCATCTGCATAGCTACCCTGTAGATATGGCCATGGATGGCACGGCAAGACAAGTGATGGAGGACACAAAACTAATTAAACTGGCTGTAATGGCCTCCTCGTTACTGTCACAAATGAGGGCTCAGCCAGACCTTCCAGTGCTAGAATTACTACATGCTACAAGGAGAATGAAAGAGGGACTGTGTGTGTGTGTGTGTGTGTGTGTGTGTGTGTATTTATGGTAAGTAATGTGTGCCTGTGTGTGTTTGTATGTATGTGTGTTGGAGAGAGTTCAGAGATTGTGTTTTACTCTTCTGTTAATGTGAGCCAGACACCCAACTCTTAGGTGGTGCTGGTTTGTTCTGTCCAGCTCTAAGACCTGTGCTTTTTGAGATCAAGAATAATAAGGGCAGGCTCTATCACTCACTCTCTCTCTCTCTCACACACACACAACCACACACACACACACACGGAATCATTTATCAGCTATTGGTTGGTCAGCACATACTTTGCATTTAATTTTTAAGCTTGGCACAAGGCAATCAAAAAAGGTTACTAATGAGGCTGTATTATATATTTATATATATATATATATATATATATATATATATATATATATAATTAGTACTAGTTTGTTGACAAAGATAATGCTCTGCCTTCCTCTTGTGGCAGGAATGTGCTAATGTCCCAAGATGTAAACATCATGTCCATCTTTTCTTTGGAGCTTGCTCAGACTGTGCTAATGTGGCCTGTGCCGGGAGCGCTGGGGTGCGACGGCAGCGTATTAAACATCTACACGACATTCCAGTGACACAGAATCAAGTGGAATCATCTCTGATGGTGTCCCCCCTGGAGGACAAGCGATTGCTGTCACAGCAGGGTCCCTCTTCTCGCCTTTAATCAGCCACTCTCTGCTCCACGACCACCGCTCACACGCTCACTCTGTTCCGCGCTCACCCCTCTCCCCAACACATACACACATGCACCCACGCACGCACGCTCATCCTCCCACCAATGTCGCCGCTGAGACGCCATATTGTCAGTCCGCATTCCCATCATTGGAAGAGGGGCCCAGGGAGTGCTCACTGGCCGTGCCGGGTGATTAGTTAATAGGAGATAATGCCAGCCATCAGGCCAGGGGGCTCCAGCAGAGTAGGCAGAGGATCTCGACGACATTGGCTGTCCTCTCCCCTCTCTCTCTCTCTCACTGTAGAGTGTCTTTTCTCCTCCAGTATGTCCTTTCACAGTGAGATGACTCATGCGATCAGGACAAGACAGGACGTTACTAGCTTTCAGATTCTGTATCCTCAAGATGCATTCTGGAAGCAGTATTCAACAACAACCCATCAGTATGAATAGAATTCATTAGTAGTATTATTTACATTTCGCTATTCTATGTGATGACATGACTTTTTAAAATTGCTTTTAATAACCAATGCATGTTTAAATGCATGTGCAGAACACCAGTCCTTGCTGAAACTGAAACTGAAATGAATGGGATCAGACCAATACTTTTATATCCTTATTGGAATATACTTCTCAGTGTTTTGCCCTTCTTGAGACTGCTCAGCCAACAATCTAACAGTAGGTAGTGCCAGTACAGCTGTGTGAATCACTTATTCTAAATGTGCAGCCTTCCTTGTAATGCACTTTGGCACAGCTGTTCACAGGGGACGTTGATCTGCAAGAAATCAAAGAAGGCTTTGGAAAGGAGCACAAAAAAGACAACTTGGCATGAGCTTCTTTAAAGTTAAAGTGGAAAACAACAAGTCCCATTACAGCCTACCTTTTGATCCCGGTGGCTCAGTGTATAATGAATCATCACCGAGCTCCTCTTTGACTTAACACTGACGAACACGGCGCATTCATAAAAGCCACTTGATTATGGGGCACACGCGCCTTTTGCAAACTGACGTGTTTCCATGAGGGAGCAGGCAAAAAGGGGAGGTGGACAATGGCACATTGAATTTTTGTTTAGTGGAGGTGGGGGTGGGTGGTTACGAGGGGTGGCAGCAGCTCATAACAAGCAGAAAAGAGAATGGGGTGGTCGGCATACATAATGCGATTATCGCTGTCACAATAGCTAAGCGGGCAGGACTCACAGGGAACGACATGTAATCCACAGAATCATGTGCACAGTGGCAGAGCCAGGGTGATTTGAACGTGATTTGGTCAGGGGAGGAGAGAGCATAGAGCAAGGGCCAATAATGCTTACAGAGGCAACCCATTATGACTTGAACAGAGCTGAACAGTTCAACCCTCATCCAACAGGGGGCATATTTTATCTTTGGCACATGCCTAGGGGTTAAGAGGTTTAAACATGCTCTCTGCTGAGATACTGTGGACAGCTCATGACATTAAGAGTATGTACATAGATCTGCTAGCTTATGCTGACACAGATCATTTTTATTTTCTCTTTCAAAAATATTTGACTTGCACACACCCTGCCTTGTTTCTTGGGTGAATGTGGACCAAGTGTTTATCAGCCCTACAGGGCAATTACTGGCATCATTTCCAGGTCACTTTGGACCTTTCTCAAATGCATTTGGTGTTTCAGTGTTTACAGAGGACAGTATGTATTTGCATAGGTTGAAAAAGACATCTGCTTGATGACCAAATTTGATTGGTGCTCGGTAAGGAGACACTTATTCCTGCCATGATGTTCTAATGAATGAGGACGTTCTGGCAAGGGCAGACCTTTGCAGGCACTGTTTACATGTTGGTAAATGTCCCTATGAGGTTGTCAAGGGTGAAAGGTCAAACCAATACAACTTCCTGCTTAATTAACTCCAGGCAATGTCACCTTCATGCAATGCAAGGGGAATCTCAATTTCAGAAACTGCTCTCCTCCCCAATGGCCAGACTAAACAAACCAGGAGGATATATTAATCAAAGAGTGTCAAATTGATAATTACCTCAAGGTTGTATTGTCAAACCCACCTTTATCCCAGACACATGGCCAAGCCTGTTCACACAGCCCACTGTTCTTTGACTTGGATAAGAGCAGCCATTTTCCACACATTGTGCTGTGGACTGGTTGCTGACAGGACTACTTGAGGAAGCTATTGTTTTTGAGGGTACTTTTGGCTTTTTATTGTGGCACTCGACAGAATGACAAATTCGCCAGATCTATAGTCATTAGTAGCTTCAGATTAGGGTCACTGCGTAATGTAATTGCTCTGAGGAAAATCAGACTCTCTCATTCATCTAAACTTTTATATGAAAGACTGCCGGCCATGCGATCATTAATATTTCCCAATAAAACGCATTTACTTTGAGGGAAATGTTATTAATTTACTTCACCCAACCATCTATGACTATTAATTATGATGAGAACACAAGCTGGATTATTATCAAAACTTCTTACACCTCTTTCACCAAAATCAATGGCATCATACAGCCAAGCAGTCTGTCCTTTTCATATATTCATCTCTGGTATTAAATGCAGGCAAATGAAGAGGACATTTGTAAACGGATATTCATTACACAATCTCTACACTCTTCCCCTCAGTCCTAAAACTCCATTTACATCACTGATGCTTGTGTTGCGATTATAGTTTCCGGGAGTATGACTGACTTGAATTGCTGGTGGGGTTGTAAGTGAGGATACATTTACGGATCAGTTTTCACAGTTTGACTGTTACCATCATTCCTACTAGGGATGTGTTATACTCTAAAATGCTTTTCCTGCCAGATATTATAACTGCGTAAAACACAACTGACATAAGATGTGTTTTCATGTTTTTCTTTAACTTTGCACTATGACTTTGGCATAATAAAACTGTACATCCGTCACAGAATTCAGTCTTTGATGTGTTATTTCGTCTTTCTCCCACAACTTCATGGAAATGGCATAATTTGAGGCAGAGAAAAGCCTCACAAAAATGAAGAAAGAAGTGCATTCTTTCACGCTCTGTCAAGACTAGAAGACATTTCCAATCAAGCCAGAGTAGTATTGATGGGCTGGGCATATGATAACAGGTGAAAGTGCAGCCTAAATCTACAGTCTTTCTAAATGTTAAGGAAACACAGTTGAAATAAATGGTGGCACATGGTATTGCATGAGGCTTATGTTTGCTTCTTCTTATAATACTCTTATAATACTCTGGGGGCCAATTCATAGTTAACACAAGTACGCAAACACTGCTATGGTCGCACACTCACACGCATACTTGAAGTGCAAACTGCTTCATTGACTCCCATGTTATCACACGCATTATTGCATTGCATTAGAATAGTTTTCACTACACTCTTTACACATCATAGCGTCCTTGTGTTTGCGTTTGCCAATGCTTTCATTGACTACAAATCGGCCCTGAGAGTTGAAATGACATTTAAACTGAGGCTGTGAAGTCGACTCAATCCTGATTAGTTAGACAACACACTGAGAAAGCTAGTGCAAAGCTAGTGCCCTGATCAACAGACTTTGGATGGTTATAATTGCTGACCAAGTGAACCACTTACCTTAAATTAAAACCTTTTGACCAATCAGTCTAATTTGTTATAATGCCTGGCATGACTATCCACTAATTATTATCAAAAGGTAAACCCCTGTTCTCCACTCAATTACATGCTCCATTTCAATGGGAAAGGGGTATTATTTTTTGTTTGTACTGTTGGCTTCTGGTGGGTCTTTGGTAGGTCCAGAGGCAGGTCACGGCAGGTCATTCTTCTATCCTATGTGAGTGACCATGTATTCCCCTGCAAATATGAATAAAAAGGCCTCTTTAGAATAGAAGTAATACAATGGGCACATTTGAATTTGACATTTCAAAGCTTATAATTTGTCCAGGCTAAGTAGGTCAGAATAGACAGTGGAGAGTCATCTTTTTGAATGGCTTAAGATGACGTCATAAAGGTCTAACCAGCTAAAACCAATGCTCCCTTCTAGAATACTTTGAATTTACTTGGAATAACAATTGTCTCTTCTCAAAGATACTAAAACATTCAAAGCACTAAATTGCTTTTGAATGCAATGTGTATTATTTTTCTTGGTACTCAATATATTATCCTAAGATATGGTTGTTGAAAATGAATGATTTATCAGTAAAGCTGCCAGACATCCTATAACATGAAGTGTGCACTAAAGCAAATTGCAGATTCTGCATACCATGAGAATGTCCATTATAGCACATTCCAGCGTGTTTCCTTAACTTTTAGAAAGACTGTAGATGTAGCTACAGTGCTGTAATGTGCTATAATGATAGAGTTACAGTGCTATAATTCCAGTTGGTGGTCCGCAAAACAATTCCTCTGTCTCTTGCATTATATATGTATTTGTATTTAGAGGCCCCCCCTCCTCCTTAATTGCCTCTAATACAGTAGGGTTCACAGTGTCCCTGATGACTGGCTTGTCCGGCATTAGTGAGATCACATTGGCTCTTTCTTAGCAGGACGCAAGCTTTCAAAACAGCTTCTCTGACATTGGCCGTGTTAATCTGGACACTGAGTTGCACCCAAGGTTTTCTCCCATCCCATGCATATGGGCCCTGATTGTGAGGCACGACAATGCAAGCTGCAGTGAGTACAAGAAGAGCTTGCTGATCACACACAGCAGACAGTGTGTGTGTGTGTGTGTGTGTGTGTGTGTGTTCCATTTGTGAGTCCATTTGTGGGTGTGCAGCTTTGATAGGCTCCCTACTTATTTCCACCACTCACTCACACACATACAGACACACACTCCTATCCCACTATCTACACATATACATACCTACCTTACCCCCCTTCTCCTGTCCTGTGTGTCTCGCAAACACAGCACTGAGATGTCCATGTACACAATAGCAGTAAGGAGCAATCAATAACTGCCATGGCAGAGCAGGCCTTCTTTGTGACACTAAGACTGTGGCAGAAACAAATGTTTCGCCACGTGAAGGAAGATGGTTGTACAATCACAGGGTTATAATGAGTAAATAGGGGGATTATGTTAATGTAATTGAATTCCTATTGTTTTGGCCCATAATTACGTGGATTGAGGCAGTTCGGTAACAAAGCAGTTGACAGGCAATTACTAATCAGTCTTTGTTACTTGAAGTGATTGAAAAGGACCACAGTAATGGGTCTTCAAGTCCAGTTAGTAAGTCTCACCCACTCAGTGTGCTTGTTGTTGGAGAGCCCGGAGAGACTGCTTTGTTTGGAGTAGCAATCAAACACGTCTGTCAGATTTCACCTCACCTTTTCAGTAAACTAGCAGTGGATGAGAGGGGATGGAGAAAGGAACTTGTGGACCCCCTGCCAGCTTTTTTCTGATAACAAATGAGCCAAACATTCACAAGTACACACATATTCTCTCTCTCTCTCTCTCTCTGTCTTTCTCTCTCTCACACACTCTCTCTTGCTCTCTCTCCTTGTCTGTCTGTCACAGACACATGCACACAGAGACACAGACAGATAGATACATGCACATGTGCAAACACGCCCCCCCACACACTCTTTTTAAGCTGTTTAAAATAACATTGCGACGCTGCCACCCATAAATCAAATTTGTGTGTGTGTGTGTGTGTGTGTGTGTGTGTGTGTGGTTGCTGCGAATGTGTGATTGATGCCTGGCTTTCCCCAAAGTGTTTGATCAGGGGACAGAAGCCAAACTGGCGACAAGGCAGAGATAAATGCTCCAGCACTCGGATTAACATCCCAAGGTCACCAAGGCTGGGCATTTCAATTAAGGAAGGACTTCTTTTTCTTCTTTTCAGAGGACACATCTCCAGCAAGGCCCACCAGCTTAGGAGGGGCAAATGACTATTTAATGAGATTGTCATTCTTGATTGTGGTAGAGAAAAGTTGGGGAGTGTTGTGGGTGAGGGGTGGGGTGGGGGAGGGGGTGCTATTAAAGCGCTGTATTTACATATATTGTGTGTGACCTTATAATCTAGGCTAAAATGGTGAGAGGAAAAAAATTGTAAATTTAAGGAGAAAAAAAGAGGATTAATGTTTCCAAGGAAGACCTTGTTTGACTGCAAGATTCACTCTGGCTCTGCAAGCGCTGACTTGGCTTATGTGGATTGGATGGTTTTACTGTATGAGTGATTTTTTTGTGTGTGTGTGGGGGGGGGGGGGGGCACCGCAGCCTGCTCCTTTCACTCATACCTGTTAATCGCTCATTCATCTCTGTCTTCTCCATCCATTGTATGATTGGCATGCTTTGACACATGTAAGTGACAATTTCCGGGCATGTCTCCCCATGTTGCAGATGGGCTTGACAGATTGGCACTTTCTCGAATGGCATTAACCATATTTCAAGGCATTATGTTGGGCCTGGCGGTGTCACAGGAACATGCCTCAGACTGACTTCCTGAACCATATTACGCCATTTGCCTGGAATACTGGTTGACAGGGAATGTAGTGATCTGTCAGTAGAATACACTGTTACTTTAATAATAGACATTAAAATGACCCTTCCAACCACGTCGAGTAAACACTGACTGCCATACTGTTTCATGCGGTTTTAAAGTGCTCTGTGTGATCTCAGATTTTTTTTTTGAGACAATGCTCAATGTTAATGCCAAGACATAAATAAATAAAACTTAGATGATTTGGATCTTCATTATATTTGGCAGAGGTAGTTGAGATGGAAAATGTGAAAGTTTTCTTAAGGATATGAAGAAACTCAAGAAAAACATATCCTGCTTCTTAACAAACATGTAAAGTCCAATTAAAATCTGTCTGTTCGATTCACATTGGAGTGAGACTCCCAACTAACACTATCTCCAGAGGACACCTTGTTGATTTTAATCGCATCAGTGGTCAGATTTGATTGGCCTCTGATTTGCTTCAAGTACATTTTTACCATATATTTTTGCCCTTGTTTGCCCTTACAGCATGACTTGAGAGATGAGACTAATTAGTTAGTCTGCATGCTGAATTGCACAAATGAGTGATGTTCAAATTAGTCAAAGGAAAAATGTGCATTTATTTCACAATGATTCCTTTGATTTGTTGTGTGTGCACTGCATTAAGAACACAGACAATACATTACATATTAACCACAAATTGAAAACCACACACTGAAATTTAAAATGCTAATTCAGTGTGGTCAAGGTCCAAACAGTGTCATATGCTCATTCTCTGTAGCACCACTAAATATGACTCTCTCATTATTTCATTCTACAAAAAATTTCTTTTCACTTTGCAGTGATGAAATTTATTAAACTTTGAAATACACAGTATATGTCATTAAGGCATATTTACATAAGAAATTAAAGGTAAAGAATATTTTCTGTATTGCCTGTTTCCAAATCAGACATTGCTGGATTTTAGAAATAAAGTAAAAAAGAAGCTGTATCTTAAGGCATAAGCAATACAGGAATATCACGCAAAGCTCATACAATTTTTATGAGGTCTATGAAGGACATTTTTTATTAAAAGCCGCATGATAAGGAATGTGATCCCAGCTTCCAGGCCTCAGAGTCAAACTCTGATATGGATGATGTGAATACACGGAAAGGGTTTAGTTTTTATATGTGTTCTCATTCTGCATGATTAAAAGTGGATCAGTGGCTGACAACTACAGACTCACTTAACAGCGAGAAGGCAGAGGAGGAAGCAAGATGTGAGAACACTGTCTTCTACAAGAGCACAAGTGTTTTTAAATTGGGGCATGGGAGAAAATGTGAGTTTTAAAGTCATATTTTTAACACGAGTGTTTGCATTTCATTTCCTGATAAAAAAGGGGGCTTAAGAGTTGTATTATTTATGAATTGCCAACTCAGCAGTAATTGACCCAAAATGCATACACTCAGATGCACAGTCATATGGCTGTGGGTCTTTGTCGGCGACGTGAGATGCATGTGGATTAGTATTAATGTTATTTACTTTTCATCTCTAAGCAGAAGGCCTGGACGTATTTTAATGTGATTTACTGGCATGGATTTACAATCTAATGATACTTGCAAAACGGGCCATTAGGCACTTCACTGCAAACATTTTATTCATTCAAAAACAATTCACATCCACAGAGCCAATCTTTCATCAGAATCACATTTATTACAGGAAACAATAATAAAAGTGTGTGTGTTTTAAACACTTGGGATGTCCAGCAGAATTGCTCTAGATAAAGGAAGCTTATAAAAAAAAAAAAAAAAAAAAAAAAAATATATATATATGTATATATATATATATATTATTATTATTATTATTATTATTACTTTGTTTGTGTTATTGTTGTCTTTGTCATCTCATTTCATTCTTTTCAATGAATTTCTATCAGGTCCAGCTTGAGTCCCAAAACCGATGTTCCATTTTATGATTCTAATGAATATTTGCTCATGCCAAGCTCCTGAACATGGATGTCCCATCTGCATGGGCTATTCCAGCTTTAATCAAAGATGCGTGAAAAAAAAATAGTAGTATTTTTAGCAATAAAAGTTTTCCGCCTTTGATAGACCTTCTAAAATATATACAGCACGTCCACACAGCCCCCAGTCATTACCATATTACTGTGAGTGGTCTATGTGTTTTTAAGCATGATTCATAGTGTTGCATTGCACATCTAATCGGAAAAGATGCTTTCATGTGTAAAATGTGTGCCAAAATGAGATGCAAGCCATCTAATATAGCTCATCGAAGTCTTTGATATGTCCAATTATGTAAACAAGGTTTAATAAGCAAACAGACTGGCTTCCGCGATACTGAATCTGATTAAGGCCTAGTGGTCAAAATGTCAGCACTTCCTTTCAAAGAGATCAAGATCAAAGTAGAACATGGCTCCCCAACCAGATTTGGCTGGAACTCAGTGGCATCTCCAAGGCCCACTCTTAGAGGGGCCATTCTCAGCCTCTCTGTTGCAGGGTAGCTTCAGAGTCAGGGGAAAAAAAAAAATATTTTTTTATTTCAACCAAATCCCAAAACCAAGTGCAAGACTATAAAAAAAATGTGTAAAATCAAAGAAAATGAACTTCCACAAGAAGACAGACCAAGGGCGTAGATTTAGTCTCAGCATTGGTGGGGACACCCCACCATCACCAACAACCCTGCCATCTATCATTGTTTGTCCTCAGTAATTAAAATCACCCTTATTGAGTACTGAATTCTTGATAACATTTGCAGTGGAGAAATCAGGTGTTCATTCAGTGAATGCATACAATATTTAGTTTGTTAATAATGGTTTGCAACATTGATGACTGAGTCAGTAGTTGTTTAGCAACCCACAAAAATGAAATAAAAATGCTAACCTCTTCCAATACAAACAGATTGGTGGTAGCCGAGTGGATAAGGATGCAGTACACAGAGTCATGGGTCATCTGGCCTCAGGATTTTGTAGTTTTTATTTAACAATTTCATTGCTAGTATTTTTAATGGTGATGTCATGCTTAGCTTTACAGGTAATAAGGGAAATACTCCAAATTCCTACAAATTCCAATATTTCCAAAATTTCCAAAATTTTCCAAAATTTAGTTTTATACTTTGGCACAAGAAATGTGTGGCATAGGCCTTGTAATATCATTGGATGAAATCTCTTTATCAAAATCTGATTCCTTTGAAATTCCTAATAAAAATGCACAATAGTAACAACAACAATCATTTGGTTTCATACCAAGGTTCTTTCAAGGTATCCACAGTTTAACTGAGATGGAGGGAGGAGTTTAGGGACTAAAGGCCATGCTGAAAAGATGTGTTATGCACAGGCCCAAAAAAGGGTAGCTTGCTCCACAGAGGGCAAATTGTCCTAATCAGGGGACCACAGGGGACTATGTTGAGATCAGAAAGTTATTGGGATAATGTAAAGGATTTGTAGAAGAGGGTATAATTATATTTCAGAGCCTCACGCTCAGAGAGAAATATTTTGCTGTTCCTATGTAGGAATACTGTACCTTGGACATGACAGTTGCATTAGGCTACAACCACATTTTATCACTGAGATGCCTGCTCAATAGCAAAGTCAGCTTGGCCTCATAAGGAAGCCCCTCCTCTTTCCACTTCAGAAAGCAGATCAAGATTTTGCTACTGTTTCCACACACATAAGTATGCTCGCGACACCGGATGCTTGTCTCTGCTATTCCATGCTATACACAGCTGGGTGTAAATAGTCACATTTACTATGTCCATCGGGTGACAACAGCATTGCCCAATTAATATTATGTTAAACAATATTAAACAAATATACCTTACGTGAGCCAGAAAAAAAGGCTAATTTCACACCCACTTAAATGATCTGATAATAAGATTTCTTTTCCCAAATAAAATCATGATAAAATCATTTACCTTCCCTATATTTCCAATAATTCATAATCAGGACACCATCTTTCCTTATCATCTTTCCTCTACCATGTTGTTGTGTTACAGAGTAGCAGGTTAGTTTTTTTCTAAAACTCAACAACTAATTTGATACATCCACCGTAATGCTACCCACTAGACTGATGACAGGTCAAACTTAGCTTGCTGCTAAAACATCAGTTGTCATTTCAGCAGATTGCTATACTCACATACTGAGTGGGCGGTTAAAAACTGTCCTGCGGTCTTTTCATGATATATCATCTCCAAAGTGGCCAAAATGTGTTGTCATGCTAAGCTTAATGCTTAAATTAAAAAAGTTAGTTTAGTAGCAGGCTACTGGTAATTCAACTATGAAACATTTTGCCTGCAAACAAGGTGCAGCTATTTTTTTGCACAGAGCAGCTGCTGGTGCGTCTGCACACAAAGTTGATGGAGTGCTGAAGCATCTGACAAGCCAGGTAGATGTTAGCAGGAAAAGGTAAAATTGATTTCATCAGTATTATTTGTTAAAAATTAATAGAAAATGCTATTTAACCCTAATAAACCCTATTTAATCAAGACATTTTTTTAGATCTAAATTATTGGTGGGGACAATCCAGGAATTTTTGGACATTGATGAGGAAACATTATTTGCGTCCACCCTAATTCTACGCCCTTGAGACAGACAGTCAAAACGTATGCCGCTGAAAAGCCTGACAGCTCACATCAACTGTGGGCACAGCACTTTTGTTCATCACAGCAAAGAGCCTTCCTACTCTCCCTCCATGGAGGATTTAAATAGATCAGGTTCACCAACAATTCACTAGTCAACAGGGCTTTAGCAATCAGGTTCTACTAATCAGGGGTCTGTTTCCCTCCCTGCTAATTGGTTAGCAACAATGGTTTGGGGAACTACACCACAGGCTGGCAACAACCAATTAAGATATCTACCCTAGTATCCCACTCACAGGGAAAACAAAGGGAACATGCACAGCTCACATAGAAATGATCCTGATCCATACACCGAATGCATAAACATGAAAAATGACAAATTATTGCAACAGGACAGAGCCCATGTGCACCTAGGTTACTGTCAAAACAAGCTACCAACAGATCAGAAGCACATACATTACTAATAAAGACAGCAAATTAATACGCCGGGGTTCACACGGTCACACTGATATAGCTACCATTACGGGAGGCAAAGGAGGATCCAGAATTTCGAAGCAGGAGAAGATCATAAGCCTGTGACTTTTCTGACTTTATGTATGACTCATCTACTTTATAAAGGAGAAATACAGCCCCAACTTTTTTTTTTCTGAGCTATACTTCTGTAAGTTAGTTCTGATGTGTGATGAGCCATATTTCCAAAGGATTGCATTGCCAGAGTAGCTTACAGGCTATGGGTGAGCAAAAAAGATTGATTGACAAGATGTTGTTGGTGTGCTGGCAGATGTACCAAGAAAGTATTTCAGGGTAAATCAAGCCCATTTAAGTCTTAATGTATTTTTTTTTTCACATATGCCAATTTTCCATCAGCGCCAAACTTCATTTTAAAATGGTTCTAATTATAATAGGTTTAATTTCAATGAGAACATTTGAAAGTGTATGCACCCTAAATAGATTTTATTCAGTGTGACATGTAGTTCAAAGCTACCAGCAAGACAAACCATACTGAAAACTCTCCTCAAACCAAAAACACACCAGTTTTGAGCCCACATCAGCTACTACAACACAGGCTTGCCTCCGCCTTCACAAGGGTTTATGAAAAGAGCCAGACTGAAATCCGCTTCATCACCCCCATCCCTTCCCACCATGCATCTGTGCTTAAACCTCTCCTGAAGTGACTAATTAGAGCAGGGATATTGCTTGGCCAACCACACTCTGACCTTGCCCTACATGGCCAGAGCTTGTGGACCACACTCTGTTAGCCACAAGCCACTACTCCCTGCCCGGAAACCCTATATGTTTAAGTGCATATAGGTCCACAGTTGATTGATTAAAGTATTAAGTGCAAACAATATTTGCAGACTGCATCATTTACATCTGACCTGAACATAGTAACTTTGGGGCTCTAGTCCTGAAAGTTGATAAACATGAAAACGGAGCTAACTGGATGTCCTTCGTTTACTGTTTCCTATCAGATGCTCTGTGCCTTACCTTACATTACATGACCTATGTATTATTTGTTTGATACAAATAATACATAGGTCACAAGGTTTGCCTTGCCTTGGCTCTTCACATTGTAGAAATGATGAAAATCGATCGACCCACTTGGTTTTATACTTGCTTCATCCACTGTTCATGCAGAGCACAAAGCGGAAAAGACAGAGAGGAGAGGGTGTGTATATCGGGTGAAGCCAAGGAAATGTGATTAATTTCACGCCCTGATGACAAAAACACAAACAACCACTTTGTGTCTTTAGATCTCTTTCAGCATGTATTAACATTTTCAAGGCAGTGCGCCATTTTTACACTTCTCATAGGTACAAAGTGTGTCTACGCATTGTCATTTCTCCTGTAACCTTAAATAAGAAATAATAAATGAGTGGCTTGATTTATTGATGAAACCATCTCTTTGCCGCAGGCACGACTCAAGGCTAAACCAGTTATAACAAAGATAAAAGCAAAAAATGATGTTGAATTTCAAGCTATCCATAACAAATGAGATTCACCCTTTTGATTTTACACCTCAGAAAATGTACAATAATTGACTCCATGCATGGCATTGAAACAGTTTTTAGAAAAGTGCAGAAAGTCCCATGGACCTTTAGCTCTGCAGAAAGAAAAAATACAGTATATCTGAGTTGACATTGCTGTACATATAGCTCATACAAGTTCAGACAATCTTTTTTAAAAAACGCTACTACTATCTTTAGTAAAAAATAGTATTACTACTATCTATACTAGTATATACTACCTCTCCCTTGCATGGAACACCTTTAGCAGTCTACATGCTTACACTCAGTGTCATTTCATTTGTCTGGTGTAAGTGAAGACAGCTATTACACCTTGCCTTCAGAGAAGCTATTTTGATCTAAAGCATCCCTCCAATAATGAGGGGCCTTGTTTGTCCCCAAGATCGTTTAATTATCCACTGTGTCCTCAGTGGTCAGGGACACTTCAATATTAGGGTTTGAGAAAACAAACATGTTGGCTTGTCTGCCTCGCTGGCCAGCTAATCACCCTCTGGACTCTGGCGAGAGGTGCGGAGGTCTTGGGGTGTCTGCTGTGTGTCTGAGCTGCGAGTGGAGAAATTAGCACACCGGAGGTCATTAATTTCTCTTCGTCCCCACCCCATGTACACACGTTTCGTCCTTGCTCACCAGGAAAGACAAAATCATGTCATGGACTGAGTTTGCTTGTGGTGGTGTGGTGTATCCTATTGGCTGCAGCTCCTTTCCCCTGTCCCCTTGTCTGTCTCTCTCCAGCAACTGGGCTCAGATAGCCAATGACACCATCAATAGGCTGTGCTGGGTGATTAGGACAGCTGTCATTAAATAAATTAAATCCATCACCAAAATGCGATCCCCTCCAAGGTGGAAGCAGTGTGTGTGTGTTTGTGTGTGTGTTTGTGTGTGCGTGTGTGTGTGTGTGCGTGTGTGTGTGTGTGTGTGTGTTTGTGTTTGTGTGAGAGAGGCTACAGTAATAAAGGTGGTAGTCAGTGATATATAAAGACATGACTGAATATGTGTGCTGTGGTTGGGGTATTGGGAAGGGTGGTGATTTTCATAAGCTGGAGATTACTTTTTCCTGCTGCACTAATTATGATGTAACTGGAACAACAGCATGAGGTGTGTGTGTGTGAGAGAGAGTGTGCGTGTGTGTGTGTGTGGTGATTAACCTGGGGCAGCTGAGAAATGAGTCTAATGAGATGAGCGGGACATTGGATCTGTTCAATCAATCCCCCCCTCCTCTCCCTCCCCCTCTTCCCCAAAGTGTTTAAATGCATCTGTGCCCTTGTAATAGGTGACAGTGACTCTCTCTTGAACTCATTTAGCATATCACAATGCCTTCATTTATTTCCATCCCTACTTATTTTTTATGTTTTCTTTGCCCCTTGATTAAAGGGTCCTATCATGGTTAGTGTGTGTGCCTGTGTGTATGGCCATGTGTACGCAAGCAAGATTGGAGTCAAACGGAAGGTTACCAAAATTGCCATTGAGGTCTGACATTATTAATGAGTACAGATATCCACAAATAAGTTGTAAGTGACCAAAATTTATTTGGGAGGGATCGTGGAATGCTTATATATTGTATGAAATACTTTTCTGCAGGCATTACTGAGTTACTTTGGCATTCTGCACACTTTAGTCCCATTCCACACATCTAGCCCCAACTTCCCCCCACACTCGTTCTTCATACCTCAGCCTACACCCAACAGTGTTCTACACAGTTTACTCCCTGCCCTGCCCTGCCCTGCCCGACCCAACCTCCCCGCCCCGCCCGCTTATGCCCATGCTCAGTATAGGCTGACAAACAGAGACAATTTTGCTGCCTTTCTTACACCCAGTATTTATATGAATGTATGTGGCTGCAAAGGCACACATTGCTATGCCTGTGAAATCCCAGTGGACTTTTTACAAATGTGTCCCTGACGATTAGATAGAGCAGAACTGATGGAGATGCAGTAAATAAAGGCAGAATCCCCAGTGCTCACTATTCATGGCCGCTAAAACTTCTTTTAAATGGTAATGTTCAGACTTGCTCTCAGCAGGATGCAATGTAACAATATTATTCTAATTCAACATCACACAAGTTAGACACTCACATTTTTCTTTTTCTTTTGTTTTGAAAGGTTTCCAGTGTCCTCACTTCTTCGGTCAGACTTGTGGTCATTTTTCCCCCAATTGACAAATAATAGATTAATACCTGCATCCATTTTCTTTTGCGATGATTAACTATACTGTTAAAGAAGACTCTGTTTCCCTCTCTATTATTGCAATGTTTCCTCTTCCTGTAGAAATAAATCATGCTAATGCTCGGATTTGTCAGACTGCATTTGTCAAGATGAGCCCAAACAGATGAATGTTGTTAACACATTAGCATTTATCTCAATGACCCCTTCTTTGGTTTCAGGTGCATCCCAACCATACATCACACCTCTACACAACGTAATGGATGGAGTAGACAAACAGGTCTTGGGCGTTACAAGGTAGTAAGATGGTGGTTACAACAAAGTTAAAGAGAGAAAGTAACAGAAAGATATCACGCCCCACTTTTCTGTTTTTCATTTGCAGAGGGGTGAGAGAGAGTAGGAGAGTACGAGTGGTCTCATTCCTTCATTAATTCCCAGCCCTACTCCTTCCTTCCTTGCTTCCACAGGCTCCCAGCAGGGCTCTGTCCTTGGACACTGCTGTGCAACATCCTTTGAATAATCAGTAAGTTTGAGTTATAGTTCCATTGCCTGATGGTGACATGCTGGTATAAAGAGGTTTTTGTATTCTCCTTTCAGCTACGGTGTGGCTGGCTCTTTTTTGCTGTCCTCCTGATCCTCTCTCTCTCTCTCTCTCTCTCTCTCTCCACTTGGAGCATTTGAATGAGAGTGAGACGATGATTAGGGAATTGAGGTAGTGGGTTTTCGGACCTCAGGCATGGCTTTGCCAAAGGAGGATACTAACCTCACTCTTGGGATATTAAGTGTTAAAAGAATTTCAAAGCATCTCGGATTAGTGTTAATGTCATCTGACCTTGGTCACCACTGGCCCCTTATCTCATGCCTGCACAGCCTTTTTTAATTTGCTTGATCATCTTGACACAACTCAGCATCAGGCAAAGTCGAATGAATATCAAAGGGACCCAAGTTAGCGAACAGCTAGGGACTGTGAGATGCCGTCAAGAATGACCTTGTTTTTTGTAATGTCTGCTAACATGGCCCAGGACCTTAAGACCAGAGCCATATAGTTTGATGAGATCAGGTAGAGAGGCTACACCTGATTGCCACACCTACAGGCATTGATAAAACCAGGTATTAAGTGTAATCCTCTACACATATGACCTTTTGTCACCTAAGATTAATGCCCTCATTCAACATGCCATCTATTCAGTCTAGTTCCTCCTTCTCACTTTCTCAGAATTCTTTTCATGTTATTCTTTGTATTACTGGTCCCTTACTACTCTAGAGTTTTGTGATTCAGAATGTTCACCTTTCATTTAACAAAGAAAAGAGGAAAAAAAAAACGATTGTCCTTCTGGCTGTACGGGAAATCTTTTTTGCTGCGTATGCTAAAACACAAATTAGTCTGCAGTTGGAAAGGTCACAGGAGAGGTGCTGAAATAAAGAACTGTGCCTCACTTTACATGAACACAGGCTAAGGTCACAGGCTACAAAACTTTTATTGTAACAGGATATTCAGTGCACTTTGTTTAAATGCCCTGTTGTATTGTGTTTTTTGTATTTATAAATGCATTTGTGTTGTTGGGTTTCAAGATAAATGGACAGTTACACTTTTTACTTCAGTAAACACAGTCTAATGATAAACACAAAAACACAGAATGTATTGCACTCACTCTTTTCACACATGTATATCTTTTATGCACACATCAATATATGCAGAAAATCTTTTTGCTTTCTTGAACACCTTGTACAGTTTGTTTTAGCAAGGAGTGAGAGAGAGAGCTGTAGCTCTTTGAACTGAGTCTGAAAATCCATCAATTGAAACAAGTGCCTTTTGATTTCAGCAGTAATGCATCTCATGGTAGCCCATGCTAAGCTATCCTAGCGTGTGCATTTTGTAGAGAGAGGTGGGGCTCCTCTGAAGCTTTAGTTTGACTGACATGTCTGATTAGACCCACCCGTTGGACACCCTAGCCAGTGTGGACAGGTGTGGACGGATGAAACCCGTATTACCCATGGCAGTCTTTTCAAGTCGTGTAAGTCTCAAACGAGTGCGCCTGTCGTCTCCCATGCCGCTCGACAGAGGACGATGGCACCTTGATTTCACCACTCTTTGCCGTCTCTTCATCCGTCAACATCATCTGGTGGGAATAATTGGCGCTGGCGTTGACAAATGTGAGCCCACCTTTGGTAATTAATGAATGAAAGCAAGGTGCTCTTCCGTGGGCTCTCTGATCTGAGCGGAGGAGCTCCGTCACTCCAGTGCGAACGGCAACAGTCACCCGGGGAGATGCGTGTGTGTGTGTGTGTGTGAGAGAGAGAGAGAGAGTGGGAAATGTGATGCATTTGCATTCATAGAGGAAGAGGTGTAACACACAAGAAACACTTGCTTGTGATAAATGTTTCCTTGTCAAACATCAAAGTCGCCAGTCTCTCACGTGGAAAACACTTAAAAGCTCGAGAAAGTCATCAGGCTTTGGTTGCATTGGGAGGCTCATCAGAGAGAACAGAGGAGAGAAGCAGAAAAAAAAAAACATACCCTCAACAGTGACACAGTATTTGTTTTTCAGAGTCTCAGATGATGTTGTGTCTGTAAAAATATTTTCCCCATTTGGTGCACTCCAGTGATCAATAACTCTATGTCATTGTCATAAAGTATTACAGTGCCCCTTTTATGCCTTGCAATGCATGCAGCAATTTCATGCATTGACTGGGAGTGCTGAGATCATGCAAATAATGTCTGTAACTTGTCATAGCACTGGTGCCTATCTATGTTTAATGCGATAGGCTGAGGGTATTTATGTGTTGCCTGACATTTTCCCAGAGTGTGTTTGAAACCTTCACGAGCCATTTAGCAGGTGTTAGGAACAGTGGAATTGGTTTTTGATATGGATCCTGGTGCAGGAGTTGCAGATGAAGATAGCCGACTGTAAGTTAAGGTGGGCCACGTTATATAGCGCAGAAGACTCTAATTTATCTCTGGGTATAAGCACTGAAATTATCTCATTATTTATACCTATACAATAAATACAGGGTGAATCTGTGTGTAATTGGGAATGGGCATCCTTGTATTTGCCACCTCTCTCTGGGTATGTGTGCATAATGGTGTTTATGACAGAATTAATATGAGAGGATTAATGCTCAAATGCATCTGCACAATGTGGTATAGCTGGGTAGACTGGTTGTCATGACTGGTTGCCTGGTTGTCTCTATCACATCAGGGGCTTCGGTTGGCCCCCTATCTAAGGCAAATGAAACAAAGTAAAAATAGCCTAAGTGGCCATGCTGAGTATGTGTATCAATTAGGCTAATAGCTGGGTATGTGTGAGATTGAAGTGTGTGCGTGCATCTGTGTTGTCTATGACTGTGTGTGTCAAGCTCACCCCATGCAACCCAACCAAATTGCAACATGCTTATCATTGTTGTCACATGTGTTACCCTCTCAAGACAGACCAATGAGCTGGGTCTGTATTCTTTTGTTCCAGCATGGTGCAGAGCTGCCGGGACCACTCCACTGATCTTGGTCCAGGGCTTTATGCCCATGCTGCCCCTCCATGCATGAGTGTCACACCCATCTCTTCTCAAAAAGACCTAGCACCACTGAATCACCTGAAGCAATGAGGGAGATTGTATCCCATACTATGCCACACTCTCAGCTGCTTTGCATATATAGACTCACTTTGTGTTAAGAGGCACATACACATTTATACTTAGAAAACTGCATACAGCCTACTGCTAATATTCTCTACAAGGTCATAAATGTATGTGCACTTTCTCACTAAGGGCCCATTCACACCGCCAGTGGCACGTGAGTAGTGTAGCTGTGTAGCTTTTGTACCGCTTTCATTTAGAATCCATGGCTAACATTTTGTAACTTTCATTAATGTCATTACAAATCATTATTAGTTATGAATAAATAATTTTACAAATTTGTTAACATGGGCTAATGCTGTACAACTCATATATTTATGAAGGGATACGTAGTAAGAATCCATATAAAGACAATACAAATCATTTGTAGATGTACTATTAATCATATTCTAAAACTGCTTGTTCGTTTTTTTTTTTTATTGTGATTGGCTGACTCGCGTTCCAAGCCGTTGTAAATCCAACACAAACACACAGGTTTGCCTCTTCCTCACTGTTGTAGCATTTAGTGTTGCCCGGCAACCACCTCCCCAAAGGAACTATATGTTTTAGCGGAAGAATGGTTATTTATTAATACATTTTTACAAAGTGTTACCAATGCGTGTTAACAGATTAGACCATGTTCACTGCACATGTACCCGTAGCAATGCACCGTACTGTCTACTACCAAATAGAAGAGCTCTATTTTTTTTTATGTGCTAGACGCGGTCTCAGTAAGCTTTAAACGAGAGCTTCTGGCAGCCGTTTTGCGCAGGAGGTTTCTGGTGCGAATACAAAGGCACACGTGCACCGCAAACGTACAACAATTGTTGAGTGCTGTGAATCTGTGGTCAGAATGATGCTTAAGCCTTTTTAGCTTAGTTCATTTTACGTCTGATACCCATAGGCTACTGTATACTTTACATTATAAACACCTGATGGTTTCATTAAAAAGGGTAGTAAATGCAACAGTACACAGATTTGATAAGGTTACATCCTTACATTCAGGCATCCCCTGCTTAAGTCCACGCAAAACACGGGGCTCGGAGGTTGGCCTCTCCCACCGTAAAGGCACACTTCAATTGCTATTCATTAAAAACAGCCAACTGATAAACCTCAATGGTGAGAAAAGAGCGCTACTGCAAAATTGAAGCTCAACAAAATAGCTGTTGCTTGTGTGTGTATTTGGTTGGACTTCTGAAATCTAAAATCTGTTCCAAAGACTAGTTCATAAAAGAGCCAACATTATGTTTCAGCTACCCAAACAATTTTACATCACTAAGGCAACCTGAAGTCAAGCCATATATGATTTGGCTGATGAAGTGGTGCACAGAACATTGGGAACCATGGACAAATAAAAGGTAAGGCAATCTTATATTGTTCCAAGGTGTTATGTGGTGTTTTCGTGAAATTCTTTTGGTTTTTAATTGCCTTGAATGCAGCTTTGGCTACTGTTATCGGCCCAGAGCTACTTGGTTCGCATGCTAACTTCATTGGATGTCTGGATAAAACCGTGCTTCGCCTTTGTTGACATGTCGAGCCCGTGAACACTGAATAATTGTTCTTCACGTTCTTTTGCTGTTAACGGTTAGTTTTGGATGTTTTAACCAATATAAAAGACACATAGCACACAGCAATTATTGTGAAATGTCACTGCCAACTGATCACGCAGAGAGAGAGAACATCATGTGTAAGCAGAATTGGGGTTAGTAATTGTCTGTGTTCAGGAAGAGCATGACTAGTGACCAGCCAGCACATTACAATGTGTCACCTTGTGTCACTACTCTACACTACACGTTGGTCTTATTTAATTAGGCAGGGCCTGAAATCTCATTAGGATGAAATAGAGAGTAAACGGGGGAGTCTCCAAGTTTGGCGTGTTTGTTCAGTATCAGGCTTCATCACACTTCAAAGGGCCTTTGACGAAGCTGTGTCAGTTCACCTGATTGAACTCTAATTATACCGAGCTCCCATTCCAGGGGTTTAATCACAGATTAGGATTCGAAGGTTGGTGGCAGGTCAGGTGAAACATAAACAGAACATTTTCTTTCTTTCCAAATGTGAAATGGATCTCCTTAGAGAGAAAAATAGTTTAAGATCATCAGTTTGTCTGTGTGTGTGCTCTTTGGTCCAAAGCAATTAGATATGGGGGCATTATCAGTTAATTAATGAAAATTCATTTACTTTTGACTTGACACATTTTCAGATGTTCCACAAAATCGTGTACGACACACCTGTTCTATTACAGCTATGTGTAGACTAGAGAGTCAGATAGAATTTAATTTCACTTTTGTTCTTGAAAAAGAAAAAGAACCATGTGCTAAAAGTCACCATCCCTCCCCACTACACATAATGTAAAATTTCAATTTGTTTTTGTAGATGCATTTAACTGTATAGGCCATTCAAAAAACATCTACCAAAACAAAAAAAATAGAACTCTCTATTAACACATTTATAAAGGGCTATAATTTATTCATAAAGGCTAACAATTATTGGCATTATTAATAGTAATGTATTAATAATACAAAGATTCTTGTGACTGGACTCATAAGGCATTATAATGCTAAGTCTAGATGTTTATAGATGTCTAGATGTTTATAGAGTCATGATGCCTTATGAATACCGTGTTCATAGAAAGTTTTACCAATAAATTAATCTTTAAAGTCTATCACTGAAGAATCACATTGATATTCCAGACATTTTTCTTTTCATTATGAGTGAATGAAGCCTTGAAAAACATTGGGATTATTCTGCAGCAGTTGAGAAACACATTGGTGAAGTAATATTTTATGGCAGTTATGGCTGCAAGACTAGCTCCAACCCCAGTAAAGTGACCTCAAGGGTAGGACAACAGATGGTGGGAAAGAAAGTATAGACTGGTTTGAGGAGGAGGCAAATATAACCTTTCTTGAGCTGCAGATCTAATTCACTATATCATATGAAAGACAGGTGTTCCTCCTAGAGGGCTAGGCAAGAGGAAGAGTTGGCCATACCTAGCTTCTCGTTGAAGTATACTTAACCTTTGCCATCTGGGTGTCAGGAAAGAAATCGACCCAGTTATTTGACTAGTTCAAAAAGTTTACAGAACGTCTTCTGATTTAAGATTTTCCTCAGTGAATCATTCAGCTCATCTGGATTCTCAAACTAGCTTTTAAAAGGCATCATATCCTGGGCATGAACTTGAATTGTGGGGCTGGATTGATTGAACTTGAACTACTGACAGGATCCTTTCAATTTTCATATTTTCTTACTTTCAATTGTATTTTAAGAATAAAATGAATTTCATCTATTAGGTACTGCAAAAAAAATCTTGTAAGTTGTTTTCTAAAGAGCATTTCCAGACTTCACATTATTCAGTGATGTACAGTGTGGCAACACAATACAGAAAAAGCCCCTTGGTCTTGATTCTGTGTGATTCTTCAGATCTATACCAATAAAATACACAGTATAACATTGCAGTTCCTAGGAGCTTTAGTTTGTACTTACCTGTTGTATTCCATTTGAAATAAAAGTAGCAAAATTGCCAGTGGCATCTAATGACTTACACAATATCTATAGTGAGTGATGCAGAGTGGCTTTTGTGCTCTTTTCACATATGGCTTGAGATGCATTTGATAGCTATGTAGGGACCACATATGACAGCAATCAATTTCTCAGTCAGAGTTTAATCTCCTTTCTCATTTTATGTCTCAAACTGGTTATTCATAGGATTGTTTGCAAAAATTCCTAACACCATTGTCTACGAGAGTGTTCTCCAGTAACTGGAACATATTCTCTCTTTCTTTCACATAATCTGCTTTCATGGTCGCCTTGATGCTGTCTTGCCCTCCCCCATCCACCTCATCTGGATGTGGATGAAAAATCTTTCTTTTTGTCTCTCTCTCTCTCTCTTTGTTTTTAATTTGCCCCCTAGGAAAAAAAAGTGTAGATATTCTCCTCACTTGAAGGTGCATGTGGCTCCGATTGACTGACGTGAAAAATGTGTCTGTGTGGCTGCTTGATTGTCAGTCTCTTTAATAATCCGTGTATAATTTCCTTTTTGTTGGCAAAGTGATTATAGGATGCGGATGCTGATCTCATTCGCCCGCCCCATGCGCCTCAGTGCATTAGTGCTGAAGCACATAAACACGGAGGAAGAGAAAGGATGCTGAGAATACTCAAGCAGTGCTGGGACAAACACTGTGTGTGTGTGTATGTGTGTGTGTGTTTGTGTGTTTGGGAGGGGGGTGGTGGTCTTCACAAAATCTGGAGGGAAAAATAGCATTATAACATGGCACTGTGACATTCATTACTTGCAAAGGCCATTCCAATTAACTAAGGTTTCAAGACATGCATATTGTAAATTGTAACACAATGGTAGAACTGCATCATCATAATGATTTTGTGTGAAAAAAAATGTTGTCTTTATGGAGTGTAGATTTGTACAGATGTATTTATCAGGCTTGTCATGCATTATGGGGGAGGGGGACACATACATTGCATCCCCTACAGGTGAAAAGTCACATGACATGGTTATAGTTGTTTATCAGCAGTTAATATTACATGTATCAGCTATAAAAAAATAAACTAGATGTACCTTCTATGTCACATAATGTGACCGCCGCATCTAAACAAAACTTTACACATTTTTTTATACTACAGCTCTTACATGTTGACCCCTATGAGTATGAGATACATACCTCGTCAGCCCGACATCCTGGTGTTCACACAGTATACATGTCCACAGTCTGAATTACAATAACATGGTGTGTGTGATTTCAGGTCCGTAGAGCGGACTGTGTCACATATGTGGACATTTTCACCATGATTCTACATGTCAAACTTCATGTTGTTTGTTTGATCTCGTCACACCAATTGAAATGTCCTGTTTTTGCATTTTTGTCTCTCACTAAGTGGCATTACACCACAAATGAGTGGTTATCTGCTTATTTGGTGCATCTTTGTGAGACCTACATACCACTAAAAAAATGCCTTAATCTTCAGGGTGAGTGGTCCCTGAATTGCAAAATAACTAACACATTATGAGCCTAGTTGGGAAACATGCTCTAGCACACATGGGTGGTTTGGGGCTTATTGGATGCGGCTCCTCGAGACTTACCACAAACATGTTGGCAGTTAGGCCACTGTGGTTCTCAAGTAATTCTGTAAAAGCAATAATAATTATTTTGTGTTTCCCCCTTGTAATAACGTGGAGTTTGTCTAGGAGCACTGAAGGCAGGAGTGCACTACGTCTCTAGCATGGTTTGTTTAGTACTTGGTTCAAATACAATGAAGGTTGTGCAGGACAAAAAATAGAGCCCACAGAGGTAGACCCTATCAGGTGCTATTGATGGTAATTCTCCTACAACACAAATAACAAATAATAAACAAATAAATAAATGCACCCATGATACTTTTATTTACATGGTATCTCCAAACGACAAAAGCAAATGCATGTGCACTTTGTTTCATTTATTACACAACTAATTTCAGGACAATTACATTCTCACAACAGTTTCAAATCTGTTCATTTTGAGCTCTATGACCGATACCAAAATGTGTTTGAAGGGTATTTAAGGGAAGTTTTGAATGTGCAGAATTTACTCTTACTCTTAGAAAACATTTATTCAGAAGTGAGGAGCATCTCAAAAAGCATTCATTCTCTGATGGAAGATTTCATAGTTGAAAGGAAATCATTAGACATCCATCATCAAGTCAATAAATGTGACTGGTGGTTGTCAAAATGTCAACCATGAGAACACAACAAACAAAAAAAAGAATAAAAAATAACTCAAGCAAAACAAGAACGAACTGCACTGTGACCACAGTGATGATTCCACCTGTATTGTTTGTCCTGTGATTCAAAGTGGTCTGGAAGAGTTGATGATTGACGGCTCTTCATTCAAGGTGCCATTGGTAGGTCATGAGCAGTCAGTGATTGTGGAGCCATATGTCTTGTTGTCAGCTAAATAAATGGGCCTTTAAATCATCTATAAAATTTCTGAAATTTGAATTGATATGTCTGGTTATCAAACTCAAAGTTCAGAGAATCTGCCAATACTTGGGATAATTGAGAAAAATTAGTGAATCAATTGTAGAAGAAGCTGAAAATGAAAGTTTTGTTTGTAACTGTCTTCAATCTTTTTCTGTACCTTTGAAGTATTATTATTTTATTTATATTTATTATCCTTACAAATTGTAATTAAGTTAAATGACTGTCCTCTCAGGTGATGCTTACCAATGTGCTTAGTTCATTGATTGGCTCATTCATGGAGCATACAACATTCAGACAACTAGTTCAGCTTTAAAATGCCAAAGTTCCCTAGTGTTTATTTCCTGTGTCAGCATCTTTATATCCAACCAACAACTAAACAATAAACAATGATGCATAATGAAAGATGAAAATGCAACAAACAGGATAAAAATAACTCCTACCAATCAACACAAATCCATTACAGACATCTTTCTTGGATATCCTTGGATATCAATGGCTGTCTCAGACTCAGAAAATCTTTATAATTGAACTCAGCTGCACTGTGCATCATATATCAAATCCATACATCTGTCATGTACATTTTCGAGATGCTATAAATCAATCCTTTATTTATAATTCATTGGGCCGAAGCATGGTGCTCACTGGTCTGGTGTCCAATTAATGTTCACCTAGTATTGTCTGCAAAGAATCTGTCATCTCTCCTCAAAGCCCTTTAGGAAAATATGCAGCATGTTCTCATAATAACGTTTATGGATAAGTTGTCATCTCTTGGAAATCAATTACGACACAATACGTGAACAGTCGTGCAGATCACGTAGCCACTCCCGGCCCCCGTGTTGAGGCTTTGTATTTATTTTCCGAGCCCCAGTCATGCAGACAGCATGCTGTGTGCACAAGTTAGTTCATGCATCATCCACTGGCTGCACTGGGGGCTGAAATTCACACAGATTCATAAATTCAGCATCTGCCACTGAATGAGAAGCGACATGCCCATGCGTCTTTGTAGATCTTTGTAGCACAACAGTCATTAAGGGTGAGCTTTCATTTTTGAAAAATTGTGGAGGAGTGGAAAAAATGACCTTGAATCTGATAGGCAGCATCCACATAATGAAATATTCTCCATCCATTGCACGGCAAGTGTTAAAATTGATGAGGAAGGATTAATAACACAAAAATGATTAAATGTGATTGCATCTTTTTATCAGAGAGATCTGCTGACACGTTTGTCTTGTTAGCAATGTCCACAGCTTCCTCTCTTTCATCTTTTCCCTCCAATTCTGGTTCGGGTTTGTAGGGATCATTAGCCATCAGGCCTGGAAATGCAAAACTTATTTGTCTGTTAAGATCACATGTTGTCAGCCAGAGTGAAAAAGCTTTGACGTTATACATTGATTGGTACCCTTAAAAAAGCCTGAAGAATTCTAATGATAGTAGGAATGTTTTTACCTAAAATATTGCTTAAGATGCAACGCAGAAGTAAAGGTATGTTTGTAGAGCAAAATGTTATCTAAGAACAGCATGGACTTTGTGATGGAAAATGTTCAAATATTCAAAGAAAATAATGCACAAATAATGCATGCACACACTACTGTGAGTTTGCTAAACGCAAGTATGTATTTCATATATAACACTCAATGTAGCAGATTGATTCAGTCTGACACTGCCCCTCTTCTGTTGCCTCCTTGACTGGATGGAATTGCAGTGTCACACACCAAGCAAGTTGTATAGACATATTCAAATAAACATTCAATTTTGTGGCAACCTAAAGTCACAATCCCACACCAACACTAATCTAAAGCTGATGGCATACAATGAAATGTGCCTGGGCCACTCTACATCCCAGACGTCTATTTAGAGAAATGGATTTATTAGTTATAGAACAGACCATTAAATGCAGAGGAAATGTCTGTTTATTCCATATCAGTGCTGTAGCAAATATAAACTGTGTGTCACTAGCTGTATATATACCAAGACTTGTTTGTCCAGTAGATTTTTCCTTTTTCATTTCTACATGAGCTTTTTCATGCTTGAGCCTTTTAGTGAGGCTGGAAGTATGTGGGCCGTAAACACAGGTGTTGTGAGCCCCTGCCCCCTTCATCTCCAGACTGATAATGACATTTTTCACGTGGAAACCAAGTCAGCCCTGCATCCTGGTGGGTTTTTCATCTGGCCCCACTAACACCGCTGTGTTTCACCAATATGGGCGAGATGGGGGAGGTGCGGCCCCGTGGGAACAGCCGGCGGTGTTGACCCGCCGAACCGGCGGCAGAGCAATTTTCTCACAGGTGGGCCGGCCAAAAGCGGGGCCTGTTTTTTGACCCGAGACCTTCAGAGGCGGAAACAACTGCTCAACAGAACTGTGGGTAGCTCAAAGACACACACACACACACACACACACATACAAATGGTCACACGTAGATACAACCACATGTGCTTGTGCAGACATACACACCTACACATACAGACAGTATGCAACAAAGTATAGAAATACTTATGTGCACACATACGCATATTTTCACAACATTAAAATAGACACATGCATACACAACGCAAAAGTACCCTGATATAAACACACAAATATAAACACAGCTATACATACCTTTGCATGTACTCACCTACACATTTGTCAGTGTGCACGCAGTCACACACATATGCCCACAGGCTGACTTACATTGAGATAATCTTTAGCAAACACGTTATGGCACACTGGCTGAGCATCCTCAATCTTATCTTCTTTTTCTTTTCCACTGTCTCCACAAACACGCACACACACACACACACACACACTAAAAACCCTCATGAAGAAAATAAAGGCTATAACAAGAACCTGCTGCATCTAACCTTGTTCAAAGGGCAAATGTAGTTGAAACCAGCAGTGCGTCTCTATCATACTTACACCCTTTTGCACATAATGTATGCGTGCGCGCACACACAAACACTCACACACACACTTCCATGCATAGATAGACGCCCTAAAGTGCTGAACACAGGCAATACACTTTCTCACAAAAACACAACATAGCACACTGTCTGCACACATGACTGGAAACATGCTTCCCCACCCTCTTACATGCACACACACGCACACACACACACACACAGTCAGATCCTCATGAGCAGGACAGATGCTCCAGATTGTTCCTCGGGGGAGACACCTGGAGAGGCCTGTGGTTGCGGGAGCAGATTGCCTCGGCTGGTAATTGAGACTGCGGAAGAGCCTAGCAGACATTTACCAAAGTCAGAGTGAACACGGCTGCCAGCGCCCAGAGCACTGCAGGAAAAGAAGTGAGAATGCAGCAACACAACCATAGAGAGAGAGAGTGTGTGAGAGAGAACCAGCGAGAAAGAGAGTGTGAGAGAACCAGTGAGAGAGAGGAAAACTGTGGATGAGAGAGAGAGAGTAATGGGAAAGATTGAAGATCATCTTCCTCCCCATCACTCATTTAACAAGGCCCTTGTTAACAGCCATTATCTGTTGGCCTCGAAGTGATGAAATCAAACACTGCTCAAATCCGAGGGATTTTTCTTCACTAATTATTAATTTATCCCATGTTTGGAGTAGAGGACATTTTCTTGAAGAGCCGAAGCTGGATGTTGCAAAAGAGCCAACAGAATCTCATAAATAGAACAGGTTTTGAAAAGGCATAGCCAGAAATGTGTGTAGCATTAGACTGCAGGGCCATGCGGTTTATCATTCAGCTGCTTTCATATGTATAGGCAATGATAAGTATCCTATTGGAAAATAGTCAAAATAATCAAAGCTACACATTATTTTGAAAGCCTTTTCACAAGGCTTTATTCAATAGTTATCACTAGGCTTTACTGGAACCCTGGTAAGTCATATTTTTTTTTACATGAGGAAATATGTGACTTTCCTGATACAGGAAGAAATTAATAGTTTCTCAATATAAAATGTGAGTAATAAGATGCTTTTATAGGCCATGAATTTTGGCTGTTGAACAATGCTCAATATTTCATAGTACAGATAAATAAAGTGTGGAATGTGCGGCAACACATAATATATCAGTGGAGTCTAAATCAGAAGCCATGCACTCTCTCTCATGTAGGGGATGCTAGGTCACCAAATAACAAGAGAAAAGGGAATCATCATCTCAACTGAACTCAATTCAACATCTGCATATGCTTTTTCCTCCAATAATTATATGGTCTCATCCTCAACTCTGTTTTAAACAACCTAAAATCAATCGCAAAAATTATCTTGTTCTTAATTCCATCTCTTTCTCTCTCTCTCTCTCTCCTTCCTCTGTCTTTATTAATACACACACCGTTCTTAATGACAGTCCTGAAGCCATTAATGACCAGAGCCGTTTTTAAATGCCACTCTCTCCCACTCCACCAAAGTGAGATGCCACCAAATCAAAACATTCATTAATTATGCCACCACCCTGCAACCTTCAGCAGGATGACATTTCTTCATACAACCCCCCACCCTACCTCCAACACCCCCCACAGCCTTGATGGCTCTGCTCTGTCCCCCTGTGCCACTCATGTCTCTGTCTCTACTCTCTTTGTATGCCTCTCTCTCTCTCTCACTGTATGTAGTGTGGCATTGGTGTGTATGTCTCGTCTCATCTGCAGAGGAGGCGTCAGACTCTTCCTCTGCTCCTCACTCTGCTCGGTGTGGTGACAGTGCCCACTAGTGGCTGCAAGGAGCATGGGACACAGGAGGAGGAGCAGAATGAGCTCAGAGGCAGCGCTGAGCTGCAGAGAGAGGAGGAGATGAGGAATAGAGAGGAGTGGGGCTCGCTGATGCCTCGCACACATGCCACAGACTGCTCAGCTGTAGGGGCTCTTTGTCTCCTTCAACCGCCCCCACCACAACACACACACACACACACACCTCTTCCTCCTCTCTTTTCCTTCTGTTCACATCTTCATTGTGTTTTGTTTCTCTCTCTCATCTTTTTGTGGATGTGTGTTTGGTGATTTTCTCCTTTCCTGCAGGCTTGTGGGTAAACACGCGCTTTCAGGGGCTCTTTTGTTGCCTTTTCCCCAAGCCGGTTTAAACACATCGAATGCATGAGTGTTTTCAAAACATACAGGGCGATCCGCTGTGACGATCAAATAGCATTTGCATTTCCCGCGTTTAGCACTCGGCTACCGCTGCTGGTAATACACGGTGAGCTATTTCAGAGGTGGATCTTCTGCCGGCTACAGGGGGCTGATGACCTTGGAGTCACTGGCTCTGCACATTTGCCACTAATCCATAAGCATACAGCAGAATCTTGTAATATCCGTCGGGCGAGCCTCGGCGGACTCGGAGGATAATCTGATGAGTTGTTCAACCTTCTCCCTGGGTCATAGATGTTTCCTCTCTTATGACCTATTGACATGCCAGCCCCTTCTCTGACAGATATGTGACCTTGTTGGTCAGAGGAGACAAGGTTGCAGTGAAAGAAAAGCCTCCCAAGGACCTAGATACCCAGATTTATTGAGAGATATGAGAAATTTGAGTGGCTGTTGAAATGTATTGCGCCACACATGAACACACACACACACACACACACACACACACACACCTCTGCATGAGTGCCGGATGATTAAGCTTTGCCCTCATTTCAGATTTTACACCTGCCTAACCCCCCCCTTACTCACCCAGGCCCTGCCTCCAGTCGTATGTGCCCTCCTCTGTGTGTGTGTGGTAAATGGGCCAATGTCTCTCTCTCTCGCTTTCTCTCTTTCTCATGCACAACATAAACAAATACACATACACACACACACACACACACACAGACTGGCAGCTACACGCGCCACGGCAGACACATGCATCCTGAATCTAACCTGTAGTCTTTGAGACCCAGATTCCCAGTTGGCACAGGCACTGTCCCATAGCTGCTTAGTCCCTGTCAGGTGGGCATCAGCACTGGCTTGAACCTGGATAACTAGGAGACTCTCTCTATGGTCAGCCTTCATGTTTATACAAGAGGTGTCCTGTGGTTGTTGTGAATGACAGAGGCTTTTAGTTTTGTATGTTTGCTTATGGAACAATAACAAAACAAAGACCAGCTAAACATAGGATTTCAGCTACAGTCACGGTACATACTTAATCAAAATCACCTCTTGTAGTTTTTACATTCTCCACAGATGATTTAGCGTTTGCACAATATTCAGTTCAGTGAGAGTCCCAGACTGGTCTTGTGTCTCAGTGTAAATGAAATGTATTATTACCATTATTACCATCTTATCTCAAGTTTGGTTTGATTTCCTCATATCTATAAGTCCTACATATGATTTGTGCTCTTGTCACCAAATGGTAATCATGTAGTAGCACAGTACAAGTGCTGTCTTGCTTTCAGTGTCTGTTTCACCCCATGTGTAATTCGTAGTTTTCAGTGATGTCACTAGAACAGCTACCCGGTGGGCAAGAAGATGCCCCTATAGTTGCTGAATTATTTCTGTTTACACCAACATCCTATTCACTAACATTTGTTTTTTGTTTACAAAGCCAAGAATAGGAACCAGCGATTATCATGTCAGTGTAAAAAAAACACTTTTATAGTATGGAGAGCAATGGAGAGAGTTCTTTTCCTGCCCGTCAGGTAAAACGTGAAAACTATGAATAAGACTATTTTTTCAAGACAGTTGTTGGCATAATGCTCAGGTTTTACACAGCCCACACTCTGCGGATTTTGTGCATAACAAGCTTTGGCCTTGTTTACACGTATCTAGATATTTTTATAAAGAGATATGTTTTTTATCTGTTTGGGTCTCTCGTTTACATGTAGACAGAGTTTTAGTCACCTCAAACATATATATATATGTTTATATGTATGTATATATATATATATATAAAACAGCATACAAAGTGTCAAAATTTTTTCAAAATGCTGTATTTCCTGGATTCCACTGAATATGTGTATGCGCAATTTTAAAAAAAAATAAACGTTATCCATTGTCTATATATAAAAAATATGTAGATACATATAAACAGGGTCTTTGCCCATGGGCCATGGACATAGCAGAGCATTCTCTAGTAGCAATTCAATTCAATTCAGTTTTAGTTATACAGCGCCTTTTACAATAGTATTGTCTCATGGCGCAGAAGGAGCACCCAAGAGCAACAGGGGCAAGGAAAAACTCCCTTATGTTTAGTTAATCTAGGAAGAAACCTTGGGTAGAGCCACGACTTAAGGGGCTAACCCAACTGCCAGGGGTCATGCAGGAAAATTACAATCAGTAGTAACCATGATGATTGTCTGTGGTTTTAGCTAAGGATCATAATAGTTCCAGAATATTATCCCACTTTACATTACATGGTAGTCAGTCCATAGGTGGTTATCAGGGATTATGACTGAACAATGTAGCAGTGGCCAAACATAGTGTTAAACTCAAAGGAGTGAGATGGGTCATGGGGGTAACAATAAGGGTCCATTTGATAGTGCCATTTTGAGGGGGGTCAGTCGCAAAGCCACAGGGAAGGGGAGTTGGGCCTGGCATGGGCGTCTAGGAAGGGCCTCTATGATGGGGAGTCGGTCCTGGCATGGGAGGGGAGGGTGAGAGGAGTCCGCCGGAAGGAGGCAGGGATGACACTCGGCAAGGTCGGTAGCTCATGTTAACCTGGCAGCTAATCTTAACCAGACCTCGGATTGTGTCAGATTACATTCACAGTGATGCACCTATTGGTTTTGGTATTATTTCATTATTGACACCAATTTGTGTTCCACAAGACAGTATTTAATCATATCAGTGTACTAACCCTGCAATATTAGCTAAGATAGCTAACTCAAAAGTGGGAATGCTTCATTTTTAAACCTACAGTGTTCTACTATTTTTACTTTGAAGAAACTTACCTTGAATAGTATTTCATATTAATTCAACATAGTGCTTATATTATGTAGCATTTCTGTGCAGTTTCATGATATACGTACTCTCCTATTAAGTAAAGTGATACTGCATTTCCTTTCTTTGCCCAGCTTACACAACTAAGTTACACAACTAAAAGCAGACCAGCTTTTTTGGTCTTTTCTTTTTTGGGGTGGGAGGAAACCCATCACCATAATTTATACTCACCATAAAAGCTACATAAAACCTCCAAGGTGAGGCAAGGGCACTCTCTCTGCCAGCCGACAAGCAACCACACCTCTCACCCACCACCCGTTTCCGAAATCTCCCTGCGGTGCCCCTCTGTCACTCCACCTGTCCCACCACCTTCACTCCTGGGGTAATGGGAGCTCAGTGGGGAAGGGTCACCCATACCTTGTCTGCTTGCACCAATCAGTTTTGTTAAGGCATGAAGGAAGTGCAAACAGAAAAGGAGAAGTGAACTCCTGTTCTCCACATTTTTCCCAGGGCAGTACTGCTACAGGGAAGGTGCCTCCTCCTGACGCTGATGTATTGCATGTCACTGGCAATGCTTTCCCGGAATACTAATGGAATCCAGGCAGGAGAAATTTTGTGACAATAAACCTCCTCTGATATATATTTTTTTCTTCTACCATCCAAGGAAAGAAAGACCTTAATGCTTGATGACTCTGAAGGCCTTACTTTATCTTTGTAGTTTTAGGTAGAGATGTGGGCGACTGGACAAGGTGGGGGTTGCAAGTCAGGTTGAGCTGTGGACAGAGGTTAGAAGCTTTGGAGGTTGGAGGCAAACTAGGGGGTAAGGGACTCACACAGATTTTCAACCCCATTTACAGTGGGCCCAGCTGGCTGTGGTTACCCCAAGGTCCCTGGGGGATTGGCCATGATTTGGGATCCTGAACTCACACCAACCTCACTGACCACCTCAGAATTGCCTTCTAGAGAAAAAAAAGGAAGGGGAAAAAAAAGCAATAACCAAAGATATCTACTCCAGATCTTAGAAGGAAAACACAAAAAAGAAAAAAAAAACGTACATGAAAAAGAGATGTGAGAAAAAAAACAGGAGATGAGAAGACAGGGGGAAGGTGACTGGAAGTGTGGTGTGCTCTTGAGGAGAGGGTGTAACTCGCTTTGCATGAGTTGACATTATACTGATTTGCACTCCGTGTTGCCTTGCGTGTCTGTGGGCCCGAAGGATTTATGGCCGTCCTAAGTGTGTGCATGTCTGATTGTCTGGAGTCAGTGTAACCTCTAGCGCTGATGTGAGGACAGCTCCGAGCCCAATACTTCACCTGCTGCAATGCCACGGAATAAGCGAGAGAGGGAGAGAAAATGCATGCCTGATGTTTTTGACCCTGCAGTATGTCAGCGAGATATTCAAGGATAAAGTCAATGCATCCTCTGTTCTGACCTCTTAGCTTCTTGATTTATGGCATGCATGCATGCAAGTGGATGCGCATGCATGTATGTGTGTGTGCGCATGTGTGTATGTTTGTTTTTGTTAGGTATGTGTGTATAGTCCTGCAGGCATGCATTCTCTTCTAAATACATGTCACGTCACATGGCCATCTCCATAACAATCCACATATTTTATTTTGCTTGTCTCAGTTAAATATATACATGCCCTTACGGGTGCATAGACCCAACGACCTCAACTAATATCCTTGAAGAAGCAGATAATCTTTCAATGAATATTTCTTTTGTGCAGTGTCACTGCCTCTGAGAACGTCAGACCATCTGTGAAAGCACATCAGTTACCCTCCAACCTGGAGATGAAAAAGTATATCTACACTTTTACATTACCTGGCCACTGGGCACCCATAAATGACCATTGGAAATTACAGATGAAAAAAAGAAGTCAAATAGGCCGGGTTGGCTTTTTAATTCTCTGTTGCACTGCATTCATGCGTCATCTGCAGTGCTCCTCTTGAAAGAGAGAGAGAGAGAGAAAGAGAGAGGGAGGAAGAGACACTGCTTAATATAATTGCCCAGATCCACTAGAGGCTTGCCTTTATTTTCAGGCGAAAACAATCTTGCAGATTGAATCAAAGTGATAATGGGGATAATTGCTTGGCATATTAACTTTGCTTAGTTGCATTGCTCCAGGTGAGACCTAAATTAAAGAGTGATATTTTAAGTGTGCTCTTTAAGGAAGATGAGGAAGAAAGAAACACATATGTGCACTTGACCTCATTTCACCATGTGCTTTTTTGCCAGCTGTGCCTCCTTTTCACATCAGTTGCAGTGGTGTTCACTCATGTATCACTGTCACATTAAAAACACATTTGTCGCATTCAAAATGACAGTTATGGGGAAGTGCCCATGTATGGCCATGAGTTTTGGGGTGTGTTTGTGTTTGTTTCTATTGCTTAGCTCCATGGCTGTCTGAGCTCAGCAAGGGATGAGTCGGAAGGTGTGGTGTAGTGGTGTGTCTGTGTAGGGCACTGGGGGGCTGGGGTTATAACTGCTCTTTCTGTTTGTTCAAAACAAACCATTTCCACCTTGATTCTCTCCCAGGAGGTCTGCAAAGATTGGTGCTTGCTGTGTTTTTTATGGCCGGGCTCCTCAAGCCATGCTTCCACAGCCTTCACACCAACCAGTGGACTAAAACAAGGAGAATGAGGTGAGCAACGCTAAGGTTATGGCATAATCCTCTTGTGTCTGTCCTAATGGGACACTATATCGCTCCAAAACATATTGAACAGCCAGGTCTGTTCACACACACACACACACACACACACACACACACACCTCCTTGTGCTGTAGGAAAGTATCACCTTCGCTCCTTAATCAGCACAACAAAAGGGGGCTCCTGTGGAAAGCCATCAAACTCTTGTCACATATGTGAGTAACTGGATGCCTTCTTATGTAGCTTTCTTATTGCAGGTTTCTCCTCGGCTATTCACTGGGGCTCATAGCTCCACTTAGACTGTTTCTACACACTCAGAGGCAATTACTCTGACTTGTCAATCAATAGCTAAGAAAAATCACTGAGGTTTTGGTCATATCATTCCTACAGCTTCTACATCGCAGTTTTCTAGAAATTTCTGTTGTAAAACCAATGTAACAGTGTTGTTAAGAGCATAAATGAAGTAAGTATTTATTTATATAGTACATTCTAGCTCTCAGGCCGCTCAAAGCGCTTCATGTAGACAGACAATGACAGACAAATACAGCATGGCTAATCGGAAGATTCAGGAGGATTCCCGATGGGCCGGTTCACTTTCATCTCTCTTTTGGAAAAGAAGTACACGTTTTGCATTTCTCTAGAAATGCAGCCACAACATCACAGTAGGGCTAGCTACTATCCAAGTATCAAATGCATTGATTGGGCTCATGTGCTTCGTCTTTGCTGGAGCTGTAAAATAAAACGCCACATGTGCTAAGCTTCACTGTGACAGTGGAGGGTAGAGGCCAGGAGAAGAGCAAAAGGCTAGGTTTAAAACAAGAATGGCTGAAGAGATACTTCCAAAAGTGACATTTGCAATGTCATAGGATAACCTCAAGCATAAAACTAATTCATATAACCTATAGCTATTGTGCTCCATAAAGCCCAGTAGCCTACATGACCCTGTAACCTACCCTACATACCCTATTATTTAAAACAAAATGTTTGGAAACACTTTCTATGAACCATCTATAAAGAATTATAAATTCTTATAATGCATTCATAATGCTTTATAGCTAATGACATTAATATTCGTAACTGTTATACATGCTCATGACTGCACTCATACGACATTATAATGTTATCAAACAAACCTTTACAGCTTAAGGTGTCACAAAGCCTTACACGCTTTGGCCTATTGATTCTAGGAAAACATACCACTTTACTTCTTGTCTGTTATGGTGCCTTATTGATTTTCAAGAGTAATTATGAGTAATTCTGTGTTTTATTTAGAACTCACTCACTTTAAAAAATACATCTGGCATGATATTTTGTGACATTTCATGTTGTGAAGGCTTATAAGACAAGATTATAATGCCTTATAAGTACAGAAAATAAAAAGAACTTAAAACAGTTATGAACACTAATGACATTAGTTAGACTTATTAATGCATTATAACCTTCTGAATGGGTTTATAATGCTATATGAATACAGAGAATACTAATAGAAAGTGATACCAAATTTGTTTTTTCCAGCCTCAACCTGAGCCTGTTGGGGGTGATAGAAGATAGAAATGATGGAAAAGGATGAAAATAAAAAAATCTGAATACTTTTTTGTTGTTTAATCTGGTCATCTAAAGCTCATGTCTTATGAGCTCTCCCTTTCTATTGGGTAGGTGGTGCAGGGGAGCACTTTCACTTTTAGTGGGCTGCATTTAGCCCAGTGTGAAAAGGGGTCCCACTTCGTCCCTGGTACTGGTCAGCCACAGTAGGTCAAGAGCTATTTTTTTATGCTAAATTGTCATAATCTTGCGGTGGTCATGTACAATCATAGATGACAATTTGCTCCAGCTCTGCTCCTGTGCTAACATCAATGTCCTGGGGTCAGGCCAGGGGCTGTGGATTAAAAGCAATCTCTGAAATTAAGATAATTGTTTTCTAAATAAGCTGCAGGGATTGATCCAGGTGCCAGAGCTCCTTACAGTCACATTCAGATCCACGTGCCATCTACCACTCAGCCCTAGCTTAGGAACTACCTCACGATCAATGCCTTGTGACCCCGCGAGAGATCTAGCCTGTCTTCTCTGCTTTTAGTTCAAGCCTAATTGCAACTCTTCCAATATATTTTCTTGCCACTCTTATTCTAACACAGAAATATGTTGTGGATGGGGTGTGCATGCAGTTGGATAGAATTAAAGGATGGGGGTTTAAATATTAAATGGGGAAGTTAGAACTACAGTCATGTAGTCCCGGGACAGTCACGATTTTGAGTTGCGTGTCCCTAGTCCCGATAAAAAGTCCATCGGGATGCCGGTTTACACCAAACACTATCAGACTATCCCGGTTACAGTGATCACATAGCCAACGAAATGTTACAGCTTAGCCTAATACAGCTTCCAGCAATTTGGCATCAATATGTGCGTATAAGCCTACAATGCTGCAGTATATCAGCCGCATTATTATTTGTTTGTTTTTTTTTCCCCTAGTGGCTGCCAACTACATGATAATGTCGAAGAGAAAATATTCATTTTCAAAAGATTTGCAGGTTACTTACCACTTCCTCCGAGAAGCCCAGGGTAATGAACATGAAGCTTATTGCACACACTGATAGTGCTGAAAGTTAGCGGAAATGCAAACCTCAAACGGGTTGCTGAAAAAAGTACTTTTGCCTATCATTTGGTGCACTGCGGGTTTGATTAGGAAGTTTTATGATGAACGCTTCACCTGTGCACAAACCAAGGCCAAGCAGATTCTTGTAAGTCTATGCAATTAAATTGCATTTTGTTTAGGATGGGGGGTTGACAGTCTGAGCTGTGTTTCTGAAACATATTTAGTGTTGGCTTTTTTTGTTTTTGCAATGCAGGCTATCGCATATTGTCTTGATTGCTTTGATGCTCCTCTGTCAACTCAGAATGCACTGTAATTTTGTTTGCAAGTGATCGAAGGAGGAGTTAGGCACACAGTCACACACACACCCTTAACAGGCCCTTAGTGAGTGAGACACCTACACCCTGCAATCGGTTCATTGGAGTTACATTACAGTTCACTACATCACATTGTCCAAGCACTCAGTACACTGGTTAAGGTTAAATAGAGGTATTTTGGGTAAAGGTTATAGGTGACAATGATTTCATATGTGCTTGTTCCTGTTACAAGGCATGTTATTGTTTTTTAAAAAGATCATCTTATAATGCATAAATTGTTGATCTTACAATATGCATATGCATTTTCTTGGAGTTTTCACAAGCAGGTGAAATAAATCAGCTGAAATATGGGCCATGAGCCTGGCCTATTCCCTATTATCACAAAACTGTCTGTTAACTTTAACTTAGTTGTGATAAAAGTAGCCTACCTGTAGATAAGAAAACACTTGATTATTCTGAGATATTAATACATGTGAGCTTCTACAAAATGATAAGAGCACCTATCTGAGCGCCGCAGTACGTCAAAAATGTGTGTGCATGCACAAGCATTATGGTTACACGTTACGGTATGGTTACAGTAAGTGTCCCGGTTTTAGACTTGGGAAATCTGGTCACCCTACATTAAAGTGATGACAGCGACACCAGGGCTTGAAAGCGTGATCAACGGGGTGATCATCAACGGAAGCAAGTGTGCGGACATTCCACTTTGTTTCATTTATATATATATATTTCTTTTTTTATTTTGTCTAGCACTTTACTTTGGATATGACACCAAGACTAGCATACTAGCTAACAGAATGTAATGTTAGAATATATCATGATTTATGGCATCCAGTAAAATCACAATTTCTTTTTTTGTCTTGTCACTCCCCCTGTGTCATTCTCTCTCACATGTTTTTTTTTTTATCCTTTGCCACTATATTTGTCTTCTCTCTGTATCTTTTTTTCCCCCTATCCTCATGTTTCTTTGTCCTACTCACTGAATCATTTGATCTCTTTCTCATTACTATCCTGTCCTCTCTTTCTCTCAGCCCCTTATTTTTACTCTCTCTCTCTCTCTCTCTCTCTCTCTCTCTCTCTCCTGGTAGCTGTGAATGAAGTCGTGTTTATTTCCCTGAGCCCCTCTGTGATTTGTCAGCTCCTCACCCAAGGGGAGCTTACACATCTCTAGCTGACAGTCACACATGTACGTCTATCAGTGGACAGATCCTGAGGGTCTTAAGATGTCTGCAAGACGACTGCCGCACTTGCCTACTCAGTCTCAAGCGATGCACTTACTCACTTAAGAATTAACCTTTTGGACCGGACCCCTCCCCCAACACCCCAACTCCACACCTCCCCACTGCAAACCCTTCTCCTCACCACAACTACTCTCACTCTCTCTCCTCCTAAGAGCTTTCTGAGGTAATTTATTCACGATTCCCACTGGGCTTTTCGCTGAGGCGACATTTAAAGGAGTAATTGACCTGGATTTGGTTTCCAGGACACTTGGGGTCTTCCTCTGCCCTCTCCTCTCCCCGCACCCCTTGTCGAGTTGACAGAGGTGCCATTAGGGTGTAAGGGTTCGTGAGCACACTACCGATAGCTCTCCATCAGCACCCCATCACTACTCATTAGCGTTAACGCCTGCCACTATTCCCTGGAAAACTGCTGAGACGGGCTTTGCCAATGGGGCATACTTCCAGTCTTCCAATTGCAAAATTTCAATTTCACTGACGTATTAAAGAGGGCTGTTCTTGAAGTCCTGAAGTTCTATGGGTTAACATTTTTCTTTCTTTAAAAAACGTCCAAAATGTAACTTGGATGTGCTCTTTTCAAAGCAGAGGAAAAGATTCCTGATTTGTGTTTTATTTTGATGTGATGTGCATCTTATTTTATGTATAACTAGACACCAGCAATTACTGATTCTTTGATTTGAAGGGGTGACAGTACTGTCATATAATAAGAGTCTCAGGCTGTTTACTTAGAAACAAACCTGCATGTGAATCAGTCCCATCAGCAGGGCTGCTGACAGCCTTGGTCGGGCCCGAGACAAAATACTCTGCATGGGCCCAGGGCCCACCCCCCCCCAGACAAAATACTCTGAATGCCCCCTCCCCCCATAAAATACTTTTTAGATATTATTTATGTAAAGCTTGTCTTTCTTTCAAAATTCAAAAACTAATATGTAGATTTCAATCATATTTCAGTTGACCATCAGTCATCAGGCTACTTCTACCCCGGCTAGGCTATAACTTGTGTTTAGTTTAAGGGTTTGTAACAAGCTAACCCTCAAAACAGCATCTATATAGCCTATTGATTACATCAGAATTTACCCTGAAGGCAATTTTCACACTCTAACATGTCCATATGAGCTTATTTTCAACAAATGCGGTCAACCAGAAAGCTGTGTTCCACTGGTATAGCCAACTTGCCTGTCAGGAAGCTAACCGGAGCTAACATGTTACATTTTAGCAAATGCAGCATGGTTAGCCTGAAACATCAGGATTGCAGGTGAATTTGGCTGCTAATGTACATATGCTTATCATCGGTCAGATATGTGAAACTTATTTGTAACCCAGCTGGATTGGGTTACTTTACGGGGCTGAAAAATGTTGGCTGCACTGTGTCTTACCTTGTTCTGCTCTGCCTTAGCTAGTACCTGCATCATCAGATGAACCTTTCTTAAAAAATATCTATTCAGTGAAAATGTCTATACATTTTTTTTTTTGTGCCTCTGACTTGATCAAAGGCCAAACCATTTTGTGTTGGGGTGGTAGTTGTTTGTATTTCAAACAACTAGAAATCATTATTATCCCACCCCCCCCCCCCCCCCCCCAACCCTACCGGGCCCTAGGACAAGATACCAGTTTGGTCCCCCAACGCCTTTATTCAATCCTGTGTTTGTGCTTGGATGACATTATAACTTTCAAGGTCCAATGCCTTAGATTGTGTTTCAATGCTAGCAATAAGGCAACATGCACTTATTGAAAACAGCACTAAGAAAAGAAATGATGGATTTGTTTTCTCTAGGAATGTATAAAACATAGACACACATCAACATAACAGAAAGCCATCATTAAAAAAGCAACAACAGCTCACTTAATTTGTATATGATGTGACACTAATGGGACCTCCTAGCAGTTTCCAAAAATCTAAATATCTTACATTGCTGGTTGTACTAACCCTTGTTTGTGAGAGAGTAATGGGGAACATGCATCATGTCTGCTGAATGCACCTTTAAATGCAGATTTGCTGGCTGCTCTCTGAAAACAATAAAATATTATTTCAGCACTGAGACACCATTAATAAAACATCAGTCTCAGCATTTGAGTGATTTTCTTCTCTTTTTCGCCTATCATTTGGAGACACACAGAGTTTCCATAAATCTAATGTTGTCATTTGAAATTCATGGGTGTGGAGTATAGCAAGTGAAAATTTAAATGTGCAGCATGCTTGGCTTTGGGATAGATGGGGAGGCATCAACATGCAAATGGAGGGAGGGACGGAGGAAGGGTAGACATTTGTGATTTCGCTGTTGCACTCTCTCTCTCTCTCTCTCTCTCTCACTCACTCTGTGTGTGTGTGTGTGTGTATGTACACTTTAAGCCAAAAAGAACTCAGATTGGGGTGATAATTTCCCCTCAGTAGAGACATGCATGAATTGCTTTCTGGGAAAAAGTGTGAAGGGGAATGGGAGAAGGAGGGAGAGAGCATATTAGATAATGAATCTGAGAACAACTGGGTCTCATTCAAGAACATTGTCACATACATAAAAATGCAAATGGTAGGAGAGTGAGTGTGTGGTTGGACAAGAGAGTTCTTGTGCGAGGGCGTAATTTGCCTCTCCCATGCGAATGAAAGCTAATGCTATATTATTTCCAACATGAATGACATTAGCCAACCATCTCCTGTACCCCTTTGAGTTACTAAGGAATGTTACATCTCTGGACATTTTTTGTAAGAAATGTCACATCTTATTGTTCTTCTTTAGTGGCAGTGTGGAAGACACAGGCTAACTTTATAGACTATTGACATTGTATGCTTCACCTTCATTATGTATGATTGTGCCAAGCGCGACTTGGGGTTACTGAACTCTGTATTTCAGGCTTCATATGGCCAGCCATGCAGCAGCATGCAGGACCTCAATGTTTATTTTGTTCACATTACCATTGGGTGGGGGTTGATAAATATATTTCAAAGTCGCCCGCATCTACTGCTCCATTGGTGTTGACTTCAGACGATGCACTGTCTACTAAATGACTAGCTAAATCTATGTATTTTATTCATAAATTCTGCATGTGTGCATAATTGGATCCAGTATCCATGTTTATGCAAATTGCAAAAATATCACACAGTATGGTCCATTTGAAGAATTTTTAGGCCCCTGTTTTAGGCCCCCGTGCATATAATAGAGTTACATTTGTGGGACATGTTAAAAGTTAAAGTGGAGATGCAAAAGAGAAAAAGGAAAAAAAATAATAAAACCCCCAAAGTTGGATTATTTTCCATTGTGCCATCTGTCACTAAACCTGGCGATGAGTTAACTGAAAGCAATGATATTAGCATGTTTTGTTGTGGTATAGAAGAAGTTTATGTAGCTGCATTCTTCTCAGGATGAGGAATGTATGAGCAACAGTTATGATAACATTATTGTTTATTGTTTTGGTATATAAAGAGATCTCTGCCTGGAATCTTGTAAACATAGCATTTAGCTGCTAGAATGTTATAAAATATCCTGGAGGAGAATCCATACTTTAAAACTTGTTAGGTGTGTAGACAACTTGAGGGGTGGGTTGGCGGAGGTGGAGTAAAGTTGACACATCAGAAAAATCTATTTCTTGCTTGCTTGCTAACAAACAAACTTGTGTCTAGTCCTATAGAACCAACATTGTCTTACACAAACAAGTGCATGTCTGGCCAAAGTGAAAGGAACACTGATACACAACTGAGCATAAGGACACATCCATTATGTGGATTGTGGAGCCAGCTGTGCCAGGTGTTTGTCCATCCATTAGCAATGTGAACAGAAATGTGATATGAGTAGGATGCATGTAACAGTGTAGAGCCACATTTGTAGGCTAGGCTACCACCCCTCAACAAGGCTTAAGCTAGTAGCAGCCTAATAGTCGTATTTGTGACTGCCTTGGACACACAGAATTGGTAAAAATCCACATCACTCGGTAAATGTTGTAAAATGTTCTCTAACTTTCAATGCTTCATCTTTCCTAGAATCACTCAAAAAAGAGAAAAAGGAACTTTAGAAACTAAATATCAAAAATGGAGATGCATTTCCGCATTTCCTAAAGGAATCACCAGTGCTTGCCAGGATGTAGGTAATTTAGAGCTTATTGGCTGCTTTTAAATAGAGACTCAAACTAGCAGAACGCAGAGCAACGCACTTTGTTTTGGCACAATAATAACATATGGCTGTTTTGTTTTCAATACAGTCTTTATTGTCAAATGATCCCAGCTGTCACCGTTGACCTGAACTCATTGATAGTTGACAAATATAAGTCACTTTGGATAAAGGTGTCTGCTAAATGCGTAAATGTTTTGTAATGTAATGTAAAAAGATAGACAAAGGTTTACCCAAAAGGTTTCTGTTTTAACATTCCATATGCTATCTTAACATAGTGAAAGTTTGGGAATGAAATAGAACCTGCATTTTTTTTTATTATTTTATCATTGAAGTGGTCTATAGTGCACTACCTGGTGATAAAATGTGAAAATATTAATATAATAGAATATCCATAATGCAACATCATAACAACTGCTGAACTGAAAGGAAAACAGGCTAAAATACCTCCTGAGCATTGTGCTGATGTGATTTGCTGTTATCAGCACTGTCTTGATTTATTACTGCTGAAGGAGGTTCAAGCAGTGATTAGTCCCAAAGGTTCTCTTGGTTTAGAATGAATATATGAAATACCGTAATTTCAGTAAATTCAGTAAATTCAGTAATTTTTTTTTAAATAATGCTAAAAAAAATAGGTAAGATAATTGCACAGCATCCAAATTTATTTTTATGTATTTTTTTTATCCATTATTTCAAGCACCACTGTATAGTGTGGCATTGATAAATATGAAATTGTATGAAATGCTAATTCATAATTTACCTGTAGGTTTTTTGTTAACCAAATATTCAATTAATCAATGAAACTATCAATATCTTACAAAAATAATCAATCTTCCTTTTCTCTTTCTCATAGTATGTTGTGAGACTTTTCAACCTTGATGTTTTATTGGCTTTTCTAAGTAACTTCGGGTATACTTTTAAAGATTTTTAAAGGAGAAATCTGCTGTGAATCAATCCATAGCACTGTTGTGGTCACTGAGTACTGTCGGTAGGAAAAAGAATGAGAAAGTTTGATACAGCATAGACTGATTAGTGCACTGGGAGCTAACGCTAACTGAATGGGGCACAGAAACTGCCTTTCAGATTCATTTTTCTATGGCCCATTCAATTAATGTTAGTTGACGGTTCACCATTCGGTCTATGTTGTATCAAATATTTCTGTTCTTTTTTCCTACAGACAGCAGCCAGTGACCTAAAACAACAGGGCTATGGATTGAATCATGCTGGATTTCTCCTTTAATATGGCATGTGATTGTTATCACTCAATTTGTGTTTTGGTATTGATCACCAATACAATGACATATATACAAAAAAGAAAAGCACCTCAACCTGTGTATGTTTTGTTCTTATATTTGTTCCTATCTAACCATTTTATCCCAGAAGAAATTCTCCAGACTATTAATCCATCTCCAGGCTCTGGCTGGGCCATTTTTGTTAGACGGTTAATGCATCTACAACCTCTCTGGGTGACATTTAGTGAAAGGGATGTGGACAGGACCTCTAATGGGTCATAGTCCCACTGACAGAGAGACATGTCATGTGCAGTCCTGCTCGCTCTCATGACCATCATGCTAAAAGAGGACCAGGGATGTAGCATTAGTATGTCTAAATTAGTGTGTCAAAATGTGTGGAGAAATAATCCAGAGCTGTGGACAGAAACACAGATGTCTTGCTCATGCTTCCTTGTGCTCACTCCATTACGCACTAGGGAACATGAAACTCTGACAGAGTGCATCACATCAACTTTATACAACTGCTCACTGTATTGGATATAAATGCCAGCCATTAGGCCTGTCACTCGAGCTCTCCATTGCAGAGGAGTGGAAGTTGTCATTAAACTTTCAGTCTCAGATCACTTGAGTTTTCAGAGACAGTTGGCTGTTTTACATTAAAATGATACCTTGATGACACACACCACAACTTAAAAGAAGACATTTCTTGAGGTGTTCAGGATCTCGTCACATCACAATGGGTGTCAGTCAGAGGAGAGGAGCGTTTAGGCAATGGCACTATAGAGGTTGTTTTGAAGCACGCTGGTATTGCTGCTTGGGCGAGAGACAGGTTGAAGATGTCTGTAAAGACTCCAGTAAGCTGCTCAGCACAAGCTCTGAGCACACATCCAGGGATGCCATCAGGGCCAGCAGCCTTGGGTGCGTTGATTCGGCTTAGTGCGTTTTGGACATCTGTGGGGGAAAGAATAAGGGTCCAGTGGTCTTCACAGTCTTGTCCTTAATGTCCTAGTCAAAATGAGCATAAAAGTCATTTAGCTCATTGAGGAAGGACACATCCATGGCAGTTGATGTGGAGTTGCTGGTCTAGTCTGTGATAGCCTGGATGCCCTCCCACGTGCATCAGAGTTGACAAAGAGTTCTTCCACCATAAGCCTGTGGTCATACTTGGCCTTCTTGATGTGCCCCTCTTCAGGTCTGCCCTGGATGTACTATAGGCCTGTGCATCACCTGATCTGAAGGCTTTGTTGCATGCCTTCAGCAGAAGCCGCACTTCCTTGTTTATCCATGGCGTCCATGGTTATGTGGTGATCTGTCTCTCTATAGTAATACTGCCAATAGTGGTGTTGATATGTTCCAGTACTGAGTAAGCGTAAGAGTCCAAGTCTGTATGAGTGCCACAGGTAGCCTGAGAGGCAAACATACTCTAGTCTGTGTCTTTGAACCTCCCCCGGAGTACAGAATCTACCCCCATACCTTAATTGTCTTCACAGATGACTTCATATGGTTGATGAGTGGTAAGTACTTGTGCGTGAGAAACAAAGAGTGGGGGAGGGAGGTTGCCATGTAGGCTCCAGCGATATTAGTACAGACATGGTCCAAGATTTTGTCCCCCCTGGTGTGGCAGGAGACATGTTGGTTAATTTTGGGGAGCACTGTCTTGCCCGCCACAATGAATGCAGCCTCTGGGTGTGCAGTTTGTTGTTTGCTAATGGCCGCATGAAGTTCAGTCATAGCAGGCTTGGCATTAGCATCTGGCGATTTATATGCCGCTGTTATCATTGTAGATGTGAACTCCCTTGGCAGATACACTGTTTGCTCTCATTATAGGCCTAGTCTGGTATTCAAGAGAGTGGCTACTTGCCAGCATCAACATAAAGCCTCCTTATTCTTTCTGTGGTTAGGAGGAGCTCGCCATGGACACCCTAATATTTACTGCTGGATCACGGGGTTCCTATTTTCATTCACGTTAACCTGGGCAACTGACACCATTGTCCGGGCCCGAGACGAAATTCTCTGAATGCCCGCCCTCACACCCTTCCCTTTCCCCAACCTCCTGTAAATGAAAGGCATTCACAAACATTGTTCGCATGAACAAAGATTTTATTTTAACATTTTAACATTAACTTGTAGTCTAGTGTTTAGTCTAGGCTGGTGTAACATGTTTAGATGTGAAATGCCATGCGCTGAACTTTCTTTGTGGCAAAATCATCTAGGATGCCATTAAAGTTCACATCATATTTCAGTTGACGAAGGGAATCATCAGTAGGCTACTTCTACCCAGTCTAGGCTATAACTTGTGTTTAGTTTAATGGTTTTTAATAGGCTAACCCTCAAAATGCCACTTATATAGCCTATTGGTTACATCAGAATTTACCCAGATGGCAATTTGCACACTCTAACATGTCCATACGAACTTATTTTCAACAAATAACTTCAACCAGGCCGCCTGTCAGGAAGCTAATCGGAGCTAACATGCTACATGTTAGCAAAGGCAGCATGGTTAGCCTGAAACATCAGGATTGCAGGCAAATTTTGCTAATGCACGTATTCTTAGCATCGGTCAGATATGTGAAACACATTGTTTTTAAGCTGTTGTGGTTATCAAATGATTTAATGCCCAGTCCGTTTAATATAAGGTGTTCAGTGTGACTGCTACCCCCTCATTTGTATTAACATGAAAGGCGTGACTTTATTGGTACTTATTTTGAGCCCAACTGGATTGGGTTACTTTACGGGGCTGGAAAACATTGACTGCCTTACCTTGTTCTGCCCTGCCTTTGCTAGTACCTGCATCATGAGAAAAACCTTTTTCAAGATATCTATTCAGTGAATCACTAAGGCTCCTGGTTTTATCTTTTCTTTTCTTTTTTGTGCACCTGACTTATACTGAGACATGTTAGCATATTGAAGCGCTAATCAAATGGCTTTTCTGAGCAGTTCTGAGCCTGTCCCCCCTGTGACCTACTGTTTTTGTACAGTACCACCAAAAGTACCATTAGGCAAAATGTTACAACCTGCCCTGTGGGTGTACTGGTTGTAACACTGCTAAAAAAAAACTACATGAACAAAATTAATTCAGTATAAAGTTGACAACTGATAATTGATCTAAAAATAGTTAATTGATCTAATTTTCCATGACAAATGTTGCATATGCATCTCCGCAATATGTGCGGAGCCAGAAGTCTAACCAAGGACAATATGACATAGAAATGCCTTTAAATGAAAAAAGGTAAAAGGTAAAAAGGTAAAAAAAGTATTTTGCAGCACTAATGGAGACATAAGGATGTATTATATTATTGTTTTACTGAGTGGGTACCTTAATTACATTTATGCGTTTAGCAGACGCTTTTATCCAAAGCAACTTACATTTTGTCAACTATCAATTGTTGAGGGCCAGTCTCCCCTAGAGCAACTTAGGGTTAAGTGCCTTGTTCAAGGGCACAGCGGTGGCAGCCACAACTTTTCAGGTCACTAGCACGCTAACCAGGTTCCTTAACTGCTATGCTACCACCACCTTGAGTTACAATTTAGCCTGCATGGTCAAGCTTTGCCACAGGTTATTTAACATCTGCTAGGAGTTAGTTAGATGTTTCCAAATGGTATGACATTCAACAACACCTACCGCCACTGAACCAGCAAATATCTGCTGCTTGACACTAGACAGTATGATCCCAACTTGAGATTTAAACTTTTGACTTTCACAGAATAGTTCATTTACTTGGATCTTTACTTGGAAAATATTGCTTTCAGTGCTTTAATGACAATAGCCACATGCCATTATAAACATACTCTATCCCTTTTCTATACACTTGTTTCGATACACACTGTAGCCTAGCCATGGTATCTTTAGAACAAAATTTGGAAATAAGAGGGCACGGTGAAGGAACCTAGACACCTGCCTTCTCTGACAATGTCCCCGCTAATCTCTGATATGAACTGAACAGTCTCCATTAGAATGGGCAGCTAAAATTGGCCTGACTTCACCTAGAGGGGTAGCGGGGTGGGGTTGGAGTGGCTATCAGTTCTAATTGTAGCCCTAGATTATTAGATCTGCTTTTCACAAATGGACACTCGTTTGGGGGCTCAGGTTCGGGCCACAAATAAACAACTTTGAAGTTTCCTGATGGAGAAGTAGAACACTGACCTCCCTGCAGCAAGGTGAAAAAAGAGAGCGAATATAACATCAACCAATCCCAACCTCAGCATTCTGCTGCTCTTTAGTGTAGGAGACAATCTGAGTGTGTGTGTATGTGTGTGTGTATGGGTGTGTGGAGAAAGGGTTGTTAGACCTTTGAGCCAGAACTAGGGTGTTTGATGTCAGGAGCCAAACTTCACCTACTCTGTCTAAAGATAGAAGGCTCCTATCAATTAGCGACCAGGCTCATTCATCCCACAGCACCTTTGGGTAGATAACTTGCCCTTGTGCTGCAGATTGAATTTCCTCCTGTTCTTCCTCCTTCTACCCCTCTTAGTTCTTCTTCATCTCCTGTTGTCCTTCATAGTTCACTCTCAAACTTTGTGCTTTTTCATTATGCTTTTTTCCTCCTCTCCTTTTTTTCTTCTTCCTCTTTCTTTCCCTCTCTCATCTCCAAGCTTAGTAACTGAACTGTGAAAATTATAACAATAACAGGTAAGAATTTGTGATTGAGAAAAAAAACAACAACAACAAAAAAACAAACAAACGAACTGCATTGTCTATCTGAAAGAGGGTTAAGTTGCATAGTATGGGTATGTGTATGAAAGTTATGTTCATGCCATAGCCTTGTAGCCTAAATTATTCAATAATACACTGACACACAGAAGCATGGGCAGCCTTTTCTGTGAAATCCATCCACACTTTGTCCAACAACTTTAGAGGACATGTGATTCTTGTTCTCAAAAGGCTAATTCCATTCAATGCAAATAGAGAGGTGAGCATCAAACTAAATATTTCAGCAAGACATTGGATAAATTCCTCCTGCAGTTTAAAAATAAATTTGCGCTGGGAGTTGAGAAGCGAGATAGTGTGGAATAACAAGGCCTCAGAGGATGGTTGTTTTCGTGTTCTCGCTGCCTTAATAAATGTTGGGGCCTTCGCCCCGCTACGTGGCCGCTGGTTCAGTCTTGCCACCGCTGCTCATCCAGCAGCCTAACCATTTCCACTGGAGCCAAAAAAAGGAAAAGATTGAACCACTGCTCTGAAACATTTATGGAATCATACAAGTTTTAGCCCTCTGAGTGCACTAATGGGTTTTAGTGCTAGCCCTCGGTAGACTCATTGTGCATGCAGAAAGGAGTGAGCACTTAAGGTAGCCAGGATGTGGGGTTTTCACAAAAAAGGGGAATGGCTTTAAGATGTTTCGAGTAGAATTCTGGTTGTGATTCGTCTTGAGCCCTGTGCTTGTCATGAGATAGCAAAGGGCTCATGTATTTGCACACCCCGCGGTGGTGAGATGTTGGCGGACATGTAATGTTATCTTTGCATCACTGGACTAGGAATCCATGCTATAAGGGGTGGTGCATTGCTGCACTACTACACAGAAATGCACCACAACTCTCTCAGTTAGCAGTTAGCATGCTGTACATAAGGGAATGCACTAGACCTTCATCTGGAAGGCTTTGCCTGAAGTAGTCATTATATCATACCATAAGATGCCAAGAGAAACAACAAACACTAGCAGCACAGACAGGGAGTGTCAGAAAACAACCATAATGTAGCTCCCCATTAACCTGAGAAGAAGTAGTTGAGGGAGGTAATGTCCATGCTACTAAGGGCAGAGCTATATCCCCTCTGGTGTCTCATGGTTCTGCTGGAGACTGGTCTTGTGCCTGGCTGCCTCTGAAGGTGCTAGGCAGCCTTGCTACGCTGGGAACTAACAGACCCAATAAATCACCCAGCATTGTCTGCCACACTGCCACATATCTCTCCACTGATTAGGAGCACAGCCCCTGCAAAGGGCCAAGGATGGTTGGGGCAGTGTGTGTGTGTATATGTATGTGTGTGTGTGTGTGTGTGTGTGTGTGTGTGTGTGTTGGGGTGGGGGGGTTAGCAGTACCATGTGTGTGACTAAGTGCTTGGAAGCTTGTGTAAATAGTGAAGTGCTTGTATGTGTGTGTGAGACAGTGTCCAAGTGAGTGTCTTTCAGGGTGAATGTGAGGGCTGTCCCAGTTTTCTTGACTTTGTGTGTTTACTATGACAAAGTAGGCTTGTCATTTGGCGAGATGGCCATGGACATGAGCGTTACAGTCAATTAATAATGCAACATTCTGCAATAGAAAATGCAGACAGGGCAACATAATAGGAGACAGAGGGGAAGGTGTATCAAGCCAATCTGGTGCTCTTCCAAGCAAGAATTTCTTTCATTCATTTGATAAATGTGAAAAGCATGTTATTTTTTCCCGTTTCCCTTGACGTGAACGTTGTATGTCGTTATACGAATTGATGTATTCCTCCCGAGCACTTAAAATGTCAGTTGTGCTGTAGCAGACATCACTACATTTTGTCAGCTTTTTTTTTCAGTCAAGGGAACAGGAGGCCACTCTATCCATATTAGTAGAAAGAGCAGGCCTATCATTTGAACATGTCACAATTGTCTACTTGGCTGACAAATCCTGGATGAAAAAACAAGATATAAACTTCAAATAACCATTGCGACCAGGCAAAGACAGAAAACTAAAAAGGAGATCCAGTGATATATCACTTCAGCAATTTATGTGTTGTATTTGTATGAAATTCAAAGTCTCCAAAATGTTTTTATTAGTTTATTCCTCTGCAGTTCTATTAATTAGTCACGGTATGATTTTAACCATTCATTGTTTATCACATTGTTATACAAATACAATGTTAAATAAAATGGTCAGACTCATCTTGCTTAAAAATAACTGGAGGATAATTACAAAGCCCAGTCTTAAACAAGGTCAAGTAAGATTATTAATGTAGCCTATTTGTAATCATTGCCTTAGAGATAATATATTTTCCTGAAATTGAAAGTGATGATTCATACCCACACTAGATTGCAAGAAGTAAATGTACTCAGAAGAAAAGGGAAAATTGAACTTGAGCATTGATAAGGAAACCCTGTATGAAGCTTGAATGTTATCCTCTTTTGTAAGTCGCTTTGGATAAAAGCGTCTGCTAAATGCCTAAATGTAATGTAATGTAAAGCTCCGTAGCTGCACACTTTGCAACTCAGTATAGTACACAAAATGCAAATGACCACACCAACCTTCTCTCTCTCTCTCTCTCTGAAAACGCACACACACTCACACACACAATGAAAACACGGGGTGATTCATCTCAAGTCGTCTGAAGGGACAGTCTTCTATCAAATAGTGTAGAAAAAGGAGATAATTAAAATATACAGTTGATATGTTTGGCTTCCCTTGACACCAAGTCCCTGTCTCTTTTACCCCTCCCCCCTCCTCTCCCTCTTCCTCTCTCTCTTGCCTTCTCCCCAGCAGGGCTACTCATGAGAGTTATTGTTTCCCCAACTGGACTGAAGTAACTAAGCAACAAGCTCACATGCCATCCATGAAGGCTGCGGAACATTTGCTTTAATTGATTCTACTCTGAGAGTTCCTCCTCCGTGGTGCAATCTCAAGAGAAAGGTCCAAGTTAAAAGCAATTGGCAGAATCAACCGAGGGACTGTGCTGGCCCTCCACTCTCACACACACATACACTTGCCACATAAATGTTTCTGAGGCCTGATCCATGCAATCCGCAATCGTCCAGTAAAGTTTTAGTCCCAGCCAACACCCTTGGGATGAGATTATGTGGTTCGCTGTGCTTTTTGGGCTCAAATACTTGTAGTGGTATCTCCTCAGGAGGTCAAATACTTGTAGTGGTATCTCCTGAGGAGGTCCACTACTGGTCTGTAGCAATGGGATAGTGGCTTCTGAATAAACAGACGAGATATGCAGGAGGTGGGCCACTCCCCTGGTGATGAGGCTTAAACTGGTCTCTGAATAGTCTGTGAGCAAGCAGAGAGAGAGAGAGACTGGAAAAACATAAGACAAAAAAGCCTTCCCAACAAGAAGCTTCATATGTAATTTCTCATTTCTCAAAAACCTGCCTTGAAGCATCATACGTTTTCACTCCACACATATGTTTTCTTTTGAATGACAAAAACAGCTACGGTGAAGTGGAGAGGAGCTGTTTTCATTTTTTTCCTCCTCTCTCACATCTGCTACGACCACCAGTGCTGTGAAATGATACGCATTGTGGCAATTTTCTTGTTCTGACGACAACAATGGCCTTTAGGACAAGTAATCAATGCTCACTGAAGGCAGGACGAGGCAATCGGCTTACTCTTGCTACGGGGCTGCAGGCGTGTAAACAGTGACGCTGCCATGTGTCATCTGGATGCTAAGCAGGACATCGGATGCCTTCCCTGCCTGCCAGCCAGCACGAGCATGTGTGGGAATTGCCATTACCTTGGCTCAATGAGTGAATAGGACAAGTAAAAGCATCTAAAAAATGTCTCCCACATTGAATTAGAAAGAGGGATGAATGAGACATGCTTGAAAAGATGTTGAGTGAAGAGTCTTTAGTTTCAGTGGCAGTGGCAGTGACAGTTCTCCAGAGGTTTACAGTGTTAGCGCTTGCCATTTATTGAATATTTAGTCGTATTTGGTGTATTAGGAAAAGCAAAATGATGCACAGAGAAGATGGTGATTATTTTTAAACCTACAGTACATACTGTACAATGTTGAATGTTAAAGGTAAACAGGCTTCATATATTACAATATACATATGAATATAGACAATGTATATATCACATGTTCATATTGTACATTCAGCATTACAGTACAGGAGCATGGTGGCATGTAATCTTCAAGACCTCTTACGATGATTGAATGATTTTCACCTTTTTTTAACTAACCTATTTTTTAAATTAATTTCCTTCAGGTCATCATGTGATATTATGTGACTTTTGTAATTAAGCAAAGTTTTGGTCCATCTTGTGGTAAACAACTGTCAAACATTTTGTTTCTTGTTGCTGTGGCACTCCATAACCTCTCTGTGGAGAATAAGGTCCCTCCCCCCCAGTCATCACACGTGATTGGCTGCATTGTACATCAACACATTCACCTCAGGACATGTCAAAGTATTACAAGAGCATCAGCAGCTTGGAAGCTAACTCTTCCTTCTGCTAGGCCCACATGCCTGAGCTGGGTCCAGAGGATGAGAATTCCCAGTCTAATCCATCATATTTCCCCCCCCCGCTTGATAGAAAGATGCCAGCCGCGCTCCACTAAGCCAGACTGACAGCTTCAATTGACGGAATCACAGGAGAGTGAATGAATATTGCAGAAAACAGCAAAATTAGACAGCGTAAACACATTAGCTTCCAAGAGGGGAAGAACATGAAAATGACACAATTCCCCTAACACACTCTCTCTCTCTCTCTCCTCTTCTCCCTCTCTGTGTCTTTTTTTCTCTGTCACACACACAATGCTGATGGCAGAGAAAAAGTCAGTGCTGGTGGGAACAACAGTTAGAGGAGGAGTGGGGAGAAAAAAGTGTATTTTTTCCACTATTCCAACACCCTGTGATGACTAAAAGCTATCGAGTTGTGTGGTAGCCCTTGGCGGCTGATTACTCTTGGCTCGGCCTGCGACAGCCAGGGATGGAGATCACATTTGTATCGCTGGCAGGGCAAGGCAATGTCCACTAATGTTTAACCATTTTGTTTTATGCACACACCATTTCTGCCACCACCTTGTCATGTAGATGTGGCAATGTCAACTGATAAAAGGAAGGATTGTGATTGAGCTTAGACAAGCCTAGTTTATGACCACGCTGTCTATTTACAAAGGTGAATGCAAGGCCCCAGGGCAAAGATGATGAATTATTGGGGTCTCTTGGGAAAACAGCAGGCTGTAGTAGAGTAGTGTATGAAATACAATGCTGTATATTGGCCAGAAAACTCTGCTCAGAGCTGGCTATGGTGTCTGTGTCCAACTCCCATTTAAGGGATACTACATTTGACTTGGAAGGCTGACTGATCCTATGTGTCCTAAGCACATCATGACCCTGATAAATGTTGTAGATGTTGTATTGAATTGAATCTAATCTAATCTAATCTAATCTAATCTCATTAAAATGTTAAAGGAGGTACTGCAGCAGCTATTTGTTTTTGTTTTTTTCTTAATAAAACAACTCTTTCTTCCCTTGCCTGCCAACAAACATCTGTTACATATCAAAAATATGAATAAAAATAATTTCACAAACAAATGTCAAAACATAAATGTATTAGCACAAACCAACAAACCAGCCCAAAATGTAGTGATGCTGTGCTGAAATCAAATTTTGTCAAGGTTGATGGATCACAAAAGATTGCTTTGTATGATAAATGTGTAAGGTTGATAGATAATGAGTAAGGTGCTAAACATCAGATAAAGTCTGGTCTGGAATTCCCAAGTGGTAGTGTCTTCAAACAATGATCTCTGCTCTTCAACAAATACTCACTGAGCACCAAGCCTTTTGGAGTTTTGTTGCTTTTTTTCCTTAAATTTGACTGTTGCTTTGACTTCTTACAGTGTTGTGCTGAAACCATGCTGGCTTTTGACTTTGTGTGGGATTCAATGGCATGCCTTAATCTTTATGTTTTGCAGTTCAGTATTTTTTTCTTCTGGCGATTGGTATCATTTCTTGCGTGTAGTCCCATTAAGAACTCATTCTGAGGCAATTTCCCACAGTGGCACAGAGCCAGAGCCTGATGGGTTTTGGTGTTTCTGCAAACTGGGCCTGCCAGACAGCCTTCTACGGGGCAATATGAGAGGGCAGTTAGTTGGCACAACTAAGAAGTAAAATGCCTGCCTACAACCAGATGGAGGCAAGGCAGAGGTGTAGAAAACTTACTCCACTAGTTGTGCAGAGAAGTTCTCCACCATTTTCCTATCTCTTTTTTTTAAGTGGGCAAGTAAATTAAATTGGCAAGCAATTATTTGCTGGCAACAAAGCCTTTTTGTATTTGTTGCTGAAGTTAACCCATCATGGATGTTCAAAAGCCATGTTAGGAAGGTGGGGTGGGGGTCTGAGAAAATGGGCAATTTTTAGAGAAAAGCAAGAATGTCCTCTTGTATTGAGCATCTTCCCTGCCCTGCTTGGTTGCAGCAACACGTAGCTCAATGAGGTGTTCAATATAACTTTAAACTGTATTTGTTGAATTTGTAAAAGGCCTCCTAATTATGATGAATTAGGCCATTTGGAGGGGATGCTTGGCTTGGCTCAATGTTCCTTGATGTGAATAGGCTATTGACCTATGGGTAAAACTATAAATCTAAGCTCTCATAGTCGAGGGCGAACTCTCTATGCCACATCAAATATAATTAATATAGCACTGCTTCTTTTTTACGGCAATATTTTACAGATGTGGATGAGAGGCCTCACAGAGTATATCTGCCAATGTGGGACTGCCTTTGAAAAATGACCATAGGTACCGTTTTTGGGTAAAGTGTATCTAGTGACAGATAGCCTTGGCCATTCTAAATAAAACAATGAACAGCTCTTTGCAATGTTATAGTGTCCAGGAGGATCCAAAGTGCTCTTACTCACACTGATCCATTCCATTTCTGTGTGGTATTGCCATAAGATCTTACGAATTAGTCTTAGAAAATGAATGAAAACATCAAATTGTTGGCAATGATGCAGGGTGTATATGTATTTTTTGTATGTTTGTATCACAGTCCCATTCATTAATTTAGCTTACATTCATTTCTTTGACTGTTTCCAACATCCAGCATCCAGTGGCTTCAAAAATTCTATAGAATTCTATAGAGTCTGCCTCTAGTCTTACCCCACAGAATGTGATTTCCATGTCTGTGTATCAAAGGTTCCAAGAAAAAAATGCAACAGGCAAAAAAGCAGACACAACCAAATAAAAACGGGCAACAGTACGAGGCACCTAGTTATATTGTGTCACATCCAATAGCCCACAGTCACAGGTTACAGCCTTTCTATTTATTTGTGGCCCACATTAAATCTCATAATATTCTGAAACTGAATAACACCTATCATGTTTGGTGTCAAATTGACTTAGGCGGCTAAAATCAAATCATATCAGGGGCCACAAAACAGTTCACGGCATGCACATCACTCTCTGCCCATGGGCTAGGACTAACTCGGAAGTAAGATATCAACATCATTGTTGCTAGTTATTTGAGTGGCATAGGAAAAACTGCTTTGTGACCACACCAAAAAATAAATAAATACATAAATAACAAGCTTCTCCTGTAACTTATTCCACAAACTTTTACCAATAAATGTTGGTTTGTTTACAGGCCAGAAGACAGTGATGGTAATTTCCACAGGGTTAAGTTGACCAGCAAAGTAATACACACAGTTTCATTTGGCTCGTGTTTGTGTTGCTTTGTTTAATTTTTTTGGCGATGCGTAGAGGCTGATCTCACAAGTGTGGTTTTTGAAAGGGCAGCTGACTTCAAAGCTGGTAAATTAACTTAAAATCCATGCAGACTGAACCTTTAAAGGAAACAATATTATTTGATAAATGTTTTGCAAAATAGTGCACTTTATTATTTTTTATTATTATTTTATATTATCTTTTTAAGATAAATCTTGATGGTTACAATATATGACAAGAAGCTGTCCCATATGGGTGGGCAGTACTGCTTACATGCATGATCGCTTTAAAAAATGTGATGTCTAACACTGTTTCCTATGTACAAGCGACACAAGCAAATGCTAGCGACATTACACTGTCTTCAGTTGGAGTATTCTCTATGTGATGCACGGTGACGCAAGAGGCACATCATCTTGGTACAATTTTTGTCGCTCAGCTCGTGTTGCATTGCTCGGCTAGTTTTAATGGGGAATGTGTCCAGATACACCAGCATATTTAACAGACCCAATGTAGACAGAAAACATTCGATGTGCCAACGTGGCATTCACTTACAGTTAGGACATGGTATAATACTGATCTGTCTTTGCTGAATTAGATTTTGTTTTAATTTATTTTTCACTCAATTTTGGGAGAAAAGGAACCATTTTATAGATACATAGACAAAAATCAAATCCCAAATCTCATTCTGTAACCCCCCTTTGACTGAAACTGACATGTGGACATTACAATTGGTCTTTCAGTTGTAATATTGTGACACACAGATGCTGGCATATTTATATTTCAGAAGTGGGCTGAGGTTAGTATGGTAGCACACCTTTTCACAAAAAGAAAATAAATAAACAAACTACATTTTAAACTACATTTCAAACACCTTTACAAAATAAAAAAAAAAAATCCCTTGTACAGACAACTGTGTCTTGAAGCCAGGTGCTGGTGGGTTGCAGATTCACAATTTGTAGACAAGAAAGGGTCACCACCGCACACTGGTAGATTTACTTTTATTTATTGAGTAATGTGTTTCACAATCTCCTGACGAATCAGTTTGCAAAGTACCTTGAAACTCCTCTAATGCTCTTGCAAACAAGACTTAGCCCATTGCCAGAGGATCATGTCAATGTAGGTCTTTTAGAGTGAGGGGAGTGAAAGGTCGGTAGGTCACTGTCTTGATTTCTTTTCTCTTTTCACTCCCCCAAGGATGACATTTCCTTCAAGATACATTTTAAAGACAGCAAGTCAAAGGACTATACAAACATCATGATATATGTGCTATAGTAATATTGATTTTTAGAGCAGCTGCTTAGACCAGTAAATGGTTATTTTAGATGGCTGTCAAGAGTCTCACACAAACTGTGCTACTGATTTGATTTATACAGTATCTCATAAGGTGACTTTTAAAGTGGGTTTTCATCCCTGATCTTTTCTTCACTGTACTGTCACTGAGTTGCCAATCTGCCATATAAGCTCTCTTAGAATTCAACTGTATGGAGAAAAACTCATCTAACTTCAAAATGAATGACTCCTTATCCTCAATTCATGTGTCTGATGGCCCAATCAAGACACAGCCATGATTGGAAAAACTGAGCAGGAAAATATAGTTGGTCAGAGTAATTTGGTTTCATTACACTTTTAACTGTATCCACTAAGAATAGAGCATAACTATCTCTATTTGTTATGGATAACCCAATCATCCTCGAGATTTAGCCAGTGGGATAATTTGCATATATATACCAAGCCTTATTACCACAAATAGATCAGTATTTCTAGAGGCAAAGTAATCACACTCATTCTCTTGTCTGCCTCATCAGCCAAATATGAATTACACATATTTTCCTTCTCAATGAAGAATTGGAAAAAAAGGAATTGGTCAGCTTTTTTTCTTGAGTTGAGTTTGAATGCATGTATGAGACATGCACAGAGTGGTTCATTTTAAACGGATCACCCAAAGGTCCTGTCTGAACACTAATAGGCAAAGGCAGTGATATCACAATGTTAGCAGCATCCTCTATTTAAGTTTACATGACTCATTAATGAGGGTATCCATTCACACTCAGTTGTTCTCAAATATATGCTGCGTCTAGCTATATCTAGCTGTATATAATTGATCTCCGTAGAAATGTACGTCATGTAAGATGAAAATTCCCATTTGGGTGACACAAATGAGGACAAAAATGACGTTCTAGTCTTTTCTTCCAAAGACATTTTTCAGTGACTTTCTTCTATTCCTCTTTTTCTCTCATTTCCATGTCTTGCTCTCTTTGTCTTTCTTTCTCTTTTTTGCTTTGGTCAACCCTGCAATCGTCCCCCTTTCATGTCACTCATGTGTAAAATATGTATTTAGATACACTTCAGATGGGAATTGGGTCACAGATTTTCACACCTGGCCTTTACGTGACCATTAGTCACTTTTCTGTCGGGGGAGGAGGGATTCATTCTTTTTCCTCCTTTTTTATTTCTTTCCAGGTTACTAACAACACCCCCCCCCCCCAAACACACACACACACACACACACACACACACAAACAAACATAAAGACACATGCACACGCACGCAACCGTTATATCTTCTACCCCTCTTTCTCTGTCAGCTGTACTCCAGCAATAAAGTCCCACCTCACGGCTCCCCAGTTCATGCATGAAGCTGTGACAGACCCCAGATTGGACGTGAGATCACCCATGAAAACCAAGCCAGTTAAGTGGAGGAAAAGTAATAGGTGAGTTTCGTGTGTTGCACACTGGAAACCATGGTGACTGCTCAAGGGTGACAAACAGCAGATAAGACGTTATTTCCAGCGTTGAGACACGCTCTACTGATCTCTTTCTTGTTCAGAGCTTTTGTTTACCTGTCTGGATACTTCACCATTCACACTATTTTGACATTTTCAAGTAACTGCTATAATGTTTCCACTATTTTTGACACAAAGCCAAACAAGTCAGCTACACTTTATTATTTTTGTGCATTAATGGATTCCATTATACCCAAATATTATTCTGAGCTTTGTTGATACTGAAATGGAATCCTGAAAACAAAAATCTTGAAATTCATTGAACCCCTCCCCATTCCCAAAAGAAAAAAGCTCAGCATATATGACTGGCAAATTGCGTTTGTTGACAACGGCATATCTCAAGAAGTGCATTAACACTCACACATGTGTGCAAAAGAATCAGACGCCATTCTCTCAAACCCATCACCACATCAGTGCTAATGTCTACTCCCACCTGGGGCAGGGCAAGGCCAGGCCGAGAATTGGAACCACTTCCTGATTACACCAGTGTTAGCTTTTTAATTCACTCTATATATGCATGCCTACTGAAGCATAGTTCACCATCATTTACTTAAAGTAATTATGGCCTGTGGATGAGATTCTGGCCTTTAAATTTAGGCCTTACATGTTACAGATCATTGAGTGCAGCGGGGCTAACGATAGCTTTAATTAATTCATTAAGAGGCAGACCATGTGAAGAAAAGCATTTGGTGCTTTGCCTCTCCACTGGGCTACTAGGGAGGCTGACAGGTCAGGGTGGCATCTTGGTGGCTGAGTGTACTGGCATGGTGCTAATTTTAAGGGTCATGGGAGTGCTTTTCCACCACAGTGAAATTGAATTCATTACATGGAAAAGAAAAGGCTATAGATCTGTAATGACTGTTTTACTAGACACAGACTGCATGGTATACTATGATGCCAACAATTCTACGAACATCTGAAATTATTTTACAAATTCAATTATTTTCATGCTTTGCATTTCAAAGAGCACCTCCAACTTGTCTAACATCTCAGGTAAGCTGGAAAAATGCAATGGCAAATGAATTAGTTTTCACATAGTCAGTCTCTACAAAACAGTCATGTTTGTTAGTTCTTCAGAGGTCATTTCTGGTCTATTTTGTCATTGTCCTCCTACCTAGATATAGCTTAGGCCAATCATAAACTGCATGAACTTCCTCAACACTTCCACACTGAGAGCCAACTATGTTTGGGCAGAACTTCAAACTATCAAACAGAACAAAGTTGTTATCAATTTGCAATGTTTACTGTTACTTCATGCATTTCCTCTGACTGACATCAAACCACTCCCAATTTTGCATTTGGATACAAGCCCAAAGAGCCAGGGGTGACAATACAAGGGTTTTGGACCAGGGCATCACCTGTGGAGTACAATGTGTGTGTGTGTGTGTGCGTATGTGTGTGTGTGTGTGTGTGTGTGTGTGTGTGTGTGTGTGTGTGTTTGTGTTTGTGTGTGTGCATGTCCAGACCTGGACAGGTAATCAGGAAAGCTCCGAGTCAGCAGAGGACAGGCAAGCAGGCAGTCCGCTCCTCAAAGCCAAGCCCGGCCTACTCCGGCTCACTACACACACACACACACACACACACACACACATAGACACTGGCTCAGAGGTTTCCTGATTGCCTGTCTGGATCAGGACATGCCAAGGTGAATAAACTGCAGCACTGTAGCGATGGCCACCATTCCACTCAACACTCAACACACACATGCACTCACATCCTTCTGAGAACACCTCCTAACATTTCTAACTCCCCAACTCCTGGAATGCACTTACAATGCACTTCCATCCTTCCTCTCACCTTTACTGCAATCTTCCTGATGCACTTAACTGCACTCCTGCACTCTTATCTTCTGTCAATTTACTGTTAGCTCGCAGCATTCTTAGCAAGGTTTCTACCACAACATAGTTTCAATTTTCGTCTTCTTTTTGTAAGTCCTGTTGGATAAATGCATCTGCAGAATGCTAGCGTTCTGTTATCCAACCCCCTGCCTCCCATAGATTCTTGTAATATACCATATAATACTTGTACTAATCTTACTAACTAATCTATGTACTCAGTGTTCAAGTGATATGCAGAGATAATTATTTTCTTATTTAAAAATACATTAAAAATACATTTAAAAATGTTCTCAGATAGTGTTAGTGATAATGAAGAGGCTGACTTCCTGATATAATATAATTTACTCATAAATTCAAGCATCTAACAATGAATTAGTTAATTATTTAAGACAGCCCTGACATAGAGTTAGCTTGCCAATAAATTTGCATTCGTATCCAGAATATTCAGATTCAAAGACATAAAAGATCTCAGATCCCACCTTGCTGTAATAACTATGGTGCTGTTATTCTATGTAGTGGCTCTCTCATCCTCTCCCCTCACCCTCCCCTCCCATGCTCCCTCCCTCTCACTATTTCTCCGTCTTGTGCCCAGGAGGAGCAGTTATGTCGTGACACACACTAGGTTCTTCCTCTCGCTGCCTCCTCCTCTAGATGCCATTGTGGGCAGGCTGGTGCACAGGAGACTGCAGCAGAATTGATTCTCCCTTTTTTAATTAGTGCATTGCCCCCTTCATTCATCTAAGCAGTGCTACAGTTTTCCCTCGCATGCTGTTCAGATTTACCTTCTCTCTCTTTCTCTCTCCCCTCTCTCTTTAGCTTATACATTCTTTCACTTGTTTACTCATTCTTTCTCTCTCTCTGACTCACTGTCTCAATTTCTGTCCTCTATCCAGAGCTTTGGTCTCTCCTTTAGGCCCTCATGCCACTTTCATTGCCCATCCATCATCTCCTTCTTTCATATCCTCACCTTCATCACATTGATTCCACTGACACCCTCCTCTGTGTCAGAAGTATGCAGCGATGGCTCCATCTATATACACGAACATGCTTTCCAAGGACTTAAGACTCCTTGCTGGAAAAATACTTCTTCATTTTTTTGTGTAATTCCATATAAATATTTCTTATGGTAAAAAGAAAACACAGCAGTTTGGAGAGCAGTACACAGAGCCAGCAGTAGTGATTAAGTCTAAGGCGCATTTATGCAGAAGAAACTGTGAGAGAAACGAGGAAAGAGACAGAAAGAGAGAGAGGGAGAGAGAGCTTTAGTTCAAGTTTAAATGGCATTGACTTCATTGATTGGAGTCTTTTGGGAGCCAGTTTCTCTCCTTTTAAGAACTGTAAGTTGTTTAATGCATGAGTACAGCTGAACCCTGTTAACAAATTAGAGGGGTAAGTGGAACACTAGAATGGACGAAAGAAAAGTAAAGCTTAAGTCAAAGAGAAAAAGAAGAGAAAACAGAATGGCTTAACCAAGGGCTGTATGCGTGTTATTTTCATGGTGCTGTATTGCCATATTGGATCGCAGTTCTTTTAAAACAGGTTCACTCCTCAGTGGTGTTTTTCTAGCCTGTTGAGTCTGTCAGGAGGTGAAGAAATGTTTTTAGAGTCTCCAGATGTCTCGCCTGAGCTCATTCTGTTTCATGTGCTCAAGGAAGAATAAGAACAGAGGGACTCTCGTTAGACATTTGTTCCCATATGGTAAACTGCATTTACATGATGATGAGGCCGCATGTGAGTATTCATGCTTTTATCAGTATTTGAACTGGTTCTGGTCCATTTGTATTTGAACTCTGTGACAGCAATCAAAAAGGGCATTTTCTATGCTATGCTTAATTATACTACTTTATACTTTAATACTATACTACTTTAATTAGACTTACAGTAACTACTTCAAATCTGTAGATAAAGGTTCATATCGGTTTAAGTTCTTTGCTCTACATTAAAAATTAAATGTTACAAATTAGACATGTTGTATGTTAAATAAAGAATTTAACAAGTTTTACCACACTTCGTCTAAACTCACACAAATAGCACTAAATTAGATGACACACACACTTGGCATCCTCTTTCATCTCCCAATCATGTTTCAGTACCAGGTCTCCCTCAGTTCTATTTCACTTAAAAAGTTTAAAGTGTCAACTTTTAGAGTCCTTCATTTTTTCCTTCATAGGGTTAAAAGACAATACACAGCACAGTCTTGGCTGAATGAAGAATGATTGGTAGGTTACATCAAAGCCCTCACAACAAATGACAGCAGCATATATCAACCTCTGTCACTTCAGCTGTCATAGAGACAGATTTGGTCTATTTTGATGTGAAGTTAACACAGCATTCTCAAATGAGGTTTCATATGAATGTTTTTTTAGGGTCTATTTTCAGGGTTAGGGCCTAGTTACTGTGCCCCAGCAAAGGTTTGAACATGCTAGTGTGTTTATGCTACTCTGCACATGTCTAGCTGTGCCTAGAGAATGAAAAATATATATTCTTATTAGTAGTATTAGTGAGAAAGGCTTCAGGGAAACCCAGGGAGATTGTTATTATGTGAAAAAGTAACTGTTTGTGGGGAGATATGAGTGTTTAAATGTGTTTGTGAGAGTAGTAGAGAGAGACACTTTGTGTGTTTGTGTGTTTGTGTGTGTGTGTGTGTGGGGGGGGGGGGGGGGGGGGCGGTGTAGTTGGAGATAAAGACAAAGAGAGTGTAAAACAAATTGTGGGTCAACAAATGTACTGCTTTCCCCTGGAAAAGTATATAAAAAAATAAACAGATGTTTAATACCAAACAGACTAGCACATTTTCACAATCAAAGGGGTCTTGAAACTCAAGTGCTTTTTACATCAGCAACATCAAAGCCAGTCTCGGCAGCTGATGTTGGCAGAACTGTTGAGAAGGTGTTGAATACATTACATCAGTATTCAGAGCCTGCATTTGACTAGGACCAATCCATCAATGGGGTAGCTCTAGCTGCAGTCAACACAGAGAGATCTTTTGTCTTAATTAAAAATATTAGCACAATATGATGCAACAAAGTGATAGAAGAGAATCTTGAAAATTGATTAGCATGGTATGGTGATAGATGTCTATTCTGATTGTTGTCATCTTTTTTGAAAGTTACATTGTAGCACCTTCCTCTATTCTGCTCATAGATACAGTAACATCAACACTACTACTGGAAACAAAGGACTCAAGGAAACTGAAAGATTGTCAGGTGACCACCAGCCAGACACAGAAAAGGAGGATACTTGTGTTTAAAAGTAAGTACAAAGGGTCAAAATTTGGGACACCCCTGACCTTTTTTGTATTTCCCCTACAAACCTAACAAAAAAGATCAGCAGTTTTCAGTGCAGAATTGCAGTTTTGGAGAATAACCCTATCATTTGTATTTGTATATAGCCTACAGTAGTTTGAAGATTACAATGGTTTAGCCTACACTTTGCAGAAATTCAGAACACTTTTTGTAAGCTACAAAACATTTTGTCTGACAATTGATAATACCCATTACAATATAATTCCCATGTTCTTTGCATGATTGTAGATTTAGTAGCCTATTTTAGCATTAACTAGTGGATGCCTGTGCTTCTGGCATATTTCAAGACGATTGATGTCATGTGATAATATGACACTTTGAGGTCTATCTTTTCACCTTTGGGGGCATTTGGGGGAAAGGTAGAAAGGTGGAAAGGTGGAAAGAAGGGGGGCTTAAAAAGGTTATATACCGTATATATATATATATGTCTTTTGACTTTCAGATCTAAGCTCCAATAATACAAATCAATGATTTTGATTATAATGTTATATGATAAGCTTTCACAATGTGATGTGTCACAAAGCATTGTAAAGATTCAATTTGTTAGTTGTCCCCCTGTCTGATTGCTCATGCCAAATAAAGAAGACTTAATCATGCTCAGTGCATACTCTAAGTAAAGTGAGATACATAATTGCTCATGAAAATCAATAAGGCACCATTACAGACAATAAGTAAAGTGGTATTTCCTTGTACCAACAGGCCAAAGAAGCTTTAGAATAGGGTTGCAAAGGGGAAGAAAATTTCTGGAAACTTTCCATGTAAACTTCAATCTGGAAATATTCCAAATTGGAAATTTTTCTTGGGAATTATGGGAATTTGTGGGAATTAACAGAAATCAACTGGTAATATTGGATAATTCAAAGAAACTTTGTCATATAAACCTACAAACATAAATTCTTTCATTGAACATTTAATTATTTCATTGAACTACAAAAGCGCAATCATCTTTGCTAACCAGGGTAAGCGCTCTGCACAGTCTTAGCACGTCAGGCTTTCATTAACCTCTGCCTCTCAGACTTCTGCGTCACCTATAGAATTTGATAGTCTTGATGTTTTCAAAAAGTGTTCAATCTCATGTTAAATCTCATAGGGGGAGAGTTTTGAGGGTGTTTAGATGAGGTCAGTGTCGAGGTCTATGCACAATGCATGTGTCAATAGGTTTCAATAGCTCTGAAGTAGTGTGCTATGTGCCTGTGATTGAGGAATAAATTCTCTTTGCATCAGTCTGTTTAAGCTAGGATTATACAACGATATGTTTTTACCATCTAAATCTATGTTCCCAACCAGTTTATTCCGGATAATTCCCATAAATTCCTGTGAATTCCCTTTAATTCCCATGTAAAATTTCCAACTTTGAAAATTCCCGAAATTTTGCAATCCTACTTTATAATACTTTGTGACACTTCAAGTTGTAAAGGCTTATATCATCCTGTAACATTACAATGCCTTACAGTCATGAGAATTTATAATAATATAATATGATGAGTTATGAATGCTAATGGAATTAGTTACAATGAGCTACCTTTATGAATGTGTTTAGATGATTATGAATACTGGGTTCATAGAAAGTGTAACCAAAATATCAGTACTTATGTTACACATTCTCTTTCAACCTTTTTGTGCTGGTAGTAAGACACAGCCTTTTTGTGCTGGTAGTGTAAGACACTGTACTCCCACATATGTGCCTTCAGGGCTGCTAACACTGAAGCCTCTGTAGAACTGCCTAATTAAATTGAAGATCATGCAACCATAAACAAGGCATCACCCTCTGGATCAGAAAGTGTTGTGACAGCAGACAACATCATCATCTCTAACCCAAAGCTCTAGGTTTCCACACAATGCCAGCTAAGTTTCGCTTTAGACTGGTTGTACATACCTGAAAACGTACATATCCACACAACACGCATTCTTATTCCAGATCATGTAAGTTGGCATTTCTGACAAGCAGCTTTGCTGACTTTGATATGGAATTGACAGCGTGTGATGAATGACACACATGGGTTTATGGTTTTATCAACCAATTTAATTCCAATTTTAAGATTTTTTTTTGTTTTCCATTTTGTTTTTCAGGTTTATCAGTTCATGCACAATTGGGTTACTTTTACTTTATTTATTTTATCATAATAAAATCTGGAATAATATTATCTATTATCTAATATAAAATCTGAATATCATAATAACAGCTGGAATTTGCTTAATATTGGGTGAAATATGGAATTAAAAAGCATGACTTTTTAATATTTGCATGGATTTATAGTGTTTTGGAACCAAACACTGTATGTTTTGTATTATGTTGATTAAGCAGCACATATGATATGGTAGTGTTAACTACTTGCTCTAAAGAACATTTCCTCGTTTCCAAATGTGGCAGTAATGACTGTCTCCTGATAGCTCTGAATTGTAATGTGAATCACTTTGTGGTTTACAGTAAGTGCATACTCACTAGAGCAATAGTTAAAGAGAGACATTTTCTCAAGTAACTCAGGACAAAAATCAGTTTTCAGTGTACATGTCGTGGTCATACAGGTCATGCGCCTACCAGCAAAACAACATTAGGCTACATAGTAGAATATGAAGCACTGGAATTGCAATTAGTCAAAACAATTAAGGTCCACATTTGCAATTACTGAATTACACTGAATAAATAAAATGTATATGAAAACTATTTTACTAACCACTTACTGTGGTTAAATTTGATATGTGATAACATTTTCTTTAATTGATTTGAGATGTCTAATTTAAAGAATGTTGTTCTGGAATAGAGCCTGTCGCCAGGTAAGTCATAGTGCTAGTGGTATGTCTTTTGCTCACTGTGATAACTGCATATCCAAACTCCAACATTCAACTTTTTTTTTCTCCTGGTAATTAAGTATGAAAAAACGAGTCAAAGCAGACAATACAAATTAATGATCTAAATTGTCTGAATGTTCAGTCACTCATTTTTAAGGTACATTTTCCCTATGCATGATAATGTGAGTGACTGTGCTGCAAGCAGATAGTTCATAAGCGTACAGTGCAACATGAGTCAATCAGGGATGTCCTGTAAGAGCAGAAAGTGTGGAACATAGTCATGACTGACAGCTCCTGACGAGCCTTCCCATCATAGAGAACACAGGAGGCTTGTGGCTGTGAACAACATGGATATTTATGGATAACACTATACAGTAATAATCATATTTGGTGGCAATCAAAAATTATCTGTAAATATATAAGTGGGCTATTATAGTAAATGTGGAAAAGACATTAACATAAGTGAACATCTTCTTCTTATTTTCTTCTTCCTCTCTCTTTATCCTTTCATCCTTCCCTCTTCTCTTCTGAAAGTAGCAATTTGGCTTTATTGTTTCACAGTGGGGTGGGAAGATGTCTTCCTGAGCCCCTGTTTAGATCCATTAGAGATGTGTCAGGATCCCTCACTGACACTCAATCCAATCACAGGACAACGGGTGTGACCTTGGCAAAGCACTGACCTTGACGTAATCCCAGCCGGGTAACCGACACCCCACAAGGGGCTCCCACCCTGGGCGCCTGTCCTTCCCTAAGTGAAGCCTCTCCAACAAAATGAATTGGTCTCAACAAGCAATGTATAAACAACCTTTCAAAGGAGAAAAAATGCAAAAAGAAAGGAAAAAGTCAATGTGTGTGTGTGTGTGTCTTAAAGAGAGAGGGAAGGAGTGTGAGGGGGAAACTTGAATGGGAGACAGAAGACCTTTCTACCTAAATGCAAGCTTTTAGCAGATTAAATATTTAGAAGATTTGTTGTCCTATTCTGGAAACAGCAAGATGGAGGTCTGGGGTGAGAAACACCATTTCCCCCTCCTTTTTTTCTCTGCAGCTGTTGAGTGGATCTTAATGGTTCAGTAGTCCTCCGGTGATGTGGAAATGAAAACAAAGCCTCTTTGTGTTGAAAGACACAATTGTATCCTTGCCTTTGTCTAGAGTATCATATGGCAAGAGGGGAACAGTGCCAGGTCCCAGGAAGAACAATTTGGAGCAGGTTAAGAGAGCTTGTAATGGGTAGTTGAAGTGTGTGGTGTGGAATATGACTGGCATGTCTATGAAATGCATATATTATTCATTGTGTACAGTGGTTGAATGGATCAGTTGACCAACTTACTCTCACAGCCTATACCTGTGCCTGCTCATGGCATGCTTTACAAAAATTATACATCACTTCTTTGTTTCTTTTCATTTTTATTTTGTTCATCTTTTCACAATTTTTATACTTAATCCCTACTGCTATAATTAAAGAGTCCCCTTTGAGTGATGCAATATCCAATGTAACAAATCTGTGACTCAATGTACAGGCCCTGGTAATATAGAGAGACTAAGGAGATGAAAAGAATGCTGTAAAACATGCAAAAATAATCTCAAAAAGCAAAAAAATAAGAGGAAGGACCACCTCATCAACTCCTTTTCCAGCTGAAGAGCTAACACTTTTGGTGTGACTTTTCTCTGTCTGTGTCTGTCTCTTCCTCTGTTTCTTCCCCCTCTCCTTGAAGGCACCATCCTCATAGGATACAAATGTTATCCCATGGGACCCCAGCCTTGAAAGCAGTGAAGCCTTGAGAATGGATATAATCCATGTCCTTGCGAGATTCTCCTGTGCTCAGCACAGGCCTCCCCCCCCACCCCCATTCATACACACACACACACACACACACACACACACACACCTTCTCTCTCTCTCTCTTTCTTTCTCTCTAATTCACACACACACAGTCTCTGTCTCTTTTTCACACGCACACAAACACACACCCAGCACCATTTTATGATCAAGATATTATTCCCCGCGGTGAGGCACAAAGCCTTGCCCCAATTCTGCTGCAACACATAAAACACAGAAACGCTGGGCCGTTTGTATTGTCAAATCCACACAGGGTCTCAGGGATGAATTGGTGTCTAGTAAGAAAAAAAGAATCTAGGACCTTTTGTGTTCTCATCTCCTCAGATCAACTTTTAATACCATATGCTGTCTACTAATTGATGATGCAATATCAAAAGGAAACACTGCCACTCACACTACATATTGAGTGAGCTTGAAATAGATTCCATGGTGTCATCTGTCCGTTGACACCATCTGTTTGTTTAACCTTGTATCCACTGATGTATATATCAACCATGCAACCAGTGCAAGGCTCCAGGACCCAATCATGAGGAAGGCCAAGTTTTAGGCCTCTTGAGAATCCCAGACCCTCAGATCCCCTTTTCTTCTGTTGCAATTTGTTGCTGTTTTCATTGCATTTGTAGGTGCTTTGCCCTTAAAGTGATAGTTTGGACAAACTTGACACAGGGATATTTACCCTGTGACAGTGAGTCAAATGCCCCCTAGAGAGGTTAATGCCGTTGACAAACCCATGTCTAGTTTTCTATGTGTTTTCAGTTTACCACTAAATCGCAATACATGTAGATGAACAGCGCCATGCAACCTAACGCAACCAAAATGCAATTTTTAACCACTAATAAAGCAAACTTCAGTAGTAGGGTCAGTAGTAGGTTCAATGAAGACTCTACACCTAAAATGGAGCACCAAGAGCTTTGTAAGTGCACCCACCCACTATCTTCCACTGTGTCTGTGTTTGTGGGAAAGTCTGTACAAGTCAGTAACCGAATGCAGCACAACACAGTGGAGTAAGTGTAGTTCAGTTCAAGAAGAAAGTTTGTGGATGTCTAATTTATTTCAACTGTGCTGATGCTTTACTGTTTCTGACCGTATCTGGTGAATGTAGATAATGATACGGAAGGAGTGCAACTCTTCTTCTTGAACTGAACTTTGCTCCACTCTATTGCGCTGCATTTGGTTATTGACTTGTACAGACTTTGCCACAAACATGGACAGAGGTGGGTAAGAAGGTGGGTAAGTCACGCAAAATCATAATTTTAATAGACTCTCGGTACACTTACAAAGTTCTTGGTACTTCTGTAAGGCTAACATGGCTTTGCAAGATTTCTCTTAGTCTCTCCAGTTCTCTTTGTGCCAAAAGGACCACATGTTCACACCTCTTAGCCAACACAAAGGGGGCGTCACATGCCCCCAATGACAAAGAATGAAGTCAAAATGACCTGACCATCCAGTGACTGCCACAAGGAGCACTGACTGAGAGTGAGACTGAGTTTATTTTTTGCCACAGACAAGGATGGATTTCAGAATGCATGTAGCTGAACTTATGACCTATTCCCATTCCATTGGTTAAAGGGCCAATCTGTAAGGCAAAATTGACAGAAATCCACATTTTTGTCTGTCCTGTGTCAGGCCTACACAAAGACATACTGTTTGCCCCTCCACAGGAGGCCAATGACCATTAAGCACCAGCTTGAATACTTGACTCTCACCCCAACAAAAGTCTGGTTGTGGCTACCTGTGATTCACTTCTAATTTGTTAATATATTGGTTGAATGTAACATTGTCATGTTTGGTCTTGAACTAATCCTCGTAATGTGGGCAGCAGTCAGATCATAGTTTTGTGGCAATGCAAAGTATCTGTACATATTGATACGCAAATAACTACATTGTAGTCTGTATACTATCACTGGCATAGGGCAGCCGACCAATTACCGACTAGTTAAGGCATCACTGGCTTGTGCCAGTCGGCCAAGTGGAGGATAAATGTCACATCTCCTCCATTGTTCAGGAAGGCCGGAAGGCCGTCTTTCTCTTTGGGCCATCTCTGCCTCTGTCTCTTTCTCTCTTTCTTTCTCTCTCTTGGGTTTGTATTATTTCTTTACATTCTTGGTTTGTTCTTGTTTTGGGTTATGTAGTTATCTCATTTGTTTATGTTTTATTTGATTATTGATAAATACATGTTTCTGACCTGCATTCAAGACTTGCTTTAGGAAGCAAGGCCTGGGTCCTTTGTTCTCCCAGTCTTGCACTTCGTTTTAGGTGAAGGGATCTTCATTGACCCTACTGCCAAAGTTTGGTGTTTTAGTTGTGTTGGGAACATGGTGGTGTTGGATCTCCATGCTTTGTGATTTAGCGGTAAACTGAAAACACATAGAACACCAGATCTGGGCTTCCTCAGCATCATCAACATCTCAAGGGGGTATTCGCTGTCATGGGGTAAATATTCTGGTGTCAAGTTTGTCCAAACTATTACTTTAAAAATTACTTTTAAAGCAATAGTCCAAACTACTGTGTGTTGTATCAAATTTTCCTATTCTTCATCCTACTGACAGCACCCAGTAACTTTAAACAATAGGGCTATGTGTTGATTACTCTTTTAAGCAATTGTGTTTTTGTATAGCCCATTGTTTAAGCTTATGACTCGCTGAGCTTGTCTTGATGGCTATTATTATGCTCATGATGTTGAGGGAATTCTGTGTAGCATTGATTAATTTGGCAAACAAACATTCACTGTTCACGGTTCTGTTTAAACACAGCTAATAGTTATAGACTTGGTCTATAGACTTTATAGACTATAGGTGATAGGCTTTTCTCCTACAGATAATTTTCTCTGTGCTGAAAAGATGGATGGGGAAATGCTTACTTTTTCATGAGATGAATAGGATGTGTGGTTTTGGTGAGGGTAGGGAGTGTAACAAGGAGGACAAGACAGTGGATCAGATGCAAAGGTAGAGCTGAACCTCAGACTGGCATTGAAGTTAGGCCCCAGTGGACATAATCTTCTATCTCTCAAGCAGGAGACTTCTTGAACAGGAGGACTTCACAGAGAATAAAGGAACCTATTTAATTGAGCCAGGCTCCTTTTCTCAAGCAGATCACAACCTGCCGCTCCTCCACCCTCCATTAAAATCACTGTTAGACTTATCAAGAACTGACTATTACTTAGGTCTTCACATCTAATGACCACCTCACCCAAACATACATCAATTCCCCCTACTAAGAACCACAACATTAGCCTGGTTGAACTCAGACAAATCTGTGAGCCCATTTAAATTTGCTCTCTGTGTGGCGATGCTCCCATTGGAACCTGTTTTTGAATTAAGGAAATTTCAGGAACCAAGCACAGCTGCTCATTAGGTACACTTATGCACACATCCTAACGCATTACACCACACACACACACACACACACACACACCACACACACTTCCAACAACTGACACCCGCCCTCCTCCTATCACAGTGCACTGCCCATTTTCCCATATCACTCATCACCACATCTCACTTCATTTTCCCCTCACTATCCCACCACCACACTATCAGAGGTGAACCAAAGATATCTAAACCCATTCTTAACTGAGAATATGTCTGGTGTTGGCAAGGCAACCACAATATGCCTTGAGAAGCTAAATAACCTAGGATCATATGTTTCATGAGCTGAATGGCACATGATACAAATCTGCAGAAATTAAGAGAGGTCTTTTGGATACAGACAGTGCAATTCCTGTACATCTACAATGTTTTCTGTCTGTATTGGCATTTTTCCTTGGTACTTGTTAGCCTTTTTTATTTGAGCTGCCAATCAGTAAGCTGCATGGAGAGGTTAAGGTTTTGCCAAAGAGTGTAGAGCATAGTCTCTATGAGATTTCTAAACAGGCATCCTCAGGTATGAATGAGAATGAGAAGAAATTGACACATTACTAATTAGTGTGCAGCTAATAAGAAACTGATGAACAGCATATATTTCCTTTGTCTGGTCATAGCACAGCAATAAAAAGGGGTTCTCTTCATAGTCTAACTTGATAACTAATTAGAGAATATTTATACAAGTTGTGCTTCCACAGCCGCAGCTCTGCATATTGACAGACTGAAGTTTGATTTATGATTCTTTGTTGACTTAATGCAAAGGGCCTATTGCCTCAACATCGTTGTGGACCTTTGGAAGTTCTGCGTAGAGTGTGTCCGCATTTGTGCAATAGACGCCCCTTGACCACATACAGTGACGAATATCTTCATCATGCTTTCATTTTGTTAACATTACTGTTAAAGAGACACTGTACATTTCAACAACCTCATTATTGTAGCAAAACATATATCAGAGCTATTTACAAGGTTTCAGTTTTTATTCTGTTAACAAATGAACTTCTCATGACTGTCTACAAAGTGCTGCCTGTTGACGAAGCTCTAATTTAAAACATTAAAAGACAGGCATGATACAATCAGGAAATCCTGCCATTGAATGCAAAACTATGTCTGGCATTATTTACTAAAGTTATACTGTGGACTAGCATGTTGCTAAAAGTATCTACAGTGGGCTGCATACATACACTGGCAAACAAAACAAAGCAGGTGGACAAACACGACCAATCACAGCTTTTGAGGTATACATCAGAGGACACAGAACACACAAAACTGGTACCTAGTGTATTTAAAATTGACAAAAAGGAGAATTCCTGCACAATATTACTTTACAAGCACATTCCATTTCATGGTGAGAGGTGTGGACAATATCAGGCATAGTATCCACCTCCTCATTGTCATTATTTGTTCACCAGAGATTGTTACAGTCAGTTTAGACTGATAAAAATCCACCAATACCAGTAATGTCACCAATTAAGATAAGAAAGACATGCTAAACAGAAGTAACCTATCTTTTGTGTAGGTCACCTTTTCCTCTATTTATTATTGTGTTGTTAATGCTACAACACTGGTAGCAGGACCAGGGAAGGAAACCTGGCAGCATGGTCCATGACAAAAAAAAAAAAATCTGGTTTAGAATGCAGGGATACTGCTTGTCTTTTTGACCTGATGTTCAATATATGATGCCCGATGTTCAGTATCTGATGCCTGATGTTCAATATATGATTCTCCACACACACACACACACACACACACACACCATCCATTATCAATTATTAAGCAAGTTTTGCTTAGTATCTCATGTTAAAATATTTTGACAAGTTTAATAATATCATTCAAAAATAAGCGTGGAAATGTGGAATGTGGAAACATCAATATGTTCTGCACTCTGACTTAAAATAATTACATCAGAAATATAGAAGGTGAGATGGTTAATCAAGAAAAAGCAAACAGAAAGTTTTTTTTTCTTTTATTTATTTCCTGGCCTTGCTTTAGGGCAACCTGTAGTCATAGATCTAGATGTTCTGTCATGGTTACCAAAGTATTGCTGGTAAAACAAACAAACTGGGATCACATTGACAGAGCACGTGCCAACAAATTAACAATTTAGACTTCCTTTTGCACTTTATATGTCAAAACAAGTGATATGTTTGAAATGGCATGTTAATATTTACCAAGAAGACTATTTGTTGGCTAACTGACACTCATGTCTAAAACTGTCCTATAGGCCTACTACATTTCCCTGCGCTGTGTAGCATTTGCACAGTCACTACATGCTATATCCAGCGACATCTTTATTATTGTCTGCCTTTTAAAGATTAGTGTGGAATTGATTCTCCCTTATCATGCTAAACTAAAGTCTGATGGGGGGCAACCCGGTGGTGGGGCGGGATGCCAAAAATACCATTGTGCAATGAAAAATGCTCTGCTTACTATTCAGTCATGCTTATTTGTAACTTCTGCCCCGAGGGCTTGTCATCTTCAGGTCTCAGGTTATGTCTTGCCTCTGGCAATGCCTAACAGTGGTAGACAATTCCTGTTTAGGGAGGCCTCATTTCCAAGTTTGTTTTTTTTCTTTTTCTTTTTCTTCCTACCAGCACTCTGATATTCCTGAGTAACACTGTATGTTTAGTGTTTTTATGGAGTGTCAAGCAAAACACTTTTGGACAACTTTTTTTGTTTATCAGAAGCCTGTCAGTGAATTTGAAACTAATATGAAGTAATTTAGGTACTGAATCCTTTTTCTGAATCCAATTTCACTCAAGTGTGTTATTATGACATAAAAAAGCAGTCATGCACCACTAAAATATGATAAATAAAACTTAATGCATACAAACATAACAGGTGATCTTCCCAAATCAAATCAACTTTTCATTAGTGTGTCAAAAGTGTGTTATTAAACACTACATTGCTTTATGAAACCTGATAAGCCTCAAATCAACTACCTGTGCTTGTTTCTAATTGTTCTGCTTTGTTTCTTAATATGAAAAGGAGGTGAAATTTATGACTGTTGGATGTGCTACATTGCTAGTAAAAACAACCTCTCTCTCTTTCTCTCATCAGACAAGGCTCAATGGAACTTACATTAGGCTGTACTGGATAAATATTTAAACATGTTAATGTTTTTCTCCCAAACAGTGCGACCATATAGTCCCATGACCTTTTATTTGGCCCTTTTCTCTTTTCTCTTTGTATATTGCTGTTTATCTCAGGGAGATCTTAAGAGGAATGGGTTCCAATACCAGCAGTGAACTTGGCCAATTCATGTGGTCAGGTAAGTGAGACAACTCAATGCTATGCACCCTGTGTTTTGCTGTACTGGTATAGACCACAATACTGGTCCACTCTGTCAAGGTCTCTTGCTTTTCTCTCTTCTTGATAATGTTAGGACTTACTTGTTTGTGTACTCATCCAGAACAAGAGCTGACAGTTGACTATTGTCCTAACCCAAGCACAATGTGTGGGTGTAAAATGCCCAGATTCACTGGAAGCAAAGAATATAGTGGGGTGTGTGGGGTTTCTATTGTGCTTTGTCAGTGAAGCCTTGTAGTATTTTTCTCTTTTGCTGAATCCAAGGCTAGCTCTTCAATTTCTCATCAGCAGGCATTTCTTTTGTGCTTTAATAAAACAAATTTCAAGGATACATGATGGGAGAGAGAAACAACTATTGCATTAAATATTTAATATAGTTGTAAAAAGAAGTGTTTTTAGTCTGTAGCACTAATGGAATTCCAATAGGTACATACCTGCAGTTTGTATTTCATCAGGTAGTTTAGTTAAGATTGTTGTAAATTAGGCCTCGTTTAGTTGTGCCTGCGGACAGGAGGATGAGAGGATGTTGGAAGCCAGTTAGGCCTCTGCCTGTTGCCCCCTTATAAGAAGCAGCATTGCACTTACATTGGCTTGATGTCACTGCTATGCTGCTGGCTGTCCTCACCAACAGCCACCGTTTCATTTGTCTTATTTGATCAGAGGGTTTTTGTGCATAATATAAACTTATTCACTGGATCGGCGCTCTACATGCTGAATGACAATATAGTGATAATTTACTATAGCACACAACAAGGCCCACAGGGGCAACTGACATGAAGCACAGGATTAGTAGACATTTTTTCCCAAATGTTCATGGTGAAGTCAAGCTCCTCTCGTATTTGGTATAGCCAATTTTATCGATGTTGATAAGGTAATTGTTCATTTCATTCTACTTCATTTGCATTATAGTGTTAGAGACAGGGACTTAGGCTCTGTCAGACCACACTGAAGGGAAGCAAGACTTTTAGATTTTTGACCTTTGGAATTAACAACTGACACAGTAAGATCCATGTAGTCTTATGAATAGAAAATAGATTTCCAGTACCAGGATGAATGCAGTGATCAGCAGAGTAGGCTTTCAAATGTGGCTTAGTCCAGCACTTAACTTAATGCTACTCCAGGAGATGGTGCTTGGATGGTCTCAATGCAGCCTCTGTGTTTTTAGTAGGCAAAACTTCACATAACTCAATAGCTTGCAGATCAGTCACGTTGTTGATGTGTTGTCATCAGACTCACTCTTTATTTTCACAGCTGCCTTTGCCCTTGTGGCAGATTTGTATATGCCAGTGTGTGGTTCCAATAAACCTTTAAACATTGCTGTAATCTTCTAATAAAGAGGCAAGGCCACATCTTGCCCTTGTTATTATTGAAAACATTGAGAGCTGAATAGATGTACATATTATTTCTCTTTATGGTACATGATGTGTATTCCTTGTTTAACTGAACAGTTTGTATTTTTTTCTTTGAAGCGGAGATATAATGACCCACATATATCTCCCTAACACAACCATTAAAGGCAAACCAAGCAACATTTTTAGGTTAATTTACCAGCTTTGTAGTCACTTTGATAGTTAAATGGCTCATTGCGGGGTGAATGAAGGCTCTCTCGGCCGCCTCTGCCCATATTTCATAGTTACTACACTTTACATATACATAAACAAACCGTCAAACAAAACCGAAACTGAATGAAACTGAAATTGGCTTTATTACCCATCAACATAACTCTTCCAAGACGACCGTTGCTGGTCCCTAATTTTTGGTCTGAAAACAAATCCACACAGTTTGGTGTGAATGTACAACACTGTTGCTATTTACAAAAAAAGAAAAAAAAATAAGATTTAATAAACAAAACATTTGCAACTCTAGGGGGATCTCCAAAGGTAAAAGAAAACACAGGCTGTGTGGTATGTCTTTAATATATACACTTACCCATACAAAGAGAAATCTGGTTAAGAAGTGTTCTCAGTGTACTACTTTTTTGATTTATTCCATATCTAAAGACTTTAAGTGTTGGAACCTGACGTTAATTGGCCTCACTGTGTGAGCCAGGGTTCAATTTATTCACATGAGTGCTTTAAATAGACAACGTCTGACTGAGTCAAATAATCTAAGCCTTTACATTTGTATAAATGTATAAATAAAGCCATTTCAGAATGTTTTTTTAATTAAGCCAATTCTTTGTAGTCCATTTAGTTCATAATATTGACTTTTGTCTTATTTAGAAAAATAATACAGCTATGCAGCTGAATGTGCGCAAAACATATAATATGTTCTTTTCAGATCATGACAAGACAAAGGCTTACATTAACCAGCTGTTAAGAGTGTGATTTCAACCTTATAATAAGGGTTGAGAATTATGTTGACTGCTTTCATAACCTCCTTTGATAGGCTTTTTGTGCTTCAGTTCATGTCCAAGGAGGCTCAGTAAGAAATTGTCTGACCCTGACTGTACTACTGGATTACCTCTCTGTATATCAGAATGCACCACGGGAATCATGTTAACAAGGTGAAGCCAGGCAGACATGGAGCATGTAGAACATAATCTTATGCTCAGCATTAACAATTAAATATGAGGTGCCAAAGGGAGTTCTTTCTCAGCTCCTTCCATATACTGCTCTCAAGAAAGAAGGAGAAGAGAAGCAAGGGCTGAGAAAGAGGAATGAAAGAAAGAAAGAAAGAAAAAGAAAGAAAGAAAGAAAAAAAGAGCAAGAAGAATGGAGCAAAATTATTGCTGCATATCATATGTACAGCAACCTCTTCCCACACAAACAGCAAAGGAAGAGCATAATGTGTTGGGGGTTGAAGAGAAAGTTAACAGCATTTTCAGAAACGGCTTGATGATTTTTATTCCGTGCCATTGAAGGGGTCAGTATGCATGCAACCAGAACAAGTAGAATATTGCAATGGGGGTGGGGGGCACTGTAACTGATGCAAGACACTGGGTAAACTTTGCTTTAAAATTCATTTCAGGCTGTTGAAGGAATGCCAAATGATGGCAATTACAATAATAACAACCATAAATATGCAAATGATTGTGGACTGGCTGTTTTTTGCATTGTTTGCTGATGAAAAGTTAAGTGTTTGTGGAAATTGTAGTTTTGATTTATGTGTGTGCCAAACCACTTAAAATTTCAATAACACTCTTTATGAGACTTTGAGCAGGGCTTTATAATGGCTTTTGTTCACATAAGACATCACTGGACCTTGTGAATGTGTGCACTGTGTATTTGTTAGTTTGCCCATAACTATGGTTGCTATCTGAAGAGTGCATGTTTGCTTGGTAGCTGGCCTTGGTCCTGGAATGCCTCTGAAATGCCTAACACATCACACACATACACACTGCTCCCTCCCAACCCCGAACCTACAAACTCCCTCTTCTACCCCCCACCCACCCACCAAAAAAAACCCCCAAAAACATACACATCACCCTTACACACACACACACACACACACACACACACACACACCAGCCCATCAAGCCCCATAGCCCCATCGCACCCTCCCAACCCCACCCCAACAGCATTCTACACACCTAACTCCCTGCCCTGCCACCCTTTAACTTATGCACAATATAGACTGACAAACAAACACACTTTCACTGCATTTCTGACCTAGTAACTAAATGCATGTGGCTATAAAATTTCTTTTTTATCCTTGTATCCCTGTATCCTTTTGGAGATTGTTAGGGAACATTGTTTGCTTGCACCCTCCAAGTGCAAGAGGTGTGTAAGAGTTGAGCCACTGGTGAGGGGGAGTAAGGTATAGGGAGAAGGGATCATTTCGGTGCATGAGTGGGTTTAAATCCCCTTGGAGGCAGGAGACAGGTGAGTCGACTGCTGTCAATCATCCCTGGGCCCCTCCCTGTGTTTGTTTAGAGAGCAGCATTTAATAATCAGATTGAAGACTAAGGTGTAGTGAGTTTTTCCATAACTTGTTTGATTTGTCAGAGGCATAATTTTGACCATGGTAATCTGGGAGTAAGGCACTAACAGAGTGTAAAAAATTGTTTTGTTAACTTGGAAGTTTTTAAACTTTTAAGATGTTAAACTACCACTGTTACTGTATGCATCAAGGATATCTCCTAATAGTCTATTACACAATGAGCACAACCTGTCCTGCATCATCAGCAAGCTACAAGAATTGTGAAAGGCTATGATCAACCATTTGTTTGATTCTCTTTCAATGCACACTTTCTCTAATGAGCAGAGCCATAGGAACACGCAAATAACTTGTTGCAAATAACACCTCTTAAAGACAGTGGGTGGGTGCAGCAAAAATGTTTCTGAAAGTGAGTACCTTCTTAGCAGTTTCAGCAAGATATGATACATGTTCTAATTCAAAACTGCATACAGCCTACTTTAGCTTCAGGGTCCTTCCAAGTAACACAGTCACATTTTTTCCTCTGTTCCTGTGCCTTTGCTGTTTACAGAAATGATCAAATCAGTCTTTCTGCCATGGCACTAAAATCTCACCCTACCACTATCCCTGTGATCATCTCCATCTTGTTTTGTAGCTCTGACAGAGGAGAATGAGGCACAGGGATATGCTCCCGTGATAAATAACTCTCTAGGACATTATTTACCATAGTGAGCAGTGGCACAGAGTCACAGTCTGTGTAAGTGTTTATATTCAGGCCCTAATTGACCTTATTGAAATGCACAGAGAGGCTGTGTGCTGTCAGGCCAGATTTAAAACATGCAGAAGGCAATTGTCAGCACTGGAAGCCATGTGAATGACAGCTCTCCACATTAACCATTCTTTAGGAAACTGTGGACACATGAGGATAGAGCAAACATAATTAAACCTCTGCTATTAATCACCACAGTTAGTGACAATTGTAAGGACTCTGGAATAGTGTGGAACAATAAGCTCTTGTGCCTTTTAAGTCCATATACAAGTCTCCAAGAAGGCCTATGAAACCTTGTGAACATGTAACTGAGAAGTGTGTAGATTAATACATTTTGTAATAAATAGTGTAATTAAATAAAGTACAAATATTAAATACAATAATATGGTTTGAAAGGCAGCAAAGTTCATGCATATGTGAAAGTGTATGGGATTTTGTTTGAGTCCATGTCTGCATTCATGTTATTATTATTATGCATTTTGTTAAAATATTTTATTGTTTTTAGAATGATAGAAATGCTATAAGAATATTTAGATAATGCTAAAAGAGACATCGAATGGGAACAAAACCTTGGTTTTGTTATATTAGGAGAGGCTGTGCATGGCCAAAGAGCTGTCATGAGCATGAGGCATGGTTGTGCCCATCTTCATATGTAAATCTTGAACTTAGGCTCTAAAACATGAGCAAATTAGAACAAAGCCTACATGTGATTTCAATATCACAAATCAACTGTAGTCCGATTTTGGTTGCCAAGGAGGGCGCCATTTAGCCAAAATGAACCATTTAAATACCCAGCCAAAATTTAAGGTTGTAATTGGGCTTGTAAAAGTGCACTTAAGCTTATTTTTGATAAATCAGAGTTAAATATATTCTATTTTCTATGTTAACATCAGAGAACAAGGCACAGTATTGCATTCACCCATTCTTTGCCTCTTTTAGGTCTTTTAAAGAAATTCATACATTTAATAGTGCTGTCAATGTTAACGCGTTAATGCCCGTGATTAATGTAAAACTTTCAACATTTTTTTCTTACGCAAATTGATCATGCAGACAAATCTGTCATAATACCCATAAGCGATCTCCTCACGCTATTGACTTAGACAAGTTCAGCACAGACAGTGTGCAGCTACTGCCTAACTTGCAGTAAATAGAGTCTTCGGTCACTTCTCTCTTCTAAGGTAACGCAAAGTACACAAATCACTATGCAGAAGTTCAATATGTGCAAGAACGATTCAAAGACAGCTGTTCATGTTTATCTGAAGGTTTACTGTGCGCTGACTTAAGTGGGGGGGTGTTAAAAATCATGTCATACTGGCCAATACTGGCCTCCTTCACGTTGGGTGTGAAGGAAACCGAGCAGCTTTAATTAAAAAAAAAAACACTTTCGATTTCTATTGTGATCAGACTGTAGGCTATAGTTTTGGTAAATATAGGCTAAGTGGTAGACCTATCACTAAAAGTGGCTCGGCCTGGCATTAGGATCCAAGAAAATGAGCGGATTTCACCAGACAGTGTGCAATGGACAGAGTTTACGTCAGGGTGCTATCTGCTGAGAGTGACCTCTTTATCAGTCAGTGTTACATGATTCCTTGTGTCTGAATGATCTAATAGCCTACTTCCCTGTTTAAGATCGGCAACCATATTTTTTTTCTGTTGATGTATGTAATTTATATGTCAAATTTATACATATACATACAAATATATAGACATACATTGAGCCTGTGTAAAACACCCAAGGCAAAGAAGTTAGAGAAGAGATTAAAATAGCCTACAAAGTAGGCCTGTACATGGTATCATTAGCAAGCCTAGTTAATGCCAGGACAGCAAAAGAATACAGTGAAGCTATGACATTAGAGATGGTTTAATCTGTCTCTGCCCATCACAAAACTACTACTACTACTACTACTACTACTACTACTTAGCATACCATATCTTTGGGCCTTTGTATAAAACTGAATGAATACGTTTATCCTCTCTGCTTTGTTCTGGCAGCTAGAGTTGATGGATTCATAGCCTACAGTAGCCCTATGTCTTAAAGGTCTGAGCTGTTCTGATGAATATTATTGAACACACAGGGTTTTGTCCCCTGTCGCATATATGATCCAAAGGCAGCATGTCTGATTGGCCAAAATCACTGACAAAAAAACAATAGCCTAACCTGGATTTGTTTACGTAACCCTGCTTGGGGTCGGGGATGGGGGGTGGGTTACTGCAGAGATATGTAATGTAAAAGAGAGAGTGATGTGGTGAAAATCCATCGTGCAGAATGAAGCCTTTGATATTCAAGGTGCTGAGGTAAAGTTTTCACACCTAACACGATATATGCCGCCGATAGCACACCCAAGTTAAGAGGCTTTTTTCTTTTTCTTGTAAATCTGCTTGCCATGCATTCTATCATTCTCTTTCTCTCTGTCTCTCTCTCACTCTCTCTCTCTCTCTCACACTCGTATGAGCGGTAGCTAAACCTTTTGCTGGGTTCTGCAAGAGCTCAAAAGCTAATTCCCTAAAAGCTAATTCCCAGGATCGCTTAATAACACCGCTAATGAGTGCCTAAACCCCCAGATCCTCGCGTTCAGTCACTCAGAACTCAGGCTTTGATCCCCCAAACCTCCATCTTGGGACGTCCACGGGGGTCTGTGCTACCTGGAACTAATACCTCAAACACAATCAACCATGGATGTCCATGCCAGAGTCCGTCAAGAGACAGGGGAAAGGGGAGTGGGAAAATGGTGTAAAGGAGGATAGGGAGATGAGCATAATTAGAGCATTAGAACCAGAACATTCTCAAAGAAATGGGCCAAGTGATTTGTCTTGGTTCTATTCATTGTCCTATTCTCATCACTTTTCACATTCTTTTTTTTTTTTTTTAAATCATAAAATAAAAGTATCATGGAAGGTGCCACATCCTGTTGTGAGTCATCTTACTGTGGATAGTCAGTAATTTATCAACGTTTCCTGATCTGGCAATGGCAAGCTTTCAGTGCTTTCTGATCTATGACAACATGAAATATGCAGTGAAATATTCTCTGAAATAAACTCTTATAGGACTTCAAATCATTCACCATGGAATAAATGTGTTATCATGGAGCTCTCCAATAATAATTGTTTTCATCAATGAAATTTGTTTTCATTAATACTCATTTTCAACTGCACCCTGAGACCCATTCAAAAGCTCCTAATGAAAATTTCCATGACTGAAATAACTCTTGAAAATCCTTCATTTTTATTTCATCATTAAATTCCATTTACAAGGATCCTGAGTCCAGACCACCCCCCCCCCCCCCCCCCCCAAAAAAAAAAAAGAGAAAAGGTCCAGAAATGCCCATGCATAAAGATGGGTTCATGAATACGAATGATGAAAAATGGTGTCAGTGTTTCATGGCTGTGGTCACACTGATGATTAGTTGTCCCCACAGACTCTGGCCCACTGGAAAGGGACTGGCAGCAGGTGGGCTTCCTTTGTGGCCTGTTTGTTTCAGTGTAACAGAAAGCAGGTTACTGTGGGTCCTAGTGCAGACATTTCTGCATGTTGCATCCTCTGGGAACCCCTGTCTTAGACGCCAGGTGAGGTTTCACAGCCCTCCCACATTCCCCTATCCCCTCCCCTGGGTCTCCTATTGGATCACTATACTCTCAAGGCCAGCTCCCCAGCTAGTGCTTGTCTTGTCTCCCTTGCTTGCCTGTGTACTTTCTTTCTGCTTTCCTTTCCACCCTTCTCACTCTCATTTCTGCCTTGTTCACTTCTTTCCCTCTTTCACTCTCTTTCTAACTCACACACAAACACACACACACACACACACACACACACCGTCATCTCTGTCTCCATATGTACCTCTCCTTTTCTCTTTATATTCCTCTCTGCCTTTTGCTCTTTCTATCTGTGCTTCTTTCTCTGTCCCTCCTATTCTTCCTCCATCTCTCCATCCATCCCCTTTTCCCTCCCTCTCCTTCCCCTGCACTCCTCCACTCACGCTAACGAACTCTCTCTGTCGGGGCTTACCTCAGGGGCCTGGCCCTAATTACTTCCTGCTGCCCCACGCCTGCGAGACGGCTGTCCGTTACCTCGTGGCCGCCAGGGGTGGCAGCGCATCCATGGGGCCATTATTTGTCAATCAAAACCTGCCGCCCGACAACAAAATGCTGCTGGTTCGCTGTGGACACTGTTTATTGGCACTGAGAACTGTCAGCCAAAGTGCATTTTTATTGATTTCCTTATTTATTTTTATCCCTGGGTTGTTATTGTGTTTGTCCTGCAATGAGGCTGCTTCAGGTACAGAAAACGCTCACTGGGTCTGTGCCATGATAAAAGTGTGTGTGTGTGTGTGTGTGTGTGTGTAATAGATGCAATTCTAAACAGTACTCTGGGGTACTGTGGCTCTTCTTACTTGTTACTGATTCATTTGGAAAGCCTTAATCTTTGAAAAATTTCCTTTTGGTAGTGTTTCTGTTTAAATAGTTGTTTTGTTTTCAGAGAAGTCTTTTTATACATTTCATTAACTGGTTGAGTGTAAAGCAAGGCTTATTAGCACGGTAAACAAAGTTGCTCTTCTGAGATTGGCCTTTTTATTCATTATCTGTGCCAGTGCCAAATTTGCTTGATCTTTTTTTTTTTTTTTTTTTAACCAACAGCAGTCAGTGAGCTTGAACAGGCCGATGGAACGAAATGCGTTGCAGTATCACTTTAAGTGGACAGGTAGAGCCAACATTAAGACTTTCTTAATGTTGACATTAAGGAAGTCTTACCAACAATTGGCTCTACCTGTGGAACTTTATTACTGAGGGAGTCTAAAAAACAATACCAAAATATTGTACAGCAGAAGTCATTGTAGGATGGTGCACCATGGAATTGGAATCAAACTCACCCTGAGTTTGATAATAAAATGGAGAGAGTTCTGCGCACTCAGTCTTATCCCAACCCAGTTTCAGTTTCATCCCAAAGCAGTCTTGTTAGTGTGAACGTAATTCTGAGATGGCACATGAACATCAGTGAATCCTATGTCAGATCAGCCCTCCTATGTATGTGATCTGCGTTATCATTTTGATGGTATGATCGAAGACTATATCTACTCACTGAACCACATAAGTAATATTAACTTCTGCTCTAATGGCGATAATCAACCAATCAGACGTACTGTCTGTATGACTGATGACCACCCCCCACACACACTCACCTACACACACACTCAAACACACATGTGTGTTTGAATGTCTGAAAGGGTGAACTGCATGAATATTTCTTCACCAATGGCTCATCATTGCACCGTCATTGCTGTATTCATTGTTATTCAGTTCTCTGTGCCAAAAGACAAGAAGTCTCGTAGCAGTGCCTTGTGTCCATTACCAGACAAGTCTGATATATTTCTGCTGGTTATTAGTAATGAAAGCTTTGTAACGAAGCTGACATAGTGCTGCTTGGCTTAAGAATTGTATTGTGTTGCATATCCTAGTGCACCACTGACACTACAGCTGATATTGTAGATCAAATACTATATGTCTCTGTGATAACTGTTTTGAAGTCTCAAAGTAATTCTAGTACAATTTGCTGTCGATGTTTCAGAGTTTCACAAACTAAGTTTGGTAACACTTTACTTAAAGGTGTCTTCATAAGAGTGCCATGAGCCTGAACATAACTGTTGTCATTAAGTGTCATTTGGTTTTTGTAATGTCTGCATCCCAAACAGTGTCAGCTTTGTATTACAAAAGCTGAATCACACTTAATGTCAACAGTCATGAGCATTAAAAAAAGTGATCCATGTCATGTCATGTTTATGACATGCTCATGTCACTTTTATGTTGACACCTTCAAGTAAAATGTTACCCTCAGTTTCAATATCAAGTGCCACCAATGAGTCAAAGCTGGAGTTGCATCCATGAATGTAACTTTTGAACCATGTGCCTAATTTTCAAAAATTATTTTCCAACATGCTGAATTTTATTGAAAGTAATACTAATTTTCACAGTTCACAAATTTAGTCTGTTCTTCATCAGACAGGGTCTTTCCAACCAAATGACATAAATGTTTCAATTTTCCAAAGCGTCCAACCGAGGCAGCAAATTTAAATTGGCAGCAAGGCCATCAAACGATACATGAGCTCATATCTCACCAACAAAAAGTCATATCATGGAAAATCTGTGATTGATTACCACAAAACATAGTGTGAGCATTTGTCACATTGGCATTGACCAAAAACCATGATACTCCTATGGTAATGCTGTCCAATTATGATGCTTGGCCCCCATATTGCTGCTTGCAGACAGATGTTAAAAAGTAATTGTCAGATGCCACTGTTAAGTGCCACTGTCTTGCTGCAGTGACAGATCATTTTGTTTGAAATCACCAATAATGATTATCTGAATAGGTTAAGTTTAGGCTTCCTTGTTTTGATAAGGAAGATAACCATGACAACCGTAGTATTTCCTGCTGCATTTTCCCCCTTTAACGGTAGCTATAATAGGTTATTTTCTGTTGTTCATGCACATGATTCCTAAATATAATAAATAAAAAGAAAGTTGTAGCCACCTCACAATTATTTCCACTGAACTGGTCAGCCATTAGGCCCCGATTCAGATTCAGTGGCTGAATTCTTGTAAACTGAAGACAAGCCTTTACTGTTGTCATTACCTTGCATAACACAGGAACCAGAGGAGTTAATCTCTGTATTACATATTTTATTGCACACATACAGTAGAATGTTGTATCTAATAAAATGCAATTGCAGAGAGGTTTGTTGAAAATGATACTCTTCTTCACACTGTGTCAGACCCAGTGTATGGAAGAGTGCTTTGGAGTAACTGGACCGCAGTTGGCCCTCCAGCCCAAAGGGAGGCAAAAGGATAAAGAGGCTTCTGTCTGTGGTGCTTTATGATTGGTTAGGCTTTTACTCCCACTGCAGTGTCAGGCTATGCTGTTTATTTCTTCTAACACTGTCAACTTACCAGTGAACATAACATATCAACCGATTTGTGGCATGCTGGATTTTCTTGGGAGAAGGGCCTATATTCTTTGGCTGTTGCGCTTTACGGCAGTGTATTAAACTCAGTGGACATGACTCCTAAGTGCCTATGTGTGACATGCTTTAAGAGTGAAGAATTAAAGTAGTGAGTTACTACTGCAGCACTCTTTTTGTTTTAGTTGTCACTAGAATACGAAAAGCTTGCTCAAGATGCTCAAGGTTCCATAATGCAAATTCTTAAGCCCAAAACGCGATGTGTTGTAGGGTACCTGGAATTGCAATATGGTGCAATATAATGCTGCAACCAACCCAAAATAGACTCCTGGATGCTTTAATCAATGTACACATGGAGATGTGATTTGATAAGTGTGGATTCTCCTGTTGTCATCTGCTGTGCAGGGCATATTTGAAGTCATCTCAACTGTTGCCACCAATTCCTGGCAGCCTACCGCTACTCCAGTAATTTTCTCTCGAGAGCAAAGCCCTTGAATGACCGAGGCACATGTGTCTGTTTTTCAACCTTTATCACAGGCAATCCTTAATTTTTCTCTAAGCATTTTAGCTTGACTGCCTAAGTATCTCACGGCCAATTATCAGCATTTTTAAGGCATCTGAAGCGTGTAGAAATCCCCTCCCTTAACAAGGCTTGTACACACACTAAATATGCCTTTCTTGTTTAAAAAAAAAGGAACCTAGGTTGTACAAAAACAGCACTCAGATATGCAGCGCCGCGAACGCGACTGCAAATCTGAAATGACAGATTTAGTAAAAGGGATGACCTACTGCCGGCTTACTGTCATTGGCTTTCCCCCGCGGATTAATTTGTCATGAACATTAGGGATATCATCCTTCAAGTCAGCGTATGAAAGGCTTGGGATTGGCAGATAAAGGGCATAGGGGATTTGAAGGCGGACAGGAGGAGGAGGAGGGAAGGGGAGAGAGTGGGAAAAGGCAGAGGGGAGGAGAAAGTGAGCCAGCCAGAAATGAGGAAGGAGTTTTTTTTTTTCCTTTTTGTATAAATTATGGGAGCGTCAGGGGAAACTTCTCTCGCACTCGGCTCGCCACCCCTGCTTCTTCTCAAGGTGACGGACACCTGTCTGGCTAATCAAGCGTCCCTGGAGGCGGGACCGTAAAGCATGACATGAGACAGCAGTAAAAATGAGAACTGTGACAGCAGAGGGGGATGGGAGTGTGTGTGTGTATGTGTGTGTGTGTGTGTGTGTGTGTGTGTCTGTGTGTGTGTGTGTGTGTGTGTGTGAGAGAGAGAGAGAGAAAGAGAGAGAGAGAGGAGAGGGTGGCAAGGTAGAAATAACACTTTGAAGAAATAACACTTTAATTCTGGCCCTCCCCTCTTTATCTCCCCCTGCTGATCAGTAGAGATACCTCTGAGAGCAGGAAATGGCCACCGCTAAGAGCATATAAAATGCTATTAAAGGTGCTTTAGTGTCATTTCCTTAGCCATGTTTAAATAACCGCTCATTTGTAATAGTGAAGAGGAGCACGGCAGATTGGCAAGCTCAGTTGATTGTCTAACAAGCTGTGAGTGTGTGACGTATACATTTGACGTAGTTGCTTTTCTCAAAGACCTCCAGCAGAGAGGCAAGGAGGTCACATGTGCTCATGTGCCAGTGTTGGAGTGACGAGGGGATAAGCCAAACAGTCTGTAGAACATGGGAGCTCTCATTTTCTCCTCAGCCTCATTTATGCAAGCAGAACACACTGTCAAGCGCCCCCAACTGAACTTCCCTCCTTGCACATGCATGCTTAAACACATCTTCACAACACACACACACACACACACACACACACACACACACACACACACACACACACACACACACACACACACCCTGATCCAGGTCAGTTCAGTCTAATTGCACCTTGCTGACTCCCACGGATCTCCTTCTCAACCTTACCCTTTCTCACGCAGACCCAAACACAATCCATGTCGAATGTTAACTGAGCACTGCTCAGAAGCCGCTCATAATGAAACCTAACAGACCGGCTTTGCCAACGCAACACTGCCATGATGGTGCCTGAGGACTGGAGGGCAGTTATAAGAGCTGAGGTGGAGATTGGCATCCTCCAAATGGGGATCTCTAGCACCAAATTTACTACAGATGAGCTAGGAGTGGCAATCAAACTCATTTTCTAGACACCATTGACATATTGTGATGATTTCAATCGACCTTGGTAACTGTCATTGTGTTCAAGCAATCCATTTTCCAGCAATCTATGGTTACGCTTATACTTGTAGTTCACATCATCATAAATTTCTTGTACAGTGTAACACCATTGTGTAACGTTCATTTAGAGCCTTACAGAGCCTTAGAGTTCAATTTAGTCCTTCAGCATGGCATATTATGTAATATATATTATTCGTGTTTATAACTTCATGGTCTCAGTACAAAAAACACTGGCAAGTTCCTCAAGCCTTCAGTTCTTCCTTTTGCCTGTTTTAATATTCCAGTTGTCAGCCAACATTGATTTTTAATTCAACTTCCAGCCTGAGAGGAATAATAAAGGTTTCTTATATTTATGCTATTTGATAGGATTGCAGCTAACTGATGTTTCAAGTTTTGTTCTATGCTTAGTAGACCAGAAAAATAGACCGTCTAGAATCATCAGAATTGATTGGCTGCTGTGCATTTCAACACAGTCCCTACCAATACTGTCCCTCTGATAAAACAGCATTTCATAAAAACAGAGGTTGTGTTTGTCATAGCACAATACACTCTCTCTAACATTTCAGTATTGTGATCCATATATAGCGAGTGAATGAGATGATTTTCAACCAACTCAGTCTCAGTGTGATTACTGATATTTCTTAAACACGCAGGAGTGATTAATATGAATACACAAGAGCTGTTACCTTCATCTCACACCAACTCAGCACTTTGTCCCATCACAGCTTTCTAGTTCTAAATTAATTGGTTATAATTAATTGGATATAATTGGCTAAAGTTAGTTAGTTTAAGTGTCTCAAACATGAATGCGCGCACACACACGCAAGTGTTCAGTGCCATCAACTGCATCTTCGACATTCCTAAGAATAGTCAGACTTGTGTTTCTTCCTGAAAGCTGCATATTTAATTTGCTCAGGCTCCAATCTCCTTACTAAGTGTTCATGCTGCTAGATTTCTGTATTTCTAGTCCTCCAGCACATCCATTTTTAGTCCTGCATCATATAGTACTGCAGCTCTTCCACAATGGAGCGCTCCCCCAGCCTCATGTCAGACATAATCCCCTGCTTCCTTACGCAGGAATTCTGGGATGGAAAGAAGTGGGGGAGAGCAAGAGTGAGAGTCCGTGAGGGGGTACCGCTATCTCCAGCCTTCATTCGCTCGATGCCAGGAGAAATTAATCCGTGATTGCACTGCGGGAGTGACTGCCACTCCTCGGGCCCTCTTTCTCCACGGGGAGAAGGGAGTAGAGAGCGAAAGCGAGGGGGGAAGGAGAGGGTCCCTCGGAAGAGCCAGATCTTTTACCCCATCCGCTGCTTGTTTCCTCTCTGAGCTGTCACAACACATTTTTAAGATCCGCTTTCCCCATTCACTCAGTAAACAGGAGCTGTGAGACTGAAATACACAGACCCAACACACACACACATAGGCGCTTTCATGCTTTGACACAGTTACGGAAATATTTGCAGCATACAGACTCCTATTTACTTAACTTGCATATGTACCCCAGCAGACACATATACACCTGTATGAATCTCAATGTGAGTTGTCAGCAAATTATGTCTGGTTCATAAAACGTGCATGCAAAGATACAGTTAAAAGTACAGATTTATTGTGTAATTGTGCAAAGAGTGAGAGAAGAGTGAGAGTCTTTTCGTCCAAGCACACTGTGTGACAGTGGAGAACCCTATAGACTTCCTAGGCTCATGCTTGCCTTGAATCTCTCATGTTTATGCCCATATATCCTAAATAGACACCATTTTAATATGTAATTTAACTAAATATTGTAGAAAATAGAAAAGATTTATTCTCCTATTCAATAATTTTGAATAAAAAGACAATTTTATGTGGTGATGCCACACACCCACAGTGGAAATCCACCTGAACAGTAATGACCTTATCCTTTTAAAGTGGTTTGGCAACCAGATCAGTCTGTTCTCACAAAATCCACTCTGTAACACATTCCCCATGTGGGTTGGCATTAGAGCTTCAGAAGAGGTATCATTACAAGAATATAATGTCAGCTTTTTCCATTATATATAATTTTATAAAATTGCACAAAATAATTAATTTGGTATAGAATTCCCACCTTATCATTATTTGACAACATAATTATAGAGAAAAATTGTCCCACGACCACCATCCTTATCTCTGTCTCTGTTTGATTTTCTCCCCTCTCCACAGAATTAAGTATATAGGCACAACATAATCATGTTTTGTGTTAATGTGCCATAATTATTTTAATTTCCACTCAAAGGAACAACAGCAAACTGACGGTGATGGGGCAGAGCCGCAACATCTTTTCTGATTGATATTATTAGCAGTGTTACTGTGAGCGTAAGGGAGTGTAATAGACTGAGTCATCGCACTCCAAATAAGCCTCAGATATACACTCCCAGCCTGCGGGCTGGTGGCAGACAAAAAGAATACACACTTACACACACACACATATACACACACACACACACAAAGAGAGTCTTAAATGCATTTGCCAGGCAAGCTGCCAACGCTCAGCATTTCTCAGCTTCTTCAGTGTCATCACCCCTTCTATCTCATTCTCCTTTCATGTCTTTCTCTCTCCTCCATCCACGCTTCTGATCCGTGTCATTTAATAAAATGGGAGCCGTCCTCTGAATGTTGTTCCTCTGCATTCTGGCACATTGAATCATGGTGACACGATGCTCATGTTAATTTTGTGTCTTTTTTCCTCTCTCTCTTTCCATCTCTCTGTCTCTCTCTTGGCTGATGGAGTTATGAAGAGGCAGCTGAAATTAAAACCAGTCAGTGAGAGCCTGTGTGCTCTGTAAAGGTCAGCCGTTACAGCATCCTTCATTATATTCACTCACAAATCAGTCTCCCATCTTCACACTCACCCACTTACTCATCCCCGTGCTATCTTCTCTTGCTTGCCCATGCTCTTTACATTTGTCTTTCACTTTCTGCACTCCTGTCCCTCTCTCCCTCCTTAACAACTCTCTCCTCTGCCCCTCTCTCTCTGCTCCCCTCTTTCTCTCTCTCCTCTTTCTCACTCTGTCTTTTCCCCTCTCTTCAGTCACACAGGCGCATCAATGTCCCTGGTGACTTTGTATTTCTTATCCTTTGCTTCACCCAAAATCAATACTGCAATTTACAGGGTTGTCAAAACATTCAAATACAAATGGCTACTGCACAGGCAAAGGCAAGGCGGGCTAGAGCACTGCCAGTGGTGGTGGGGGCAAACTCCTCAGGGGGTTGGGGGGGGCAACATCCAATGCTGAAATAGCCCCCCACTCTGCCACCACCACTGCCGCCTCCTCCAATTTTTCCTCCGGTTACTTTTAACAAGTCATTTCCTTCAGCTAGACATTAGTTTTCATTAGGCCGCCTCTGTGATGACAGAAAATCAAAGGGGAGCCGGGGCCGCAGCGTCCCCTGGGACAGATTACATTTTGACGTGTGGCTCTCAAGTGTTACGGCTGAAGGTGAAAATAATACAATAATCAAACCATTATGAGTCCATCCATTATGGCCGCCGCCAAGCCCCTGTGCGCTGTGGAGGATGAGGGGTGAACGGATGGATTGAGGTGGGGAGGGTGTGACCAGTGTATACGTCCATTCTTCTGAAACATGATGTTTGGACTGTGCCACTTGTTCCCAACATAAATATTTCATTGTTGCTGTTGGGAAACATCTGTGAAGAGAATATAATTCAGAGCAAAGGATGTTTTTATATTTGTGATTGATGGATTGAGATTAAGCAAAGAGGTGTGTTCAGCATCTTACTCTGACAAGTAATAGTGCTGAATCTAATTTTGCAGGGCGATTGACTGGATATATTTATATACATATACATAGTAAGATGTGAGTGATGCATTTCATACTCATTTGTACTTTGCAAGCTTTCACAGTGCCAAACGCTCTTTTATACAGTGACATGCTACCAAAACAGGTTAAAGAAATTTGCAATCTTTAACTTTATGTTTGGCATTTCAGGTTATAAGCAGGTTATCTGGTAGAAGAATTTCCAGTGGTGTCTAAACTTTTGCTTGTGATGAATATTTTTCAAGTGGCAAAGGATTGTGCCACACATCTGGACAAATTGTGAGGAGTCTACTGAATGGTGTGGAGAATAGTTCCTAAATCAAAACCACAAATCCTTGAGGGACACCTTGAGAAAAATTAACCATGTCAGATTTGGATTTGTCAATGAAGATAGATTGCTGTCACTGGGGGAAGATTTGAATCAGTGAGCAGTGACCAATAGCAGATGAAATGTAACAAAAAATCAGTGGACAGAATAGCCTGTCTCAGTTCAACTTGAAATATAAATTCTGTAAATATATAAGACAAGAGAAATTATGTCATATCATATGTCATGCTTAGCCTAGTTAATATGTTTTGTTTGATTACAAAAACTTTTTTGTTACACAAATCTGACAACAATCTCAATCATCTCTTTATGGGTAAAAGCAACGTAACCAGCCAATAACTATATTGTAGCCTGCATACTGATTTGAATTCACAGCTTTTCACTGGCCTATGCCAGCAGACAGTTACCAGTTACAGGCTAGTTCAGGCATCATTAGTTTGTGCCAATGGGCCAAGTTCAGGATCCGACAGACGTCTCTTCCTTTGTTCAGGACTTTCACTTTCTCTCTTTACTCTTCCTTTTCTTTTCCTATTCTGAGAACTCTCCTCTCCATGAGGCCATCTTGCTCACTGGCCCTTTTCTCTCTCACTCTCGGTTTGGGTTGTATTATTTCCTAACATTCTAGGTTTATTCTTGTTTTGGGTTATCTGCTAATCCCATTGTTTAGCTTTTTATTTGATTACTTGTCTTCAGTTTAACTGATATTATTACATTTGAATTTACTGTTAAATAAATCATTCATTATTCCACCAGTTCATATCTCTGATGATTATATCATTATGCCATGCCAATCTTGTGCTTTTAACTGCAAACTATGGTAATATTTAAGGTCAACCTATTAATTTTATGGTGTCTGACCAGTTGTACTTTCTCGCAATATGTACCTTTAACGCATGCTTCTGTCCTATAAGACACATTTAGGAAGTAAGGCCTAGGCCCTTTGTTTTTCACTTACAAAGTGAAAACATACAATCAATAAGACACTACTCCTAAGATAATCACAGAAATAATCCGATAGTCAATAAATCATCAAATAAGATTAAAGTCAATACTGCATAGCATATCTGAAATGGATATGGCAACATGCAGGCAGGGACGGATTAACACAGTGTGATGGGCCCTGGGCAACTACACTTTAAGTAATCTTACCATTTTAGACCAGTTCACTGTAGTTCACTGACCCTGCAATTAATGCCGACAATTTCTTTCTAATCAACACAAACTTATAAACTGACTAACGTCAGGTCTCCATATGTTTCCCTAAAATGGTAGATGGGTCTTACTTTTAGAAGCATATCTTGACCTTGCGAATAGAAAGTTGGCTATATTGTTAGATCTCACATAACAGTGCCATTGAGATGGCTCTAAGTCTGACCTAGAAGTGACTGCTGCTATCGACCACATTTTCTCCTTCTCTTGTGCGTTCTTTGTCTGCTTTGCTGCTGTCTCTGCTCTCACATATCTGGTCTTGTGCCTCATTTCCACCGTTTCCACCAATTTGCACCGTTTTCTCAATGACCTCTGAAGGAGAGTAGTGGAGACTTTGCATACGCATGCCATTCCTTATGCAAGCGCTGGAAAGCCTAACATTCGGGAAAATGTGATCACTAAGCTCATACTAACACCTCCACATTGCCAGCATGTTACGCCAGAGAGTGTCCACAGTGGATAACCTCATAAGACCTGACAGCAACTTAAAAAAGCTAAGGGAAATCAAAAGCTTTATAAGCAGCATACACCACCTAAAGGTTGACATCAGAAACCACCTCCACCGGGTTCACAAGCATTGCCGTCAGAGAACAAGCAACCTTTCTGTTGGAAATGTAAGCAATCACATCAACCTGCTTTGTGTCCCCAAAAGCAATCAGCTCAAAATGAGCTCAAACAAGGCTCCTCAAACGCTAATCTTATCCTAAACACTGTAACAGCAAGACCCTTGAGAGTAGTGACAGATGCCATGATGGGTCCCTCCAGCTCTGTTTGTATGCGCCAGGGGTTCAAAATGCTAAGGGTCCGTGTATCTATTTCCTTCTGGATTGGAATGGCTGTGCTTAACAAAGGATCTCCTTACACCCTCCTCTCTGAACAGGCATAGGAGAATATTAAGGGTCCCTGGCTAATAAGACATGGTGCCATATAAGACTGACATAGTATCAGCTGTATCTAACAGGATTCAACCAAAAATTGTTACCTCAATAAGGAACCGCTCATGAAACAACTGTAAATCAGTTGGATGTGTACTCTCATTGGGCATGCTTCCGAGCAGCCACTTGGGATTAGCAAGACCAGGCCCTTTGAAAATGAATGGAGGGATATCCAGGACTCCAGATGGGTGGCTGATCAAAAAAGTGTATTGTGTGAATCCTTGTTTAAATCTGAATTAAACAATTTAAAAATGTACCCATAGATCACTCAAATAAAGCTAAAGAACAAACTGCTCACTACGCTTGAGCCGACATCCGTGGTATGGCTATCACTATGGTGATAGAGATAGTAAACAAAAGGTTAACCGTCAGTCAAACCACATCTAACAATGTGATTGGCTACTTTCACTGCAGGGCAGGACTTCCAATTTCTCAATTTTGCCATCATTTCCATCAGAGGACCTTTTAACTGATGTGTCTCTTCCTACTAAACTGTCTCTGATGTAACTTGGAAGGTAAAACTCGGTAGGTATTTTTTCAAAGGCACAAATTATGAAAGGCATACCAGGCAAGCCTGATCACCGGAGCTCACCCTGCAGTCAGCGATTTAAGAAAAAACAAATAGCCAGAGTGATGGATATGCATCCATTACCCACTATCCAGGAGATTCTTGGGACCTTGTCTGGTACTGCTGTCTTTACTAATCTTGAGCTGAATAGTGGGTACTGCCAGATGGACTCAGACAGTCAAGAAAAGGTAGCTTTTGTTTGTGGACTGGGCCATACCATTTCAAAGTTCATGCCTTTTGGCTCAAAATGCTCCAGCCACATTCCAAAGATTAATGAAGTGTGTGCTAAAAGATCTCAGAAGGAAATTAAAGCTGGTCTCAAGGTGAATATGGAAAAGTGTAACTTCTTGTTCAAACTCAAATTCTTTGGTCATGTTGTCTCTCCCTGTGGGTTCTTGATGGTCCCACAAAAAAAACAAACAAAAAAAAACAGGCGTTACAGGTTTTGCCCACACCAACCAATCTGAAAGCTATCCAGTGATTCTTAGGAATGGCTGGGTGGTACCTCAGATTAGTACCAAGTTTCTCCAATATTGCATACCACTCAATATTCTGTAAAGGAAGGAGGCCATGTTGGAATTAACTCTTGAATGCCAAAATGCTTTGGACGTTCTGAAAGCCCATTCTTGTCTAGTCCACCATTATAGGTCTAAACAGATGCCAGCAACAACAGCTTTGGGGCAGTCTTTGTCCAACAAAAAGGCTTGGGGACAGAAGCATCCCTGGCTTTTGCCAGCAGAACTTTAATAAAAGTACCTCCTGTTTGAATCAGATGTGCGAGCGTGGAAGTGAACTGTTTGGAGAACAGAAATGGCAGTGATAAATATTCACAGACTGGGGGGAAATGCCATGCCTTGCAATTGACTAATAATATACAGGTACCAAACTGGTAGCAAACATAGCTATAACTAGGTTAAATGCAATGTATTTATGTTAATGTTAGCTATGAGCCCACATCAGGTTGCAAGCCAACATCTGTCAAGCTGTAGCCTGAGGATTAGACCTGAAGTATTTCTGGTTTGCAGCAAACATGGTTCAACAGAAGACCTATTGTGCCATAAGGCTAAATAAAAGCATAAACATAAAAAGCATAAAAAGTTTTCCAACACCCTCAGCAAAGTTATCATCTCATTAGCTGTTGCTAACTCTAGACAGCTGGAGTGTAATATCACTAATCTTTACGTCAGCTGTAAGTAATCCACAGTGTTGGTGGTTTTTAGGTTTATTCAAATTAATACCATAAAGCATACTGTTGTAAACAGCCCAGGTCCAGATCCAGAATGCAGCTGCATGTCTGGTTTTCAACCAGCCTGAAAGAGCAAATGTAACCCCTCTGTTCATTGATCTCCACTGGCTACCTTTAGCTGCTTGCATCAGAATCAAATCACGGCCCATGGACCCTTATTGTTACCCCCATGACCATCTCACTCCTTGAGTTTGACACTGTGTCTGGCCGCTGCTACATTGTCCAGCCATAATTCCTGATAACCACCTATAGACTGACTACCATGTAATGTAAAGTGGGATAATACTCTATTATGAACTATTATGAACCTTAGCTAAAACCATAAGCAACTTGTAGTCTGTCATGGTTACTACTGATTGTAATTTTTCGACATGACCCCTGGCAGTTGGGTTAGCTCCTTGAGTAGTGGATCTGCCCAAGGTTTCTTCCTAGACTAACTGAACATAAGGGAGTTTTTCCTTGCCCCTGTTGCTCTTGGGTGCTCCTTCTGTGAAGCGCCATGAGACAATACTATTGTAAAAGGCGCTGTATAAATAAAACTGAATTTAATTGAATTGAAATCACTAATGTTGGCCAACAGGGTGATTGATTGGTCTGCTCCCATATACCTGAACACTCTCTTAAAGCCATATGTCAACCCTTGGTGACTCGTTCTTCAAAGGAATGTCATCTAGCACTGCCAAGACCTCTGGTCAATCCAGACTATTGGATTGTATTGTTGTACCATGCTGGTGGAATGACCTTCAAAGTGCTACCGGAGCAAGAGATACCCTCTCCTTCTAGAAAATCCAGCTCTCCTGGGGTAATGTCTTGTCTTAAAACTTCTAACTACCCGGAATGTACTTACAGAGCACTATTATCTCTTACCAATTTCCTGTGGGCAAGTTGCTCTCTTAGTAAAATTTTTGATTGTGTTGTAGCTTGAATAATTTTTTTGTTTGTCGCTTTGGATAAAAGCATCTGCTAAATGCATAAATGTAATGATGCTTGATTTAATCAAAGACAATTGGTTAAGCAATGTTGAGCATGTCTCTGACCGATGGTCTGACTAGTTGTTGGTCTGACTGGTTGTAGGTCTGTCCATTAGCACACAGAGATATTTTGATAGATGCCTGTTGGTCCCGCCTCAGAGAACTCACAGTCAATGGATCCGTGGCCAGACTGGGCTCAATCTCACCCACGCTTGAGTGCCAGGCTATGCAGCAATGTGAGTTTGCAATGTGACTTTGTATGCATTAAATGCACTCGTGGAAATGTTTAACAATTTTGCTTTTCACACAGATTCTATCTATATCTGTCATAAAAAGTCACCCCCCACCCGCCGACACACACAGACACACACACACGGTATGGTAACAATCATACCATGGTCCCAGTGACATACTACCTGTAAACATAGAGTCTACTTCAGATTTTGTGAAGCAAGATTCTCAATGTTGTGACTTGAAATGAAGCCTACCAACATGAGCACAAAATTTCTGAACACACTCTGCAATCACAATCATTCAACCTAAAATTGCTGCAGCCAACGCAGAGCTGGCTAATTTTCCACCAACTGCAGTAGGGAGCTAATCATACACTCTAAAAAAAGCTCTTCTAAAAAGTGCCTCACACACTCACACTCACAAACACACACACCGAAGTCAGAAATTAATGTAGCTGAATATTAGTTCACTTTTAGCAGCCATACCATATAATCTTACAGGAAGTTTTTTTTGTCCAAGAATTCACAAACAACAAAGTTCCATGACCACACTGAAAACAAAATACTTTTTTGGTAGATGTTTGGTAGAGGTATTTCTAAGTAATTAGTCTCTCTTTACTCTGTAGTTACCATCATTTTTACCTGTGTTAGTTACTGTGTAATTTCTTGAATTTACCACATTGTTACCAGGTAAATACATAGTAATTAAGGACTATAAAAGAAAGGGTTACCCATCTGGGGATCAGTAAAAAAATGTAACTAAACATAATCTATCCTCTTTTTGTGTGTAATAAAATATAAATAAGGAAAAATTTTGTCACATTTTTTAATAGCCTATTCTGTCAAAGGGGATTTCCAAGGGATCAGATGAAGACAGTAGCCTACTCAAAAATCTTTCCTCTTCTTTGGTGGAAAAACAGAACAATGTGCTAGTATGAAAACAGTAATGACAGCTCGTGCATGATGCATGATGGGGCCCATAATATTTTCACCCCTAACCCTTGTCACCCTGTTTGAAGGGATAAGGGATAGGAGGAGGGTGAATGTTAAAAAAAAGAGATGGGATTTAGCCTTAGTTTACACTATTATTGCCTATGTATGAAGTATAGTGTACTGATAGTGGCAGCTAGTCAAAAAATAGTCCAATAAACCTTTATGAATTGCTTCACTCAGGGATGCAAACAGTAAATTTTTTGGCAACTTTTGAGTGACTTGGAAGAATCCAACACACAAGGAATTTGGTCTCTGCATTTGTCCCAGTCATTAATTAATGAAACACATGGCAAAACACACAGCACACAGAGAAACACACTGTGGTGTGAAGCACACACTAATCCAGGGCAACCCGGGGGGAGCAATGAGGGGTTAGGTGCCCTGCTCAAGGGCACTTCAACCATCTAAATGACTACTTTAGGCCTATTGTGGTTGTAAGTTAATTCAATGTAATGTTCTGTTGTTTATGTATGTGTATAGGAAATGATGACCTTATTGTAGTAGCTGATCATTTATATCAGCATTATTTGCATTTCTAGCTATTAGCAATGTGGCAAATCGTAATTAGCATAATTTTTAAACCTCTTGAATATTGCATTTTGATTACCAACAAGCTATATTCTGTTCTATTCTATCTTTTTTAACCCTTCTATGTATGGATTAGATGTAGCTGGCAGTGCAGCAACTTACCCTGACAAAAACCCTGTAGAAATCAAATTATTTTGAGAATTAAGTCAGTCTACCTTGCATAAAGAAGAGAGAATATAGAACACAAAAATATTGCAGCCTTGAGAAGAACTGTAGTCCTACAGAGGAGCTGTTTGTACTTGGAAGCAATCATTGTCTACATTATTAGTGGTGTACCAGGACTGCCATTGTCTTATTGCCAGTATTTACTTATGGCCGTTACTGGTTGACTAGCGGACATTTCTGTCTCTCAGTAGTTAACTAGTGAAGCCAATAATGTCTTCACTTGTTAACTAGTGTGCATTTTGGCTTTCACTAGTTAACTAGTGTGTACAGTTTTGCCTTCACTAGTTAACTAGTTCAGAAAAATATGATTCATCAGTTAGCTAGTTGACAAAAATGACTTTCATGCACATGACAGTTATGCCTGATATCAAGATATCAGAATAAATGCGCAATAGGCTGGTCATATTATATACCAGTTAGCTAGTTGGAACTTCAGTCAATTAGTCAACTAGTGAACACTTGTGTACCTTACTAGTACTAGTCTAAAAGTAGTCTTTAACTAGTGTGCATTTCAATGTCCATTAGTTAACCGGTGAACATGCTGCACATAACTAGTTAACTAGTAAGATAAGGAAATGCTAATTTTGCTTGCCATTGTCATGACGTAGCGTACTGGTGACACCTTTAGCCTTAAGCTTTTACCTCATATTAAAAGCTCTGCTTTTATGTAGGCAGACAGCATTGTCTGTAGACGTCTGTTTAATGGATTATGTTCAGAAACAAGAATTTTGATGAACTACACCTGGGCAAAATGGACCTAAGCTACATTTAAACAGCATGCCTATCTAACAAAGGGTTTTTTGTTGTTGTTTTTTTTCATTAGCACAATCATGTGGCTATCGTTTCTCCCCATACATGAACATAAGTACACTTTTATTAGCTATATATTAGCTATATTACAGCAAAATGCCATATGTTGAGTTTTCATTCTTATGGGGCTCTTGTTCCTACAATGCAATGATTGCACATGAATTAGTTTACAGTGCCACCATTTCCATTAAACATAGATGACAAGGCTAAATTCCAGTGTCCCTCTAACTGGTATGAGTCAACCGATAATGGTTTAGGATGGGGCATTGGGATTAAACCATTTAATTAATAAAAATAAGCTACCTAACAAGGTTAAAATGCACCAGAATGCAGGAAAATATATTTAACTTTTCTATCATTTCCTGGGGGAGGTCCCCAGGCTCTCTACGCCCCCAACTTTCAAATGAGGTTCTGTATTGAACTCCCCTAATACACCAGCCCGCAGCCACCGCCTCTACACTGCACACCTCAACACACTAACACCCCTCAACCCCCCTGCTCTGGGGCTCCCTCTTTTTTGACCAGGTGTACTTGCATCTCTTCTCACTTCAAACTATTGAAGAGGTATAATGAGTGACCAGTCAATGGATATAAAAAGTATCAGGAAAAAGCTAGTATCTGTAAAAGAGAATGTTGACAGATGTCGTTCTTTCAGTGCCCCCCACCTTCCCCACCCTCTTTCATTCATCTCTCAACAGAGAAACACTTTCCGCTACAAAGTGCTCCTTTTTTCCTGTCTTTTTTTTTGTGGCACTTGTTGTGGAGATGTCGCCACGTTCAAAGTGGAGAGTGGCTGTTTGAACAGCTCAATGCGTTTCCACTCGACACGGTGCCATTGAAATGTGTCAATTTTTTCCCAGCTTTCTTCCACCGTTCTCCCCGACCCGCACACACCTTCCCACGTGTCCCCAGAGCAGGTATCTCTCAAACAGCATGTGGTCCTGCTCTGTGTGACTGATCTGTTCCTCTGTGGATTCTGATGAATTTTGCATACTCTACCCTTTGAGAAGAGAGCTATTAAAGAAAGGATAGTGAGCGGGAGGAAGGGAGGGAGGTAGAGAGGGAAGGAGGAGAGTAATGGGAAAGAATGGGAGGAGTAAATGGTTGACTGAAAATGCTTTTTGCTGGGCATTTAATAATAGTGATGTTTTGATGCGAAAGGAGATGACTACATTTTACCTCCTCTTACTCGTCACTTCACAAAGATGTGCACTGGGAGTTTGTGTGTGTATGTGGACACCAGTGCATGCAAAAAAGGTGTGAATATGTGCCACCAATGTGTGCGTACCCAAGCACAGTACACAATTTATTCTGATCGTGTGTGTGTGTGCATGCATGTGTACATGCCAAGAAGGAAGAAAGATGCTGTAATGTCAGGAAAAGCAAGGTGCCCCACTGTAAAATGCAAATTGCAGCTTTCCCAGAAATATTTAGAGCAAAGTCATTCTGTCTTTTCACCCACCCCTAAATGTGTGTGGGTGTGGGTGTGGGTGTTGGGGGGGGGGGGGGGGGGGAGAGAAAGACTGAGTTTGTGTAGAAAACAGAGACTAGAGCAGTGATGGAGTTTATGGTGTACACAGAAAGCATCTTTACTGCTCTTGTAAAGAGGACTTTTTAACCTCCCTTTTTAGCATAGCAAGAGTAACAGGAATATTTAGCATCTCACCTTAGACCTGAATTTAATGACTTTATGAATAAACAATAGCACTATGCCCTATGTACCGACAGTGCCCATCTCTTGTGTATACATGTAAATCCTGCCTACCTGGGCAATGTGCAGTGCGCAAATCATTTTAGACAGGACAAATTAAAGCAATCAATAAATATCTGATGAATAGTATAGTATAGTATAGCATAGTGCAGTATAGGCGTAGCACTGTGCAGTGTTCTGTAGTGCAGATATAGTATATTAGTATAGTATAAACCACTTTCTTAATGTTTGCAGGCATGCAGATCATTTAAAAGGATGCAAGTTGTGGTCAAGGATGTTTATGTTTGTCTGAATTGTATATTCTGTCAACCGTAACAAACCCAAATTATCTTTGTGTCTGAATGCATATCCATTCCTCTCTGTTAAATGACTCATCTCATAGATACCACATGTGGCATACGCGGTGGCAGCCGTAATCCTATATACACTGTGCGTACAGTTTTAAAAATGAAAATTTCAATATTTTATCCTAGATATGAAATCTGACAGCAAGAACATGTGATACGCAACACAAATGAAATCCTGTAACTGTTAACTTATTTAGGGCTAACAGAATGTCTGTACTTCACGCACACAATTCTGCCCTAGTCGCCTACCATTGGGATTACTTTCGGTGACTCACAATGGTCAGAGATGTTTCCCAAGGCACCCAGTCCATCACTCTCTTTAAAAAGCTGTCGGCATATTGCACAATGCATTAAGCATGATATAATGCAGATATATGTTCATCAGGATTTTTAAAGGAATTTATCACTGCAATAGCTGACTTTGGTACATAAAACTAAACCCATGAATGTACTCTTTTTATTGGATATTAATATTTTCATCAACTATCACCCTGACATATGTGTTTAACTATGCCACCATTAATGTATTACATTATGCCTATCTTTGCTATGACCCTCTCCATATGATGTATTGGATACTACACCTTCATGATTCATATATTGCCAAATTCCACACAATCCCCCTTACCCAGGTGTGAAGAGATATTTCTACTGCCGTGCTTCCTATAGTGAGACATGCAGAAATGTAAAAATGTGTGACTGAGATAAGAGAATGAAAATAGCCGAGGGCTCATAGAGTTAAGACAAGCAAGTACTGTGCCTTGAAGAGTGGCCATCTAAGGCTAAAGTTACTGATAACAGAGAAATAACTTTTCCTCTTTTTTCTCTCAGAAAGGACAACTCCATGCAACTCATGCACGCGCACATACACACACACGCACACACACGCCTGCACACACACACACACACACACACACACACACACACACATGCACGCGCCTGCACACACTCACACACACACAACATTTCTGGGCTTGAACTGCTCCAGAAAGTTTGTTAAATGAACTCCCCCATGGCAGGCATGTTGTATGGATCTGTTGTCAACTCAGCCAGTCTTACCGTGGTCATCCGGCCTGAACTCCAGGGGGAGGCACTCTCCTCTTCTCCGACTTGACTGCGGCTGTAATCCCTGTTTCTCCAAGCTCTGCCGATTCCCCACCATCACTACCCTAACCCTCCTTGTTAGCTGCGAAAGACAGAGCAAGTCTATTCATTACATAGCAGGTTTGATGAATGAGCAGGGCAGACAGTAAGGGAAAGCCAAGGTGTAAATGTTCAACCTCTCATAAATCATACGGACGGGGGTAGTCTAGACCTTAACCCAAACACACTCAAGAATGATGAGATGCCGTATACTGCTGTATCACAACAGGACAGGGGCAGAGTCAAGGGATAGCCCACTTTCCCCACACATGTTTGAACTTTAAAAGAAAAATAGAAATATGAGGGAGAGAGGAGAACTAACTTTCAATAATAGTTCATAAAAATTCTCCTGGTTGATAAAAAGGCTGTTGCTAAGTTGATAAAAAAAAAAACTGTTAGACTCTCTAAAGGCAGGCTTTTTGGAAAATTTGCTCTAGTACTGAAGTCAGCATTTTCTTGCTCATAATCATCGATGTCAGATCAGTTAGATACTAGCCTTTTCCCATGGAATAATTTTCATAGTATTATGTTAGAGATAACGTTCATTGAGGTGTCCCAATATAGAGAAATCAAAGATGATCATGGATCAATCTGAAATAGAACATGAGATGCCACCTAGTGGGATATCCCCTTTGGGCATACCTAGTCTGCTGAACCCTCTTCAATCAATGCCTAAACGGCATCTGCTCCTGAGCTATATAGCATAGGTGTATGCACTCCAATCTTTCTCTTTAACTTTTTAAGCATAATAGTCTAAGTGTACAAGAGGCAGATTGAGGTGGCATCTTGTGTTCTCCTTTAGAGAACCAGAGTTATATTCATAACCAATATGGCAAGCTAATATGGCTGCCAAAAATACTTTGAGTTGGCTGTCAACCGCCATAGTGTGGGTGACGGATGCCACACTGTGCTTCTCGCTTAGGATAGCAGAGCCCTGCAATGGGCAATGTCTACGGTTGCCCTTGCAACAGGGGATCAGATCCGAGAACCACGTCTGTGTTGGCCAGTGAGGGGCTATCAAGATCATGATGTATCTCTCCACACACACTCTGTCAAGTATAGCTTGGAGGACAGTGATTGGGAAAAATGCGTATAACAGTTTGTGAGGTCACAGATGCAAAAAGGTCCACCTAAGCTGACCCAACCTGTCCCATATCATCCGACCCCGACTAGACAACAGGTCCGTAGCATAGTTCATAGTATGGGGAGATGGGAAACAGGAGTAGGTGCGATTAAGCCCATATGAGAATATTGTGCGCCAGCTGGCGGTTTATGTAAGCTACTGTGGCTGCATTGTCCAATCTGATCAGGATATGATGCCCGGTGAATCGCAGGGAGAAGAAGGTGAGGTACACCATCAGGAACACTATTGCTCTCTTTACCCTATTCACTGAGTCCGAGTGAGCTCAGATGAGTGAGGGTGTGTGTTGCGTGTCGCTGCACTAACAGCAGATTCTTCCCAGTCCAGATACATTAGGATGCAAATTCCCCGTAGGGGAGATATAGCCGCTTCTATGCATTTCATAAAACAGAATGGGGATAGTGCGAGTCCGAATTGTAGTACTTGGAACTTGTACAACGTGTTCTTGAAGGCAAATCTCAGATTTTGATTTTGTGTCTGTTTGTCACTAATATTTGAAGAAATGCATCTTTCAAGTCTGTAGCGGTAATCCAGTCATGCTGCTGTATGTATGCAGCCTTTAGCAATGACGGGAGCCTCCAACAGCAAAACTTTCGCATAGTCAGGGAGGTGAGCGAGGTTGAGCCAAAGATGGCACTCCAGCACCACTAGATAGCCCATCGCCTTGCCTTGTGCCTGCAATGTATACTTTGTTAAGCATAGAGACAAGTTAGTCGCCTTGGAGGTCGGTGATGTTATCCTCAGTAACTGAAGAGCTGAGCCGATGGAGGAGGTCAGTCTGGTGAAGTAGTTTTCCCCTGCCATAGTGTGGAGAAGGGGGATAAATAAGCAGCCAACATGTCTTCGGCGCGAGGCATGCAAGTTCATTCTCACCAGAGGGAGGTGAATCCTTTTTGTGGGGTAACACAATGTTGTTGCACCTCTGCGACTAGGTCGGGGAAGACCAGGAGAGGTCTGAAATTGTGGGATGGCCACATGTTGTAAAAGCAGCCATTGACCTGGAGCAGAAGGTAGGCTGACTCTGTCAGATACATGGAGTGAGACTATGTCCTTGCCGGAGTCAGTGGAGATATTCACTTCGACAGGTTTGGTAGCAGCGGCTGTGGAACCAATCCAAACAAGAGGACGAAATGGTGTGCTCCACTGGTTAAAGGCGCAGTGTGGGCATTCACCGGGCATGCTGTAGTTCCATGCATATGATACACCGGTCATGGCCATCTGCCAGCTGAAAAAGGTTTCATGCATGGGTATCTCATAGAGATGGTTGCCATTATAGCCACAGCACAAGCTTTCATAAAATCTGAGAGAAGATAAGTCAGTGAATATGTTTTCAAAATAAATCAATCGAATAATTCAAGTAGTATGCAATGAAGTATGCTTGGACAGCTCACTCAGGGGCAAAACCCTGATGAACACCAGAGCTCTTGTAGTCTCAAGCTGTGAAGTCACAAAGGGGTCATGCAGTCAGTAGTCACTGAAGATTGGCATGCATATACCTGCGTTATATAGCTCAGGAGCGGATGCTGTAGTGCATGCGTGCACAGCCTTTTAGGCATTGATTGAAGAGGGTTCAGCAGCGTGGGTATGCCCAAAGGCCATATCCCACTAGGTGGCGTCGAAGTGTTTTGACTGAAAGAGAACTGCATGACACGGTAGTGTTAGAGTTGCCTCCTCGAAGTCTGTTATTTCCCATCATCAGGAGACCTCGAAGGCTGTCATCCCTCTTATCAGGCGGTTGCAACTCATGCGTGTTGACAATGAGCGTGTATTGAAAACATGCAGTTTAGTTAGTTATAAATGAAGCTAACCTGTTCTACAGTCCCATGAAAATGCTCCCTGCTTGTCTCCATATATCACCATGTGATTTGCCAGAGATTGTAGGCAATGTGATTCACTGGTTTCTGGGAACATCAGTAACATTGTGGGGGACTCAGTCTCTAGAGTTACTGTGAGTTACTTGTTTTGACAGTTGAAATATTTACTTGTTTAAAGTGTTTAAAACTTCATCATATAATTCTAGCCGCAGTCTGTATCTGTAGTTTAGTTCAGCATGATATAAATTTCATATAGGTCATTTATTTATGACTTTGAGTTTGTGGGTATTGGAAGTTCACGTGAGATTACACAATTACGCATTATATAAACAGTACGTAGGCAACCTGATTTTTAGCCAAGAGTCTATGCTTTTGTTTTGTGAAGTGTACGCCACTCTGTGATTTAAAGCTATTCTGGTTTTGCGTTTGAGAGGTCAGATGCATCTGAAAGATTGTGACGTTGTGTTAAAGCTGGTACATTATTCCCATCAGCTCTATTTGCACTTCATAAATGAAACAAAATCGGAGGGAAAAATGCAGATGACATGACTTTGGTGTCATCAATGCCCCTTCACTAAACAGCCTGTTAAAGCAACAAATGACTAGAAATAATTTTGTTTGATCAAAGAATGAAGAGGCATCAGTTAAACCTTTAGTCTACACATGTCTACTTTAGTTGCACGTCTGTTTCTGCCTATGTAGAATCTGTGTTCAGTGTCACTGTGCAATCTATTTCCAGCCCCAGAGAAGGGTCACCAACTGTTCCTGACGTGAGAATTTTAAATCTAAAAAATATGTGGGGTAGGGTGGGTGGATTTTTACTACGATAAATAATGTAAAAAGGTTCATCTAATGTGCAAGCTTAATGTTACCTGACTTCCTCTTTTTCACCACTGTTTGGCATGGAGGATGAGGTCTGCAAGCTCTCTCCCACTCACTGTCCCATTTCCTGGGCTATTTATACCTTAGTGGCTCTAGACTGCATCGACAGCTATCCTCTGGCCCCTCAAGAAAAAAAAGAGGGGGAAAGATCATATTGTCATTTTGCTGATGCATTTTTTATGTGGCACGTCCGTGGCACAGCACTGCCATGTGCTACTGGGATTAAATGGATAGAAATGTGTGGACATGCACAATACATGAAAGCTGGTGAAAGACGCTGTCTTAGCCTAGAAATCTAGATGTACCCTAGTGGTAGCAAATAGTTTTGCCCAGCTGGTATGTCTAGCCATGCACCATAGAGCATCAGTAGGTCTTCTACCAAGGTTTGGCAGGACCAATCACAACGCACTATCTTTGTAGACAGTTGTTGGGCTGGCTCATCATAATGACGACAGGATTGCAGTGGTTCAAAACAATGCCTGTGGCCTAAGAAAAACAGTCGTTTTAATTGGCTTTAGCATTGACTGAGTTAGATATGGGTTTTTCTTTGCAAGTTGGGCAGAAAAAGGCACTCAGGTCATTTGTTTCAAAGAAGGGCGTATTTGCTGTTTTGACACTGTTGCTCTGATTCATGGTGCTATCCCTTTGCTTGCAGAGGTAGTTTGAAAGATAACTGCTGACCCGGTTGAGCCCGGTCTATTGGTCATGTCCAGACTATACATTTCGATGTTATAGTCTGACTTGTCAGGCTTACTGTGTTTCCCTTTTATGAGCTAAATTTTCTCACTTTGACATTCCTCTTTTCTGCATTGAAATGGTTGAATCTCTCTATCTGTAAATACAAGAACATATGACTGTTCCTTTCATGTCTCTTGAACTGTTTGACTGACTGACTTCACCCTTGGCAGGTGTTTTATGAAGAGCTGAGTTTGGTGTTGTCTGGACAAGAAATACAAAAGGTATTAAAATATGCACACATTGTCTTTCACCACTGCAGCTATTGTAACCTCTCCCCCCTGACACAGTGCTACACTGAAACAGTGCAGATTAAAAGCCATTCAAGATGCTTCAGCTGATGTCAACAACATACACATTGCCAATTTGATAAATCTTATATAAACAGTAAAAAGTACCTTTAAAACAAGTGTTAAAAGACATTACTTCTGACCTCAGTAACATAGACATGGACATGCACCATAGGAATGATGCATTTGTTACTTGCATCCCAGCCATACAATTTACAATTTATATTCTTACACAGTGAAGTCGCCAAAACAATCAGTGTCTATTTTTATTGAAGACCTTTACTACAAAAACGTAATTTGGCTACTGTTTACTGTAACCAAATTATTGCATCTGTAAGCAGAAGTACATATAATACTGCTGTCAAGAAATGAAATACAATCAGTGTTTTAGTAGTAGATGCACGCTTTTTTCCTACGTTATTCTAATTCAATTTTTTGACAAATTGCTAAAGCAAATTTAACTGAGCTGACATGCATTTGTGTGAGAAAAGATATTATTTAGCGTTTTTTAAAATGTTAAGTTAAACTGGAGACTCGGTAGGAGCAGGCCTGATCTTTCTGCTTTAATTTTCATGAGGCAGGAATGCCTTCTCTGGCGTCAGTCAAAATGCCACTGTCATATAAAGGTTACTAAAGCAATATGTCAGCTTTAATATTACAGTAATCATGCTGAGCGCATAGTCTACATCTGGGATTTATGAGTGGAATTACAATGACAAGACGACCTTGCCTCCCTCCTCTTAACAGCCTTTGGTGGTACTTTTGACATGGTGCTTCAGTGGCATGAGCCTTTCAGTTTCTCAGTGGAGTGATTTCATTTCTCCTCTTCACTCTGGTGTTACATCTTGGTTGATATTAACATGTTTTTAATACTGCTGCAGTCATCATCTAAATTGATCATTTTAACACACACCTTGCCCCGGTGACATGTTAGGGAAGTTCTATCTAAATGACCTTTCCTCCATGGCATTGTGAAAATGGCATCCATTTTAGTTTGACCTCCACCGACTCCTGGACTGTAAGTGGAGAGATTTAGATGAAACAGCTTTTTGGATGGGTTCTCCTTTAATCCACCTTTGTCTCTAGAGCTAATGCACTTTCCTATTTGACTAGGAGAGAGATGGTTTTGTTGCACAATGTGTAGGGGGAAAATCAATAGAGGACAGAGTCTCTCCAGGCTTTTGATGACATGCTTCATCTCGGCTGGGGACTCAGGGAAAGTCATTACTCTCTTGCAGAAGACCAGCGCTTGGCTGGACGCCTCAACAAGCCCAAATGCTCGGTTTTCTGGAAGGTGCAGTTACCTTTAGCTAAACACTCAGTGGGTGTCAGTAAAAGGGACAGGAAAAGATGTATCTGATGGATATGCTGATGAAGTTAAAACGGCTTGCGTCTAGGCCGCATTTCATTTCCCATCTAGTGGTTAATCTCAACTGAAGAAACATTCAGCCTTGGCCTTCGTCTCGGGAAAAAAATCATGAATCTTTCAAAAGGGCCTGCCTATGTATTCTCCTGCCAGAAGGCTGGGACCCCGGGTGTCCGCCATAGGTCTGTCACCATCTTTTGACAATGATGGATGGCGTGTTCAACCTCTCAGGGACGGTAGACAGAGGTGCTAGTGACCTTGCTGTGTGTGAGAGAGGAAACCAGGCAGGGGATAAGGGGGGGGGGGGGGGGGGGCAGGGGGGATTGAGGAGGCAACTGGTGATTACAAGGTGCATCTGTGTACATCTGAAGGGCGGAGGGCACTCAGAGATGACAGGCTGAAGGGGTAGGTGGGCGTGGTGGACAGAATGAGGGCATCAGGTAGGCTGCACATGGGGATTGAATGAGAGACAGCAGGATGGACTGTAGGACAAAGTCTCTGGGTGAAGTAAAAGACTACACATGGTGGCAACATAATGGTAGTGTGTGTGTGATCGCAAACTACAACAGGACTGAAATGTTTAATTGGGTGTGTCTTTCCTCTCACAGAACCTATAGCACATAGTAACGCCAAACACACACTCCTGTTGACTAGTGAGAAGCATTCTGTCTGATGCATGGTGTGACCAGTGCCTCAAGATATTTCAGAACCAAATGCAACACAAAGATGCCACACTTCCCTCTACCTTTGTTACAAATTACTGTCAGTCTTCACATTCTCAGCAAACCAATATGTTTAACTCTTGCTTAACTTAAATTAAGCTTAAAAGCTTAACTCGTGGTAAAATATCTAAAAGACTGGAAAAAAGAGTTATTCATGGATATTTGTCATTTTATTAGGTTCAGTTTGATTTATTTTTAGAATTCCCACAAACCTGTGCAAAGTTTACGAGGTTTTGTTGAGATGTGCTAGCAATGTGTTCCATCCTGTTCTAGCTTTTTAGTCCTCACCTTCCCCTTGACATTCACCTACTCATTCAATCATGTGATACCTGTATTTTTTCACCAGTTTTTGATATAAACTTTGATCACCACTCTGGCTATTTTAAAATGCCATCATATCTGTCAACAACATTATGATAAGGTCATGCCCTCAATCTCCGGTCCACTGGCGGGGCCGTGGGTTGTTCTGTTACCTGGTCGAAGGAGAAAATTGTTACTTACCTCGCTGGTAATTCAATGAGTTTTAACACTTTTCACTTCTCTGTGGCTTGCTAAGGCATGTAAACAGACCCGTGGGCGTGAAGGGGGATGGGGTGATGGATTGAGTAGGACTGCTACAGTGTGTGTTGACCATAGCATGACACCTGTCATGAACATTAAAGGGCTTTATGAGTGTTATCATTAAATCACTCAGCTTTTAATCACTTTTAATGTTAAGTTGACATTGTCTTCAGTATGATAACTTGACGTTAACCAAGATGACACCAGCATGAGCGGTTTTGTCATGAAAACTGACATTAATCATGATGACACAAACTGTCTGCCATCAGCTTTGTTGTGACAAATTGACATTAGGTTAACGGGCTGGGTGTTTGTTTTCTAAATGTTTTGCCTTTATCAATGAAGAAAAAACAGATTATGACCTCAGACTGGTTGTATGGCAGGCTGTTGTGACTTAGGTCAGTGAACTGCATGAAGCTAGAGACAAAAGTTGAGCAGAGTTGTTGTTGCCTTTGATGGTTGGAAATTCCAAGACTATAGCATTGTCTGATCAATTCATTTTCAGAAAAAGATCAGCTCAGATGGCTTTGCAAGGGGTTGTTGTTGTATCTGCTGATGTGCTAGACAAGGAGTGGGCGGGGCAGTTGCGGCCCTCTGCTTTCTTTAATGCGACACGCCATATAGTCACACAATATAGTTTCATGGGGTGCTACCACAACAACCGAAGATTCTGGTAATGGAAGGATTTGTCAAAACGTTTTTAACCATTGTATTTCAATCAGAAAACAAAGCTTTAAGTGTAAAAAACTGAACCTGTCCTTTAAACACATAACACTAATGCAATCGGATTTGCCTTTTCCTGCAAAAATCTAAATGGACTCTCAGATACTTCAGAACTCCATCCATGTGTAAAAAAAAGACGTACCAGCACCTGCTCTGTGCAAGAAAATAACTGCATCTTGTTTCCAGGCAAAATGTTTTCCAAGTAAATTACCAGTAGCACGCTCCAAAACTCACTTTAGAGCATAGCATGACATGTTTTGACCAATTTGGAGATGATAGACCAGGAAAAGAGTGCAGGACAGTTTTTAACCACCCACTCAGTATGTAAGTATAGCAAAACTGATGTTTTAGCAACAAGCTAACTTTGGCCTGTCATCAGTCTGATAGGTAGCATTACAGATGGTGGATGTATTCAATTAGTTGCTGAGTTTTAGGAAAAGACCTAATGTCTGCTTCTCTGTAACACAATAACATGGCAACGGATGAAAAGGAGAGGAGTCCTGATTATGAATTATTGGAAATATAGGGAAGGTAAATGATTTTATCATGATTTTATCAGGGAAAGAATTCTTACATCATTTAAGTGGATATGAAATTAGCCTTTTGTGTTTCTCTTTTTTGTCCAGCTTACATAAAGTATATTTGTTTAATATTGTTTAATATAATATTCATTGAATAAAAAAGGCCTCCAAAGTTGGACCAGAAAAGGCTATGCAAGATAACACAAACCAAATGTATTTAAAATTCTGTTTGGATTTTTGGAAAGTTATGGGAGGTGGAGCAGTGGTAGTATCATTCCCAGAGGATCCAGAGATCAAGGTTTAGTACTCGATATATGTGAAATGTTTTACCCAGGACAGAAAATGATATATGGTGGGGTGCCCACCAATGCTGAGACTAAAACTCTGGCTATATTTGGGGCACCCTAACGTTACATGACAACACACAAAACTGAGTGCTAATACAGAAAACAAATGGAGGTGCTTAAAATATGACAAGCCTTAAAATATGACAAGCCTTAATTTGTTTGGAGGGGCCCTTTCCACACTAGAACAGAAATGTAATATTTTGAGCATTCTCTAAATTGATTTATGTTGTGGCAGTCTGGCCCATACACTTTCACTAGTAGCTAGATTGTATAGTGTGAACAACAGTCCGAGTCGAAATTACAGCAATTAAAATAATTTTGCTCAGAAATAAACATTTAAACGTTTACATGGGATGTTGTTACTTCAGAATTTCCCATGAAGTCCCTGAAACAACCCATAGTGAAAATTACAATTTCCCATGAAGACATGGTGACTCTTTACTCAATCTTTGCCATCCTTGGCCTTAATTGCACTCATTCAACAGGACTGATATGCATTTCTTGATGGCAGTCAATAATATATTTGTGGGATTTCTAATAACTACTTCTTTTATATGCCTTTATTTTTTTCAGCCATTGTGTGAGCCATTGTGAAAGCCTTTTAGAAATAGGCGAGCAATTAAGGTACACAGTCCTGTCAAGAGGAACAATAGACTTTTCCCTGTGGAAAGGGTTCCCAGGAGCAGAGGAGAGCAACCTGCGATGTCGAATGTTACTTCATGGCTACTGCTAACAAAAGCTCAGAACAGGGATTAATTCAGGGTACTACAAAAAGCAGGCTCTCAGTGGAATAAAGGCAACATGACATTAATCATTTTTATGTCATCCTTATGTCTTTCATATAGTTGAAAGGGGACATATATATATATATATATATATATATATATATATATATATAATGGCACTTGAGATTTTGCTCAAAGTGTGGTTTATTAAAAGCTAGAAAATATGACTAAATTTATAATTACCATGTAATAATACAACCTTTTTTTAAAAACAAATCAAATATTGTGGATGCACAGGAGATGAACGAAAGCTCTTGACGGCTTTATGATGGGGATCTGTCTCTCTGTCATGGTGTTGTGTTCCTTAATCAACATGCTGTAAAGTAGCCATAGCTAGTCCACACACATAGTTATACAGTGCATAAGGAAAATGACTTAATGATCTGTCTTCCCTCCTTCAGAGTTTTCTGGAAACGCCTTGGGCAGTCCTGCAAAAACTGACGGCACATTAGTATGAATCAGTGTGCCTCTGAGAGTGTGTGTCCTTGGAGGTGGGCAAGGAGTGTATGTGTTTGTGTGTGTATGGGGGTAGGGTATTGATTTTGCTTTTGATTTTCAAAATAACCTGTGTGCTCTGACTGAACGGGACTCAAAGCAAAGGCAAAATATGAAAGGCCAGCAAAAGACCAGCAACTGACATCTGCGCTAAGATCTGTCCAATTATTAGCTCTTAGAGGCCCCATAGACAAACCAAGGAGAATAGTCAAAACAAACAGACTAGCTTTCTCACAGAAACATATTATGTTCCATATATTTGACAGTCAAGTCATTACAAAAGCCATGACAATAAATATACAGATTAGACAAACCAATGTTTATCTGGTAAACTGGTGACAATTTCATGGAGTCAAGTTTATTGTAGTTTTTTGCAATATTTACCTTTAATACATAGGTAGGTTCCTTTACTGTGGCCATTCTTAAAATAACAACAGGCAACATTCAACACTGTTTTTAGGTTAATTTACCAGCTTCAGTCACTTCCATGGTTTAATGGCTCATTCCAGTGTGAACAGAGACTCTCTCAGCCTCTCTGGCGATTTCCAAGCATAGTTGTTCCACTTGCAGCTTCTTATCATTGAACCATTGTGAAATGAGACTGAACTTGAAAGAAGACAAAATTGTGTTATTACCTTGTCAGTCAGGACAACTCTACAAAAATGATCATTGCTGGTTCCTATTCTCTGGTTAGCAAACAAATCCCCATTATTGGTGAGAATTCACACTGTTGTTGCTAATTTGAAAAAAAAAAAACAGCGACTGTAGGGGGAGCTCTGTAGGTAAAAAATCGCAGGCTTGCCTGATGTGCCTTTAACATATTTCTCCAAACCCCGTCCTCGATGCTTGTTAAACCGCAGATTCAATTTAATTCAACAGCGCCGTTTACAATAGACTTGTCTCATGGTGCTTTTCAGACATTAGCAAGGAGCACCCAAGAGCAACAGGGGCAAGGAAAAACTTTCTTGTGGTAGTTATTCTAGGAGGAAACCTTGGGCAGATCCACAGCTCAAGGGGCAACCCAACATACAGGGGTCATGCAAGAAAAGTAGTTAGAGGCATCAGTAGTAATATAACATAATGTTATAGTCAAGGAATAAGATCGATCATGGAAGTAACAATGCGTAGGTCCATTTTGACAGTGCCATCATGAGAAGGGGTAGGTCACAGGGCTTCTAGGAAGGAGGCATGGACATGGGCCTCTCGTGAAGTTGGTCGCAGTCCACTCAGGAAGAGTTGGTGACAAAGAAGTCAGGCAGTGATGACGCTCAGCAGAGATGATTGTGGTGTGTATGTATACAGAGGAAGCAAATGAGTTATGCCAGGCTAGGTGTCGTGTGTGTACATAGCAACACTTGTTGCCTTGTCGCAGTCGTTTTCCTGTTAAGGTTCTGCGTCAAGTGTGTCCACATTTGAGTAGCACAAAATTGCTTTGAGTGGAACTATCTACACTTTGACCTCGGAGTCGAGTCTAGAGATACAATAGCTGAGAATAGCCTACTGTGTTCATTCTCTTTAAGACAGGAAATATTGTGTGGTCTGCCATTAAAAGTCTAGCCCCACATCACAAGCTACATGGAGAATAGGCTGCAATGTCTTTATCAGATATCTTTTATGGAACAGCTTGAGAAAAGCATATGTGCTCATTCAAAAAACGCATCTTTCCCTGAAGGCGCAAAATTGGTCAGGTCTATAGGGCATAGCCTAAAAAGATTTCCTCAACAGTTTTTTTTTTAAAAAGTGTACTAAAAGAGCATAGGTTAAACAAAATGTATAGACCACGTCACAAAATCGTCAAAGTTAACAAAAACATAAACATACCTTGAAAAGATGTAGAGTTATGCAGTTAAATGTTCAGAGAGACTATCATCCATTTACATGTTTTTTTATATTTATGCAGTCATATGTTGTTTTGCCCTTTTCAAGCACACTGATTTCTCTGCTGATTTCCAATTAAGACCTCAGATTTAACTGTGGTGAAATGGAGAGGGGCTCCTTATAATCATAAAATGCTGGTGCAGTCCATCCTTTTGGGAGGTTAAAATCACAGCATGGACACATCTGTCCAAAGAAGCACCACATGAAAGCAAAGCTAAAACTGAAAAACAAGCTCATGGTTCATGGTTCTCATGGACGACCTATGATATAGTGTACATTTACATGTATGCATTTAGCCAATGCTTTTATCCAAAGCAATATTTGTCAACTATTAATTATTTCAGAGCCAGTTTCCTCTAGAGGGTTAAGTGCCATACTCAAGGGCACAACGATTCAACTCCACAATTTCCAGGCTACTAGCATGCTAGCTGGGTTCATTAACCGCTACGCTACCACCACACATATTGTGTAGCAGGTCTTGCAAATCTTATCAAATAGATTTTTGCTTAGCTAAATTATCTATAGCTATAGATTTCTGTTTTTTTCTTTATATAATACTTTAGACACTTTGACCATCATTAACATCAGGGCCAGTATTATCCATATTTACTATATCTACAATTGTTTCTTGGAGAGGAGTCTCAAGGCCCTCCACATACCTCTTGTACCTCTTGAAGTTAAGTGAAGGCAACCACACTGCAAAATAGTTTTAATATTCTTTATAATTTTAATATTTCATTAGTATCATCTCCTATTGAGCAATCCCTACAGCTGTCTAAATGTATAAATCTTTCCTAATCTTGACAGCGGTCTTGTTGCGCTGTTTTTGTCTTTTTTGCCTTTTTTGCAATACCATATCATCTATTTGCTGAGGGTCTGAATCTCATCCTCCTCTGTCCTCCAGGGCTGTCAGTAATGGGTGTTCATGCTTGTGGTTTGTCACTGCTTAAAGCAGAAATCCAGTGTGAATCAATCAATAGCCCGGTTGTTCGAGGTTACAGAGTGTCGATACGAAAAAGAACCAGAAAATTTGATAACGCAGACCAAATAGCAAACAGAAAACTAACATGAAGTGAATGGGGCATAGTGACATGAAACAGAAAGTGAGTTTCTGTGCCCCATTTAGTTGGTGTTATCTCAAAATTCACAATTTTTTCCTACGGACAGCGCTTGGTGATCTCTAACAACAGGGCTATGGATTGATTCACACACTTTAAACACACTGACCCTATAACCAGTGGAGCTGTTCAGCATTAATGCTCCATTCTGAATGCCCGTCTAGTCAACATGCGAAAGCTTCTAATCAGAGTGGGCCATTTTCAATTTGTAAGCGCAGCATGTCGGGGTTTGGACAACCGGACCTTAATTAAAACTACACTGGGATCACTGAAGGGTGGCTAATTCTGTCTAGAGGCTTGTATTCTCTACCCCCGCATATTCACAGTGATGGCTTTTTCTCTGTGTATGAGTGTGTGTGTGTGTGTGTGTGTGTGTGTGTGTGTGTGTGTGTGTGAAAGAGAGAGAGAGAGACAGAATGAGTGTGGTGTGTGTGTAAGAGAGAGAAAGATAGAGAAAGTGAGAGAGTCTGAGAGAGAGAGTGTGTGCACGTGTGGAGAGAGGGGGCTATCAAGAGCATCAGACTCTGACAAGTGGGAAGGCCAGAGAAACAGACATGTGGCAAATTCACTCAGGGGGCTTATAAATTATATATCATATTGACATCAGAGGCAGGCAAACCCGGGGCTCATCACACAAAGCAAAGGCAAGAGGAGGTGGTGAGCAGGGTGAGGCCAAGGGTAGGCCGCTGGCCTGGAATTTTAATGCCGGACAGGTTTGTTTTTCTATCCAGCTGGCACGTCATTCCCAGAGGGACTGACCAGAGATGGAGGCATAGTCCAGGTCGAGCTTCCGACGTGATGTTCGCCCAACAGTCTAGGATGTAAGGAGTTAATTATCCAGCTGTCTAAATACACTCCCTCCTCCCATCATCTGTGCATGCTGGCCTGCCTTTCCCTATACCTGCCAGCCTGCTAAGCTTCCCTTTTTCCAATCTCCCCACTGCCACACTCTTAGGACAGTCCTACCTCTCTCACTACAGTCCGAACTTGTTTTGTTGATGTTATCTTGTTGTCATGAAAACTAAAAGCACTGCATTGACAAGAGAGTGTGAGATGGAGAGAAAAACAGACTGAATGGATGAGTAGGCAGACGGCAGACGGCGAATTAGAGGGACATAATGGTGAAATGAGAAATGAGGGAACAAAATGGTGGTTGTTATGGTCACAGTCTCTCAGTCAAAAGCAAACATGTCGCACTTACAGTGTGGCTAATTTTCATTTTGGGGGTATTCTGTTACTTTTAGTTTTCGTTAGATTTGTTTTGCAAACCATTGTTCTAAGTCACTGTACACATGTCCATTTGTTTAATGATTTATTTATTGCCAATCTAAATAGACAGTTCTTTTTGGTAGCATACAATACTCCATGCCTGTCAGTACAGATTTGTACATATGTCCACAAACACCATCTACTTGTTGAGTGTAATCATAAGCTGAATGCTCCACATAGATAACATTATCGTATAGGTTGTGCACATCAGCCTCCAGCCGTTTAATTTACTTGAAGAACCAGTGCAGGATGAGTCTTATTATTGTGGATGAATGTTTTCCCTCTCCCCTTACATTATTGTGGAGTGGCGTAGCCAAGACAAGTAGTGGTACCTTAGGAATACTGTGCAGTGACAAAGGTCATTCATACAGTACATGATTCCAGTACATGTGTTTTTATAACAGTATGTGCTTTCATTATTGCCTATGGGCCCAACACATGAAGTGCGTGTAAATTCACACCCATTCTTCTCTGTTAGATTACTCATGGAGATTCATCAAAGAGATACCATATGCATATCACTTGCCAATTGCTGTGATGAACGGTTCTCACACACATTCATCACGGTGAAATATGTCATGATCTCTTTTCTCAAATATGGCAAACCACATATCAGATTAAACAGGAGAACCTACCTGTTCCAATGTATGATTAGCGGTTCCAAAATAATCCAGTCTCAAAATTACATGAAATTGTCTGCCCCTCCTATCAAAATATGAAAATATATTTCTATTTGCATGGTAAGGTATGATCAAAAAATCAAAAATTAGACACTATTTCTTGATACTAAGGCTTATGTAAGACATATGCAATTAGTATTACATCATACACCAACAGATTTGGATAGCCTAGAGTGTCCTGAAAAAAACAAGATACAGCATGTGTAGATAGCCCTTATAATGACTTAGATTTGAGCTTAAAAGTAAAGGTACTGAATTACCCTAAAATAGCCTAGGGCCCATAGGGTTAAAGATACACACACTCACTCACCCATACACACAAAACAGAATCCTCTCAAATTGACTGACAACATCAGTGAGGGGCGAGGGTGCACTGTTGAGAACTGGTACACTGTCACCTCTGTTGTTTTGTTCCGGTTTTGTTTGGGTGATTCTTCCTGTGGAAGTGAGGCTCAGTATTTAATTGGACAGCTTCTCCATGGCCGATCAGGGGCTCCGCATATCGGGTTCCATCGGTGCACCAGCGGGCCCTTTACTGTGACAAATATGTGTGCAATTTACCAGTCTCCTCAGACAGTGAAGGAAGGTTAGGAGAGGGAGTGTTGCTTTAATTACGCTGTCAAGAGTTGTAGCCCAGTGCCACGTAGGACGCAGACACCGTGTACTGTTCCTCCGGAGACAGAGAAAAGTGCTCTCACTCCATCGCCTACATTTCCACTGCTCTCTCACTCTTTTTTCTCTTTCTCCGTCTCTCTCATTCCCCTCCTGTGCCTGCATCCAACCCTCCCAGTCTTTCTCCTTAGCTTTCTTTCGAGCAGTGTCATTGTGGGAATGCGCCAATGCCTAGCTGTCAAGGCCCCCTCCTCTCATCACCTCCTGGTTAACTTTCTGCGGAGCTGTCTGTTCATGACTCGGAAAGTCAATAGCTTGACTACCCACCCTCGGATTCTGCAACTTTGTCCTTGCTCTCGGTGCTGACTCCAGTGGGCGATGGTTCATTGCAGTGGAACAGGGGCAAGATATACAATGCGCGCACACAATTGCCATAGAGAGTGCCCCAGACAAATCTTGTCGTATTATCCTCTGTCTGTCTTTTGTACTCTCTCTCTCTCTCTCTCTCTCTCTCAGACTCTGTGTCTCTCTCTCTCTCAGAATCAACCCCCTTTAGTGTTTATTGTTTATAACTTCATATTATAAAGCCTTTTCACTTCAGCATACTTAACCCATGCAACCGTTTGTAAACAAACTGCAAGGATCCACACTTGTTTGAGTGATGAAGTTATGCCAAGCAACATTTCAAAGTGTTGGTTTTGAGTTGGTCTGTTTCATGGCACGCTCTAATGATCTTAAAAAGCAAGGCTGCAAATGTAGTGTGTGTGTATGTGTTTGTGTTTGTGTTTGTGTTTGTGTCTGTGTGTGTGTGTGTGTGTCCGTGTGTGTGTGGGTTTGTGTGTGCATTTGTATATGCGTGTGTTTGTGTCCTTGTGTTAGTATGTGTGTGTGTGTGTGTATTTGTGTATGTATGTGTGTGCTCAACTCCTGTGTGGCCCAGCAAAAAGCGTGATCAGCTGCACACATGGCTGCCCTCCCAGCCGCTATTAGCCGAAAGAGATGCAGCTGTGGCGCGAGCGCTTACCAACTTAATCAAGGCATTAAATAAACATTCCAAACATGATTAAAACACCAACCCCAGGACTTTATTTCACCCCGCCCTCTATCTCTCTCTCTCTCTCTCTCTCACACACACACACACACACACACGCACACACACACACATACACTCCACCCCAACACACACAGCACAACACACACAGCTTCACTGTCACCTCCTCCAGTGTTTTTCTGTGTGGGTAAAATGGAGAGGGAGGGCGTCACTTTATATCCATGCTGGAACCACAGAGAGAGAGAGAGAGAGAGAGATAGAGAGAGAGAGAGAGAGAGAGAAAGTAAGCATCTACATGTTCCTGGAGAGTGCAGGGCTGCCAGATCAAGAATGAGAGTTTAATGCATAACTCCCTAATTGGCATCTAATTTGGCATGGCCATGTCAGGTTTCCAGAAGGACAGGGCACAACTGGAGAGGAAGTAAATAGGAACTAACAGATGGTCCTCTCAAGAGGATGGCGTCATTGCACAAAAAAAATCGACACCAGACACCAAGGGTGGGGGGGAGAGCGTGTGTGTGTGTGCATGCGCGCGTATGTGTGTGTGTGTGTGTGTGTGTGTGTGTGTGTGTGTGTGTGTGTGTGTGTGTGTGCACGCACAATACACAGACCAGGGCAAGCACATGTATATGTATGCGTCCCCTTGCTCCTTTTGTTACGACTTGACCTTGGGTGCAATCCATTTTGCACTGCTCATTCTTGTCACGCTCCTGTTTTTTTAAGAGCCATGTTTACACCTTGGAAGAGTTGCAGAAAGAAAAGGAGTGATAAGCAGGATTAAAAAAAGTACTCCGATCCTGTCGATATTTGGGAGGGGGCACTGGGGGAGGGACAACAAATGAACTAATGGCAGATGTCCTCAGGTTTCTTTGCGATTGGCCTAAACAATTTTGGAGTCCATTGTTTGGGTTTAAGAACATAGAGTGTGCATCTTTGCACACACACACACACACACACACACACCACACACACACACACCACACACACACCACACACACATACACACACATATTTGCTTTTGATTTTCAAAATCTCTTTTTCTGCATAGCCTCTCTAGAATAAGGCATGCTCTAGGTGGTGTGAAAGGGTATTTACTATGTGCTGGTAGCACTCAGGTAGTCCTTGAACTCTGAGTTACTCTTCAGGCCTGCATGACAGCAGCAGTACTTGTGACTTAATAATCAGTAAACAGGCAGGATTTAAGAGAGCAGAACACACACATACCCAGAGAGCGGGAGAGAGAGAAAGAGAAATACACATAAACACGGGCACAACCTGAGATAAAGACATTGTGCTCACAAACAAATAATCAGCACGTGATATGCAGATGCAGTCACCTCAGTAAAAATCACCCTCTCTACCCGTTACCTATCTCTGTAGCTCTAAGCCACTGGAGACGAAGAACAAATTAGCTTCCCTGAAGAAGAAAACTAATAAAGGGAAATTGGGAGAAGCTAGGGGAATCATACATCGACTGTTAATTGTTGCCCGAATGGGGTCAAGTGATCCTGGTGGCATTTCAGTATTGGGGGCAAACACAGGCATTTATCTGGTGATTGGTGTCACCTCACCCGCATTCCCACAGCTGTTTGAAGTGGTTTCATATTTATGCGGCCGGTCGCTCATTACATACTTCACTGTATCATCCAATTAGCCGCCTCGCAGTGGGTCGCCGCGGGATGCCCCGCCAGCTCGTTGATGCAGTAATCACTCTACTTCAGCCTCTCTCTCTCTCTCTCGCACACATACATAAACACAGGAAACACACATTCAGGTGAGCTGCATGGATGCACCAGCATACTCAAAGTCGCAGACTGTCTGAGTGGAAGAATCTGTAAGAGAAAGGCTAAGTGCTGCTTCCCTTTTTAAACTTATGTTTAATTGGCATTATGGCCTTTTATTTGACAGGCTAGTGAAGAGATGATTGGGAGAGTGAGGCTGTGGACACAGAGCCTACCTCTGCACTACAGCTCCCCTCACACTGCCTGACCCACTCTGTCGAGGTCTCACACAGGCACACAGATTATCACTCTTTATTTGGATTGGCAAATGGACATGTACCATAATAACAAGATCCAAATTTGGATTGAAAGAGGTTCACAACATTATCTAAACAATGTATTCATAAGAAACATGACTAGCAATCATGTACACTTTAGTGTTAAATGCAGTTACTATATACTGATACTGTAGGAACACTACTTATTACTCCCCTTCCTATGAACACTGCTTCCTATATTACTCCCCTTCCTACGAACACTACTTCCTCCTCCTATTTTGTCAGCACTCATAACAGGTGAGATGATGTTGTTTGCTGCAGTCCTTTGTCTGGTCTCCATCTGCCATTGCTCATGCATTCACACACACACACACAGACACACACACTCTCACTCTCTCACTCTCTCACACACAGACACACACACATTCTTTATCCCTTCTATCCCTTCCTCAGTCTCTCCTATCTGACTGTATAGTCAAAAATGTTGCCATCTTTTTTTATCAGCTGAATTCTATTGCACGGCTGTTGACCACTCCACCTGCCCAGCTCCAAACTCTCTGCTGCTCAGAACCCAAACACCTACACCTACCTTGGTGTGTGTGTGTGTGTGTGTGTGTGTTTGTGTGTGTGTGTGTGTTTGGAGAGATTTGAGACGGCTCCATTCCATCTCTCCCTGATGTGGTTAAGTCAGAGAGGCACCGGATGGGTGAGCAGACGGAGGGACAGAGAGGGGAACACATGTTCCCTCTTCATTTTGGGACCTCCCTCAGGTGTGTGTGTGTGTGTGTGTGTGCCTGCCCGCAAGCCTGTGTGTGTGTGTACTCACAGAGGGGTGCATGGGCATTAATTGCTTTTTCACTCCCCTATCGGACAATCTGTAGTGCTGGAAGCGGTTCTGTATCCAGGTGTGTCATTAAGACTGCAACAACTTTATAAATGAAAAGACACCTGCAGCAGACAGCCTAGGATTATTATTTTTTTCCATAGAGGTGTGTCTGTGTATGTGTGTGCGTGTGTGTGCGTGTGTGTGTGAGTGTGTGTGTGTGTGTGTGTGTGTGTGTGTGTGTGTCTGTGTCTCTGTGTGTGTGTGTGTGTCTCTGTGTGTGTGTGAGTCTGTGCCTGTGTGTGTCTGTGTCTCTCTGTGTGTGTGTGTGTGTGTGTGTGTGTGTGTGTGTGTGTGTGTGTGTGTGTGTGTGTGTGTGTCTTTGTGTGTGTGTTGTTGAAGATGGTGATACATTTCCTATTAGAGAGCCCTGTCAAGTTCTCAGGCTGCATATTTGTTACTTTTTTATGCAGCATTTTTGCAAAAGCACAATGAGGGAGCACTGCAGCTTTCATTGTTAAGATGCTAAATTGAGTGACTCCATTTTTGCACCAGAATGATATAGAACTCTTACCTTAAACTCATAAAATGTAAATTCTTCATAAGGAACGGATCCGAGATAGATAGATAGCATATCTACTCCAGTCCTCACTATCCTCACTGCCCCCATCAACACCTTATTTCAGTCCTGATGTTGCTTTAGCAAAGAGATTAACCTCATTGAATCCCATTGATTGTCTGTCCTCACTCCCCCCAGGGCAGGGCAGAGCACAGCAGAGTCACCCGCAAATGACAGGGGAAGGTGGATGATTCCCTTTCGATGGTAAAGGTTTTTCATCATCCAGAATTACTTCCGTTTAGTGTTAATCATTCTGCGGGGTAATGAAAATTGATTGGCAAACAAATAGCATTGATAAGGCAACCCACCTCCTTGCCCACCCAGCTGAGGAATCAATCCAACAGTCAAATATTGACTGCAGTCACAACAGCATGTGATTGAGTTGAAGTATTATACATTCTTTTCATATGTGCTCACAAAAAAATTATTGAGGTATGAAAGACACAGAAAAAGAGAATGAAAACAAGCAAAGTGAAACAGTCAGTCAGAACGAGTCTTTAATTTCCTTTACATGCAGTTGTGTTTGTGGAGGGCAAGATAAACCTGTGACCTTTTACGCTCTTGTATTGTAAAATACAACCTAAAATAGGGATCCCAAAATAACCAAACTCTGTCCACCCACTGTCTGTGTCTCACTGTGTGTGTGTGTATGTATGTGTGTGTTTGTGAATGTGTGCAAATATACTGTAACACCATTGATTCCCACCACTTCAGGCTTAAACATGTCTGTGGTAGGCCTGTGCATTATTACCCATTCTTTAATCCACTCCTTTCCTGAAGCCATTTTAACCTTTTATTTGCTACATAAGATGAAAACAGATCCTGTCTAATCCCATTACTCATGCAGTCACACATCTGACACAAGACAATTTCCCTTTTGTATTTCCCCAGCATGGATGCCAAGTTACCTATGGGCGGTTTCTTTTATACCACACCACAAACACCACGAGGAATAGCATGCATTTTTAAAGTTGCATGGGTAGACCCCCACCCTCCCTGCACCCCTCCATTCTCTCATGCAAACACAGATACGCACTTTGAAGACTCTATTGCCCTCTCATAAGTACATGGTGTTATGACATAACATCTTTAATAATTCATAGCACTGTCATGGAAGCATGAGGCTTTTATCCACCTTGTGTTGCAGTGCTGACACAGGGGGCCAGTTTGTGTCTTGTATATTACAAGTTCAACTGAGCATGCCATTGTTCAAGTCTAACTCAAGTGAATATATGGTCTTCCATGTGTGAAGTATCAGAAGAATTCATTTGTAGTGCTTAAAGTATAACCTGTCAGATGAAAATGTTGTACCAGTAGCCCCTTTCACACTTCTGAGTACCCTGAGTTTATTACCCAATGTTAGCATTCTGCTTGTACTTTCACACTAACAGAGACTGGTGGGTACACATAAATGTCTAGAATTTAAAAATATGACTTCAAAGTACTTAAATAGTTGTAGATATTGTAAAATGTTGTGCTGTCGCTGTTGCTAGTTGCTGTTAACTAAATACATTCATTAGGGTCTTGCTGATGTCCATTTTGTTTGGGCCATGCCACTTACTTGAAGTTTATCTTCTATTTCAGGGGATGTTTTTTTTTTTTCTTGAGAAGTTGGTAGTTAGGCAATTGCATGGTTAGCATGATTAAAAGTATATCCTATGGCTGTAGAATCCATAAATTTCACTTCAAATTCACAAACCTGTCACATTGGTCTTAAATTTCAATCAGAATGGTCATAAAAAGGTCTTAAAAAGTCTTAAATGTAACTTAAATGTAACTGAAACCTGCAGACGCTAATCCTAGATGGCTGGATAACTTAAAGAGGACATAGAATTTTTACTTTGCTATTGTTGAATTAGAGAGAGGTTGTGCATGGTCAAAGAGCTGTCATGGTTGTGTCAACATGGTTGTGTCCATGTTGGAGCTAGCAGTCAGTGCTTGGAGAACGTTACAAAAAATATTTTTGAAAGACATTTGTCTTCTTCACTAAATACTCCACTTGTCTTCTCCATTTCTCCTCATGTCTTTTCCACTAAATAGCGTCAGCTGTTTGGGAGTTTAGGTGTATTGGAAATTATTTCATTAGTTACTAAAAGTTAGTCAGAAATAATGCTAGCCATTTGTTAGCCATTACAAGTCACTTATTAATATCTTATTCTACATGACCTTATTCTACCCATAATAGACCATTAACTAAGAATTTCTCCAATATAAATTCCTAATTACAGTTTTTCATAGTTAGTAAGTTAGTTGTTGTATATGAATTATGCTCTTAATATGCCTTGGTTAGTATAGGGCTTAAAAGGCAGTACTACAACAGGAACAGTTATTCTCCTTCAATAATAATTAGAAAAAATGGCCTACTTATCGGAACAAAACCAAAAACTACAATACCTAATAGTGTCCAAATCCAAGTCCTAATTACGTCTGTTTAATTGAAAATAACTGTTCCTAAGAATAACTATTCCTGTCGTGCAACCACCTTGTAAGCCCCTTACTGAGCAAAGCATATTGAGATTAAAATTCATATGCAAAAACTATCTTACTTACTATGAATAAGCAGTAATTAGGAGTTTATATTGGAGAAAGAATAGTTAATGGTCTACTATGGGTAGAATAAGGTAATGCAGAATAAGGTATTAATAAACAACTTGTAATGACTAACAAATGGCTAGTATGTTATTAATCGCATGGTAATGGGGAATATGTGGACCCTAATCTAAAGTGTTATCCCAAATTATTCTAATGTTTTGGAGTACCAATTTGGCAGTTCATGTAAATGTACCTCCCCTTACATTTACTGGTCACATCTCCCAACACCCCAAATGTTGTCTTGAGGCAGGAACGCAATCTTACCCCTTTCATTTACACTGCCTAGTGCATGCTGAACTAATGTAAACGCAGCCAGTCCAAACACTTTAATATCTGTGGAAGCTCTGCATGCTTTTTGGTGTTTGGAGTTACCATAGGATAATATTAGGTGATTAATTGGATTGCACCAAGTAAGACTGAGTAATCTACTCTCTGGATTTTTGTACTGGACTGAGATAGATGTACACAATACCTTCACAATGTTGAAATCATGTTTTATGTACCTGTCAGTAAGTATTGTGAGTGCTAATTGTTGCAGATCGCTTGAAAGGTAGTTTTGTTTTGTTTTTTTCCCAGCAGGAGAGGGGTGCGGGAGAATTGAGAAGGTTCGGGTGGAAAGAAAACAAAGCAAAACAATAAGGGGACAGATGAAACCTGAAACTACAGCCTTTCATCTCTTTGTTATTTCATTGTCTTTGTTCTGTAAATCAAATCTTTACTAATAAACCTGCTAAAAACTTTTTAAAAAGCTGTCATATCCAAGTAGATAATTGGTTTTGAGCTGTTTTCTTCCTCCGTAATGGCCAAATTTCCAGTATTTGTTCTGTTTAGTCAAATTGGCTGATTACATTGCTTGGATGATGACTACATGGACATGATTTATTATCATGTAACATAGAACGAAAACCAACCGGTGAGAGTGAAATATTTTTAATTATGGGATTATGTTTTTTAATGTTATTTTGCAATATGTTACAAAAAAGGAAATAAACACTAGTAGAAGTTGTTGGTCATTATTGTAGCTTTTCATTTTGTGTTGTTAAGATTCTCTATGCATAATTTTTCATCAGGCAGGAAAGTTCATTGTGGTATGTTTTGACCCCAAATGCAAATTTTGTTGTTTGGCTTGGCCCTTTTAACTAAAACACTTTTTTATGTTATGTTTTATGCGGTTCTGAGCAAGCGTAGTCCAATCTATTTTTAGCAATTTGGGTTATGATCCCATCCACTGTTCTTTAACCTGGTTGTATTAAAAAAAATATTAATTAACCCTTAAAATTATCTTAGTTCCTAAAAAATACATATTTATAAGTTTTTGTTTTTTTTTCCATTAGAAAATGTTTATGGCCTAGAAGTTGACTGTTTGTCTCTAATGGTGGGAGCTCATTGCCCCAGTAATGTGGACAATAATATGCACTACAGTAATCTGGAGCATACTCTCACTGCCCCAAAATAGCATTTTATTATGACTGCCCAATCATGGTCATTGTCATATAGGTTTTGTCTTTTTTTCTGTTTGATGATTTCTGGGATCCCAGAATTTTTCAAGAATCATTGATAACCATTACACCCAAGATTACAACAGCCAATTTTGTGCTATGTTGTAGTCACCTAGTGAACAATTCATTCAGATTCATGCACTGAAAAGGAACCGAACTGAAAAGGACTTCCCTGAACTCTTTTTAAAAAATTGGAATTTTACAGTTGTACAAAATGTAGCGCTATACAGAAGCATGAGGATTTCCCCTCAGTAATCCATGCATAACCACAAACATTATGCCAGGCTCTATAGAGACATGCTTATGGGATGTTGGTATGTAGAACAAACTGCAGGTTGGGTTTAAGCTGATTAATGTCAAATTGCATTAATGACACAGGGGTTGCACATGACACTAATTAGTCACTCTGTGTTTTATGACAACATTCCAGTACCTTGTTGGAGTGGGCTGTGCTAATCAACTGATTATTAGGTTATGGTTTTGCCTGTTCTTGGCAGAGATGCGTGTTTCATAGAGACAGCATATATCATGTAAATCATGTCTCTTGCTAATACACTCACAAAGAACCAATTGTAATTGCATACCCACAGCATCTCTATCAGACATTAAATAATGATCTCTCTCTCTCTCTCTGTCAGTCCAGCCTTAACCATTACCCATGGTCTCCTGACAAAGGCTGACTACTGGGATATTGTTGGGATCTGGTCCAGTTTTGGTTGGCTCGTGCCAGACCTTCACCATTTACAATCTGGAACAAGCCCCTGCCTGAGCTGCCTGCTTTAAGACAAGAAGACAAGAGGAACATAACATAAACCCCACAACCTGCAGGCATTCTCCTTGATGGCTGGATGAATATGTCGTTGCACTTTAAGCAGGTGTCCGGAGACAGAGATCTTTTCAGGAGCAGCATCATGGCATTGTGATGTGCAAGGCACTAGGCCAAGGATCTGAGTTACACTATAATCACTCTCCACCCTGCCAAAAAAAAATCTGTCATGCGCTTTTTTTTCCTCCTGAAAAATTAGATTATGAAAAGAAAATGACGAATCAGCATAATTACTAAACGGATGCAAATTAGTGTGTTTGGTGTTCCTTTGTGGACTTTTGTTACTGAGTAATAATTTGAATGGGAATATTCAATTGTTCAGACAGGTTTGGGTGAGTGGCATGGCAGAATGTTTGTGTGTGTGTGTACCTGCCTACCAGTCCAAGGTGCCCCCTTCATGTAGGGGAATAAAAATGCAGCCAGCAAATAGTTCACATGTAAAGACCCACCAATGGGTAAGCCTGTTCAAATATGCACTGCTATTTAAAAGCTTGGGGTGGCTTAGAAATGTCTATTCCACTTAGGTTATTGTCCACGCTTTGGAGGAAATTGTCTACAATCTCATCTTAATAGTTCAGAGTGGCATTGCAAATTGGTCTGTTGGCTTTCTTTCGTAATGGTTCCTTTCATCCTGTACAAATCTCCCATTTTCTATACCAACATCACACCCTCCACAATGCTTGACAGATAGACACCAACCGTTCTTCAGAATCTCACAAATGCTCTGTGCGATTTGCTCACCTAACACTTGTCTGTCTATAACACGCGTTATCCCTCTTCCCCTGCCATCTCTGTTCTTTTGCCCAACTAAATAAATGCTTTTTATTGCCAGTCTGAGACATGTCTTTTTAGCGCACTGTCTGCACTAGAAGGCCAGCATCCTAAAGCCACTCCTTCTCATCATCTTGATATTTAGGGTTGGTGGATACTATGAAACCAAATTGTGAAAAAACCACTGCATCGCTAAATACTCAAATATATCTCACATATTGAACTAATCAGTCAAACTCTTCTTAGGTTATGTCAGTTTGCTTTATTTTTACTTAATAAAACAACCTATTTGATAGAAATTACATGAAATTGTAAATTAATACAGCATGTGTATGTGGACTGTTTTTTATGCATATGATATCTAAACTCCATGGTAGAGTTACCAAGTTGGCTACTTTTTGTCAACCACTGACTTGTAGAATTACTAATCTTGGGAGAAACAAATAAATGAGGTCAGCATTAATTTATAGGCCCAATGCCATTGAGCACAACAGAATTCAAATGTGACAAGGCCTCCATTACTGGCACTGCAAAGTGTGTTTGTTCCCTTGAGAGAGGACTGTTGTGGAGCCAGCATAATAATATTCATGCTTGACGGAGATCATTGCCAGATCATTTACAAAGAAGGAAAACAGCCGCTGTTGAATGATGACAACATATATTTCAGAGTCTTGCTGATGGACTAGTGAATGAGCTGTGGTAAATCACGGGTGCCCTGAAATGACTTCTGTGTAATCATCTGGGCAGAGTGGCCATGCCTACACAAGACAAAAAGCTGAGCTTGAAATTTACATGGTGCATCGAAGGCCCAAGTTTGGCCTACATGCACACACACACACACACAAATAGATACACACAAACACATCCATTTACAGACATACGGAGACACACATTGCTGGGGGTGCACACACGCACACACATACACACACCATGCCCTGGTTTGAACTTTGACAGCCTGCAGTGTTCCGTTTCACCCTGACAGCTCCACTGCCAACCTGTCAGAATCTCGTTAGCCGTCTGCTGATGCTGGCGCCTGTGCCGCTCCTTCGCCATGCCTCTCAGCGGCAGACCTTGAATGGAGTGCCTGGCGGAGACTAAACACTTGCGGCATTTGCTGCACGCCCTCCTCTCCTTCCCCCCCTTCTGCGTCTCCTATCCTGTGCCACTGCCTCTTCAGATCCACAGATTTGCATTTGTCCTTGTTGCTGGCAGCCGCCCAGCCAGGAGCTAGTGGAGGGGAGGAGTGGAAGAGAAAAAAAGAAATAGAAAACAAGAACATAAAAAAAAGGAAAATAAATATGTACATATATGTCCTGATGGCTGTGATTGCCTCTGACAGGTTCTCAACAGCCCACCTTCCATCTCTGACGTTTCTCATTTATGGCCCAAACAGCCCCTCTTGTTGCTGTGGTGTGTATGGACATTGCCAGAGCCGTCTGCTTGCGCTGTCTAAGTCATGCTTCATTGCCCTGGCAACAGCATGCCATCACCCTGGCTTTGGCGAGAGCAACGAGAGCCTGTGAAACAGTCGGCTTGGCAAGCAGGCAGAGTGGTTTTGTCGCCACTTTTATGCTCCATCCCCAGCTGCTAGCTTGGGCAAAGATCTCAAGCTTTGTGGGAGATCACGGTGATGACATGGTAATGTGTAAGGCTCTCCACCCTCCCACCCCCAAGCCCTACTCATTCTCTCTCCACCTCTATCCGCTTTTAGCCAGTCAGGCTTGAACAAGCCCTCTCTCCTCTGCAGATGGGTTGGGAGGGTTGCTGAGCTACTGTGCTGGATTTATCTGTATGGTGCCTACTTTGTTTTCGATTTCACGATATAGATCACAATCGTTATTTACAATAGAGCACAAAAGAGTCAAGGTAGCCTTGGGTCAAAGCCCATTACCATCAGCATCCCCCAGCCTCCACACAGTCTCTTCATCAGTTGTAGATTTGGTGACAGAGATCACTATCAGGAAGTACAGTTGTGCCCAAGAGAGGATCATGAGTGGAGGAAGCTATGGGTCAAAGCCCATTACCACAAGCAGCGCCAGCATTATCTCCATGCAGTCTCTGCCTCAGCTTCATCGCTCAGGCTCCTCCACTGCACAAGTAAGGGCTGCTTTTTCCCTGCCATTGACGTTTGCCAGCTGGTTTTAGCTGATAATCATCTGTGTGCATGGAAACCAAGATTGATTGACAGAAATAACTGACTTGCGAGTGCCTCTTTGCCTGGGAAGACCGGGACTGGCTCGTCATTTCAGGGTCACATTTCTGTTCTGAGAAATGGCAGTGGGTTGGAAGAGAGCAATCACCGTGTTCGCCTGGTATTTACACTGAGGAAGGCCAGTGACCAACAGCAATCCATTTATACTGACATTTAATGAAATTCTTTGCTGGCTGGATGTTGCAAGTAGTGACAGGTATATGTTATTTCCTGCCATAGATGTCCTAATGATGACATTTTAAGCCTTATCAGAGTCAGAGCCTCAACTGCAAATGTGGGGGGCAGTAGATCAACTAACGGAATGCTAGTTGCTGGGCAACAGGTAATGCAACAAAAAAGAAGGGAAAAAATAGATCCTTTTCTCATAAAAACATATGAGTTTTCCTTTAGATCATAACTGTTAATGGTTGTGCTACTGCCAGAACTTACAGAGGACTTTACATGACGATTAAGTATTTAACACAGCTTCCTAGAAGCTGTCATAAATTGCTCACACAGCATTCATGACTGTTTCATAAGACATGACTCAACATTTATAGCCAACATTTTATAAATGTGGAAGGCAGAGTGGAGATAACTTATCAAAATGTCCAAAAAAAGTCTAGTGGTCTCAAAGCAGCATTGCCGATTTTGTTTTAAACCCGTTACATTAGAGTCAAAGGACAAATCCAGTACTCAATGAGACAGAACATGAGAAAGCATATTATTTAAATGTTTTACAAAAAAAGTCAAAGTTAACATATTAATAGGCCTAGTGGATTAACGCAATCTCACTTTGAGATAAAACCAAAAAATGTCACTGTTGGGTTATTGAAACAACAGTGAACTAGGCTCATCTATTTTTTTTGCATACAACACTGACCTGAGGTTTATACATGGTGTAGTTTATATTTAGGAAATTGCTACTATCACAATATAGTCTGTGACACTGAAGCGCTTGAGCATCTTTCATACCATCTCAGTTCACACAGACAAACACCGTGCAGAGATGAGAAATATGGAGGCGTCTGAAGAAGTAATGCCATTAGCCTAGTTAAACAATGAATTCCCACAAGCTTCTGCTGGACAAAAGAAAAGATGTCTGCTGCTGTTGTTAGTTCTTTTTTTTTCTGCCCATGCCTGTGTTCTCTCCTCCAGCCCCTGCCCACCCCCATGAGAAGTGAGTAATAATGAAGAGTGGTCGGCTGATTGGTGGGCAGTGCCGCCCTCCGTCCTCTGCCGTCATTATCGGATTGCGCAGAGAGACACGCGGCCCTTGGATCTCACCCCTCACAGCAGCCCACCTATTTCTCACAGCTAACGTGATTAACGGGGCCCTGCTTTAGAGGCGTGTGAAGCACTTAATGAGTTGGCCTTGGCACTAAGTGCGTCTGCCGAGAAGCATGACTAGGGGAATAGGTTGTTCTGAGACGGGGGTTTGTTTGTTGTCATTGGTTTATTTATTTATCTATTGGTCCTTATTAGTGTGATTTGGCTTGGTTGTTGTCCTATTGAATAAGATGTCAGGTAAGGACTTTTTTTGACATCTAATGTCATCCTCTGTACATTACTGAGAATATGCGCGTGCACTCACACATACACATTTGTACATACAAGCCAAGTTCTCATCTAAATAGCATGTGAGTCATCTTGCTGTTGTCTTCCCTCTCTTCTCCCATGGTATACCTCCCCCTATTCCCTGGTCCCCTCACTGTCCTCAGTGGGTGAGTCAGTCCACTTGTCAAGACTCCAGTTTAGAGGTCACTCCCCCTATAGTTTTGATTTGGCATGTCAGAGGCAATGGATCACTTCCTGGGGCATGGGGAAACTGAGGCCATTACTTTGCATAACATACTGAAGGACATTGCAGTCAGATAATGCATGTCCTGAATATTGTGAGCACAGGTGAAGATGTGAAATATGGAAAAAGGCCAACTGCTTCTCACTGCTTTACCTCCTAAAATATTCTAATCTCTTTTCTTTTCAGAAGCATGAGAGAGAGATTCCCCACTGTGCAGCATTATACAGTATTGAAGATAAGTGTCTTTGTATCGTGGCTATCAGGAATATTCTGTAGATCAGGGGACTCCAACCTTCATTCCTCCAAGATCTCTACTATTTTACACTAGTGCTAATAAGCCATGTTAACATCCTTTACCATCTTACACACTTAAACTGCAGTGCAAACACTCATCTGAAGTGTCATCTAAATTTGTGACACTTTTATTTTCCAACCCTGGTGTGCACTACCAAAATTGATTTTCATCAGAGAGCAGGAAAAGAGGGATCATTTTGAACCAAACAGAGTAGGATGTTTAAATTTGATCTGACAGACATTTTAACAGGTTTAATACCTTTTGTGACATTTCCTCTTAAGCAGGAGGTGAGCTACTGGTAGCTCCCAAGCTAGCTGTTGGGAGACCCCTGCTCTAGATGGTTAGCAATTCATACAGTATACTCTTTGTTGTCTTCAGCAATATTATCAGTACACACTGAGAGATGTGGCTTAATTATTTATGAATTGATAAGATGTAGTGAATATAGATGTAACTGTATAAGATGTAGTGAATAGCAGGTCTACCATACCAAACTCTTTATACTGTATAAGCATTGTTGCCTATTAGGCAATGCAGTAGAACACTTAATTCTGGCAGGCATGCTTTTGCCAGAAAGTGTTTCCAAAATGGAGGAACATGATTTTGAGATGAAGATTGACTGTATAGGGGCCCACTACAGAGGTAAACCTAACTTAAAATTTCATTAAACAACCTTGCTGAATTAAAATTTAACTTATGTTTACATTTTCTTTTCTGATAAACCTTACAGAATTTCCCTATACTATCTGTCCATCTGGTTCCATGTACTGCTTGTGTTGACTCATAGTAACTGACAGCAGTATATTCAGCGGCCTGCTTAAACATGGATCTTAAACAGATGGGTTTTATCGAAAGCAATTTGATATAGAACTAAAGCAAAAATATTTTTGAAACTTTTCAAAGAAAAAGCTAAGATTTGCAGCATCAACTAATCAGCACAAAGTAGGCTTGTGCCAAAGAGGTTCCCCTTTTCCTGACACAGTTTAACTGTATGTTTCTCACAACAAACAACCCATTGCTGCCAAATAAAGCTCTCAGAGGCCAAGAGCAGAGAACCGCCTCTGAAGATTGTGGATTTCACCCAAAGTTTGGCAGCCTAAGCATTAACCCTTTCCTGGTAGTGGTTGTGGAGGTTCCTCATGCAACACATAGATTCAATGCAGACTACAATGACAGAACAGCATCTTGTGCTCTGAAGATGATAAAGAACATCCAATACCTGGATTTGAGTTAATCTAACAAACACAAGTAATATCAGTCTTGGATTCCAGATTGCTATTTTTCCCTTAATAGCCTTCACAGCATTATCAGAAGTACACTGCATTCACTGAATTATGGAGATTAACATGGCTCCCATCTTGTTTTTATTGAATAAATAAATATATGTTTGCATTTGAAAGACTATTGGTAGAAGTGCTTTGTGGTACACAAGGAAAGACATACTGTTTAGTTACAGCATATTATCATTCTTAAAGAGAAAAGTTGGAGTTAGTGTCAGACTGTGCAAGTTGACACCCTTCAGATGGCTTTTTAATTAGTTCACACTGTGCCCTGCTATCCCCCTCTCATCCCCTCCTGTCCTATCATAACACAGGAGACCACATTAAGGGAGGAGGGCCCTCTGCAAGATTCTGCTTTCAAGGTCACTTTGATTTTTAGCATAAGTCTCTCTCACTCGCTCTCTCTCTTCCTGAACCCTTATAGCTGGGACTTGCTGTGAGAGTGCTATGTCCAGGCTTATGTATTGTCTGAGCACACGTGTGTGTGTGTGTGTGTGTGTGTGTGTGTGTGTGTGTGTGTGTGTGTGTGTGTGTGTGTGAGAGAGAGAGTGTGTGTGTGTGCGCGCAAGTGTGTAAGTGCAGAATTTCTTGCCTAGTGCTGCCACAGCAGCCCTGAATTAATCAGGTGAGGAGCAGGGGTGAGCGGGCCCCAGGGGGCTGGACTGGCGGAGAACAAATGTTGTCTTGAATCTGCAAAAACTACCAGGATGGCAAACGCCTAGCCAGGCAGAGAGAAGCAAAGGAGAGGTGATATCGCCTACTGACCACAGCCTAGGACTTGTCACAGGAAATAGGCTTGATCAAAAACAGAAATAGACAGGGAGAGAGTGCCTGATGGTGAGTTGATTTGCTCTTGCAGATAGATGTGTGAGGAAACAGCAAATAAGACAAATGGCAATGGATTTAATTATGGGGGAAGGCAGATGGAGGGAAAGGGGATAAATAGACGTGTGGGTTGCACCATATGTGTTAAGACATCTTTGAAATAACATGCAGTCAAAAACACATTCACACACATTTTGTACATTGTATGAGGCTGAAATGTCAGTCTGAAGTTGTAGAAACTGAGACAGATATGGTGAAAAGTAATAGGTCCTGGAATAACAACCTACCATTCTGATGAAATTGTGGCACTGTCTCATCTTTATCTTGGACAGTGGCATTGGCCATTTCAGGGAGAGAGACAGTGCAGACAGGCAACACTGCTTGTTAAGTAGCTTAATGTATTGTTTGTAGGGGTCAGAACTGCCTTGGAGACCCAGGTTGGTATTTTGTCAAATATGCCCTGTCAAACACAAATAGGACGGGGTACCACAGCACAGCAGAGGAGAGAACCAGGGTGGAGGCTGCGAGAATAGAGAGAGGAAGAGAGAGGGATGGAAGGGACAGAGAGACAAGAGAAAGAAAAGAGAAATGAAGTGAGTCACAGAAAAGAAGGTGGTGTTGGGGGGGATCTCTGTTAGTTGCAGGAGGGAAAAATGCTAGAGACATTTGTTTGAAGTAATGGCTTTGTCAGTTATGCCATTGAGCCTCACTGTGAGACAGTGGAGGAGGAATAACAGTACTGGCCACTTCATCATTACAATTCAACACAGCTGACCTCAATATGAGAACCCAGTATGACACAAACAGACATCACCAAATTCACGGCAGCACTCAACTCAACCAGGGAGAAAGAGAGAGGTGTTGAAGATGAAAGAGAGAGAATAGTGGTCAGGGGACAGAGAAGCTCTGGTATAGTGAAGTAAACACATGGATGGAAGCAGCATACCAGGCTCCATGAAGGGATATTAGAGATGCAGCGCTGAATCGAGAGATCATCGAGATCAACCAGCGACATTTCTATACGACTGTGTGAGGATTAAAATCGCTTGAGATACGTTACGACTGTGATACGTTTTTTTTTTTTTTTCACTGAAAAGCAAGCCATAATTTAGCATCTTTCTATTGCCCCCAACAGTAGTCTGTAGGCCCACTGAGAGAGATACAGCAAGAGTCATGCCATCTGCCTTCAATCACCAAATAATGTTAACCGGAGACATTTTGTCTCATATGTCTATATGACATAAAAGACCGTTGGTGGGTCCATACCACCATCATTCGAATGAATCCAACACTGAAGTGTGTATACTTGAGCGTATCAGTACATTCCTAAGGGTTATACATTAAGCTGATATGACAATACTATGTAACGCACCTGTCTGATTCCCAGCTTCACCTAGACACACACTAAACACACCAATCAACCCAATATGTAATGAACACTTTTAAGAGAGAATAATAACATGTTCTATATACCCTCCAGCTGTTTGTGGTCTGATAGCCAGTGCATTTTCTACTCACTCCCATTGACCACATTGCTATGTCTTCAACAAGCCTGGAGACAGGAAGAGAAAAACAGGAGCTAAAGTAGGTTAGGCCATCCATCTCCACCTGACAGAGTCATCCAGGGCTAGAGCCCAGTGATAGCACATCTCTTAGTCTCCTCACATTTCAGCTGCCTAGGCCTGATAAAGGAGAATCAACACACAGTCATAAACATAATTTATGGATCATTCACACAAATAAGAATTACACCAAAATTACACCATTACAACATATCCAATTCCAAGAAATATTCCTCTGCCTTTGTGCTAAATACCAAGGGCTGGGTATATGCTCGGGCTCAGAAATAGGCTAGGCAGCAAATGCGTGAGTGAATCTTTTTTGTTTTCTTTTTTTTAATATGAATATGTTGACACGACACCTTTTTATTTCATCAAGGGCAGCACATTCCCTGGTTTTCTAGCTGTGTCTGTAAAGGCCCTGTAAATGGAACTGAAAGTGGCATTTACTGATGTCAGAGAAACTGAGCGGGTGGGACAGATCAACACCTAAGGTGTTAGACCAATGTGCAAACCGAAGGGGAAAAATGCGAGGAAACTTCAGAGGGAAGAAATTCAGCATTTTATTTCACCTCATTTAGCCTCCTTTAACTTTCCTCACAGTGTAAAGCAAACACCCTCAATCAAGTGTACACACATCTTCCATGGCACTTTCTTATGCAGTCATATGCAGTGTGCAGTATGACTTTCATAGCCTACTGTTAAATACTCTGTGCCTAGAGGATACAAATCCTGCCATTGTAAACTATTTAAAAATGTTTATCAGGAATGTTATGTATGTGTGATAATGAAAATAAATTTGATATGTGTAAGTCCCTCAGGAACTCACAAACACATCAGAAAAACCTAACAACATAAAATGGCCATCTGAAGATCACAGCAGTTCTTTTTGCATTTGGTTTGATGTCATGTATTTGGATGCCCTTCCCCTAATATTTCTAAATGATTTGAATCCCTCATCTGTAATAAATGTAGAGGGCAAGGGCTTTGGCCACTAGGTTGGGAGATAAAAGAGGCCAGGCTTCTTTTAAACCTGCCTTAGCCCAGTATAAAAAAGACATTTGAAGGAGCATCAAAGGGGTACAGTATCTTATTTACTTTATTGGTGTTTCAGCCATACCTGGGAAGTGAAAACTTCAAAGTTTGGAGATTAACATTTAAAAGATGACTGGGACGGATCAAAAGCATCCGTCTGAAGTTGTGCCATAAACTGCTGAATCATGAAAAAATATATCCAAAGTACATATGGCTCAATTATGATCATTAACAGAATGTGATATGGAATGAATCAAGCTTTATATCAATATATCCCTCAGGCACTGTGCACGCTGGTCCCTCCAAAAACATAGCAGGGAAGCAAAGTAGAGTTTGAAAGTTAACTTTTTGGCTGAGAGTTATTGCTGGGCACTTGCTCAAAGTTTAGACAATCAATAAAGTTTGACTGGAAACTATGGCCATGCTTAAGGCAACCAAATCCAAATGATGAGAGGGTCACAAAGGTGGTTGATTCAACCATCTGCATGGGCCTGCCAGAATGATCTCTCTCTCCCTCTCTTTCTCTCTCTCTCCGTCTCTCTCCCTCTGATCTCACCCTCAAGGTCAGTGTTCCATATTCATGCCGGAGGCTGTGTGTGTGTGTGTGTGTGAAGCACAACGCTTCTCGGCTACTCTCAGAGTCTTTCAGCCCGCGCACAGGAAATAAATAAATATCATTTAGCAAATATAAACAAATCTTTGCATTAGTCGCTGCTTTAGCCATGAGTGACGACAAATCAGAGTGGCACAGTCCTTCAGCTTCACCACGCTAAAACCCCCATTGTTGAATTATTTAAGTACATCCTGGGGCAAAACCTGTGTGCTGCAGTGCCGTGTGTGTGTGTGTGTGTGTGTGTGTGTGTGTGTGTGTGTGTGTGTGTGAGAGAGAGAGAGATACTAACCTGATTAAAATGGCCAGTTGCCTGTCCTCTGGACCCTCCTGTCCTCATCTTCCCTGTCACAAAGCACTGGGCTATAATTAGCCTTGAAGACAGCAACAAGAAACTCTTAAGAAGCATTTCATTTGATTCTGGCACATCCATCTGTTACATATCTGGAGGGGGGAGGGGGGGGGGTTATTCTTTTGCTCATTTCTTGAATTTGCTTTTGCTTTTTTCTCCCTGCCTGCGATGTTACACCGTTGGATCGCATCAGACTGAGATACCAGGAAAATCAATTAGCATCCTTTTCTTGATAAGGTCACTTTTTCATCCTCTGTTTGCCAAAGGTGTGTGCAAGGGCAAGTATTCTGGGCACATCATATGTCTTCCTCTACCGACTAATGAGACTAATGAGGCCATGCATGCAGGAGACATAACTCCCAAACTAGTCCTATTCGGACATGCAAACAACCACCTCATATTCCTTAGATACATACAAATATCTCAGTGCCATGAAATCGTTTTTATTGTGATTATTGTGGTGGATTAGTTATTATTATGTTAAATGGTTGCTAGTCTGAGGAAGTATGTTTACATTGCTCAGCTATGGCTGAGCTATTCTGCCACAGTTTTGGCTGAAGAAGGCCTGTCTGTCCTTGGCCTGCCGGTGTCAGATGGAGCCTGCTGGACTAAATTAAATGCTTCACTTGTCGTAGAACAGCAGCTGTCTGCTATGGTTGCAGCTGATCGTTAATGCTCCGCACGAATGCCAAAAATGGAAAAATACTGACTTGACAAACGTTGGTAGTTTGACACTCTTATGCTGAGCTTTTGAAGTTCCCACTATCTGTCAGGGGAGAGGGGGGCACCTCTGAAGTGATTTTTACCGTGAACTGCAAACTGAAATTGAGGAACAATGCATTGTGGATACATTTTGGATGTGTGCCTCTTTGAACTTTCAATCTCAAAAGATATTGCTGATATTGCAGTGTGTTTCTCTTCCTCCCCTGTGAACCTGTATGTGTGTGTGTGTGTGTGTGTGTGTATGTGTGTGTGTGTGTGTATGCGGGTGTACCTGTGTGTGTGTGTGTGTGTATGTGTTTGTGTGTACATGCAAGTGTGTGTGGGTTCCTCTATATGCTTGTAAGTTTCTCTTCAAACAGATATTTCTTTTGTTGGTATTTTGGCTCAAACCAAGGTTCCCATTTTCTCTTAACTCACTAAGGGACAACAGAGGCTGCTATTACTATTTCTCACTTTCATATCTGCTCTCTCTCTCTCTCTCCCTTTCCCCCTCTTCTTTTCTCTGGCTCTTTCCCTCTTTCCATTCTTTCCCCATAGCATCTGTCAGGCCAAAGCTGAAAGTAAAGCAGGATAGAAAAACCGTGCTCCTTTGTCTAACTTTGATGGGGTGATGAATATATATCTGAATAAAAGGGGAGAAATGACTTCACCAGAGAGGGACCCAGATGAAAAATACAAAGACTGAAACACTTACACACACACACACACACACACACACGCACACACGCACCAGAGACACAAACCATCCTTCCTCTGCTTTAATTCTGTGGCAGCGCTGCAGGCACCTTCGTTCACCAGACTTTCATGATTTGAATGTGAGGAAACAGGACCTGACAATCAACACAAAGCTAGCCTATCTCCACACACACACACACATGCACGCACACAGGCACACACACACACACACACACACAGTCCCAGGTCTCAGACTAGTTTTCTGGTCTGGGCTGCCTTGAAGAGATGACAATTCTTTGGCTGCGGCTGTCTTTGAACTGCCTTTGTGAAATGACAACATTAACGCAGTGGTGAAGACAAGGCACTTTGTCTGAGTCAGCCAGGCCTTTTGGAGGGTGTAAGAGTGCAAATATGTTGAGTTGAAGCTGAGTGTTTGAAGGCAGATAGCACCCCACCCCACATCCTCTTCTTTTCCATCTCTATTCTCGTCTACACTCAATCCTCTCTTTCCATCTCCTCCCTTTTCCTCTCTTTCTCCAGCTCCGTCTCTCTTCCCCTCTTTCTCCAGCTCCCTCTCTCTCCCTTTATCATTAGGTTCAGTTCTATTTGCCTGTGACAGTTTTGGGGGAAACAGATACATTCATGAGCTTGAGCTCTCATAATATTGCAGGCAGTTTCATTTAATTAGCTCTTTGACCAGCATTGGAGAGAAGCAGCCGATAGCTGCTTTGTTATTTGCTGGTGTTTTCAAGCCCAGGCCTTGGAGACTAATTAATGAAGTGCCTGCCCCCTTCCTTTTTTACCTCCTTTCCATTGTTTGATTGCAGTTTCAAGACTTTCAAAAGGGAAACGATATGGTTTATTTACCAGGAGTGCGTTTGTGTGCGTGTGTGAGAGAGAGAGACAGAGAGTCTCTCTCTCTCTCTGTGTGTGTGTGTGTGTGTGGAGCACCGCAGACCTAGAGGAAACAAAAAAAAAATGGATGAAGGGTCATTTTATTCTGCCGTATGGCCACATTAGTTTATTCAAAAGCAAAAATATTTTGCCTAATGCTCTTTTCTACATTTTTGTTTGTGTTCTCACATGTATTGTAGTGATAAGACCTGGTTTTGTTTGTTTACTCACCCTAACTGTGCTTCTGCTTTGCAAACATGATGTCACTGTAATAAATAAGGGTGTTACTTGGAATTAAAGTCACATTCACATATAGCTGGGTATCTAAGAAAACAAATATTTATTTGTGGTGTGTTGTTTTGTCCCTATCATCTACACGTAAAACTGAGGTTTCAGTCACTAAAGCTGGCTACTTAAAATTTCGGCCAAAGTGGAGATCTTCGAAAACTCTGGCTTCAGACATTATGTGTACATGGGTGACTTTTAGCATTGTGACATATGGGTCCCTCTTCATTTCTTCTATTTGTTTGACATGCTTTTAAAAGCCTTCCCCAGCTATTAGCATCATGTAAACAGAATTATTTTTAGCGTGGAGGAGGAGAACATCTCTGTTTTCATAAGTACCCGGCTACATGGAAATGCAGCCTAAGAAGCTTGTAATCCACATCTAAACACAACTACCTGTGATTTCCAATAGAAATGACTCAAGCGTGCATTTATCAAGATTCACAAATGCATACGCAAACACACATACACACGCGCACACACACACACAAACACACGCACACACACATTTACACACACACTTACACACTATGTTCTCCTCCTCCAGTTACACACATTTGCATTGGTAATGTGACAGTGTCTCTGGCCTAGCACAGTCTACAGACCCAAGCCAAAGACTAAGCTCCCATCATTCTGACTGTCTGGTCTTGTAGAGGTATGTTTACAATGATTGTTCCTTGAATAATGCAAAGAGCAGGCATGATTATCACACAGAATTACAGCATGAAGGACAAGCCCAGAGCCGTGATGTATGCTGTTTGTTTTGCTCAGCCAGTTAGATGTGCTTATCTTGGTGAGAGCAATGGTGAGTGTTTACATACACGAGCCTTCTCAGGAGTCACAAGCATTCAGCTAAAGCCTCCCAAAAGGGCATTTTCACTGTGAGGGGACATAACATATCCTACGTGTGTTTGTCTCTCTTTCACTCTCTCTCTATCTCTCTGTGTGTGAGTGTGTGTGTGTGTCTGCATGCTTTCTGTCAGCTCAGTATCATAAGAACAGTAGCATACAGGGCTCAATCTGAAGGCTGAACTGACACAATGTTAAAAGAAGATGGTCTGATGACTCTGTTCCCCTAGAATAGTTGATAAATGCTTTGATATGAATGTTAGAACCTTATATTTGATAGGCCACTAGATAGTCCCATATTCTAGTAAAGCAATTGCTTTTGGCTCAATAATTCTGTGCTTTAGATGCCACTGCAATATCCGTTTGCTGATGGATCACACACAGGAAATTTACCAGCTACGATTTTTCTGCCACCCACACATACGTGACATTCCGCAAGTCAGCTTTATTTTCATTTTGTTATTTTGTTATTTCGTTATTTATTAGTGGAGTGTGGAGTTTGAATGACCATGAAATGAAATTTATGGAGGATAAGGTATTGTAATAAAGTGGAGTGGAACTTTAAAATGATAGATAATGTGGAATAGATAGATGGTATTAATTGGAGCCTCTATCTCAGAATGGTATTCATGACTTAGACAATGGGAAAGAAAAGAGAGAGAGGAGAGAGCGAGAGAGAGAGAGAGAGAGCGAGAGAGAAACAAAGTGGGGGAAACAGACAACATGTGATAGAGAAAGGCCCACAACATTAGTATGACAAATGGCAAGAAAGGGCCATTTGTGTATATCTAATCTGCTCATTCTCTCATTTTAGCTGAGATGGCGGGAAAAGGGAATCCTTCTCAAATCCAATCACAGTGGGAGTTTTTATATAAACACCATCTTTCATTTTGTTGCTTATGTTTACTTCCTGTTCCTCTTCGTTTGGCTGCAGTTTTTGCCTCTAGATGAAAAAAATATTGAAATGAATGCCATTGGCAGAAAGGATGCATATTCCTCCTACGAGCAGTCTCAAGCCTCAACTTACATCGACAAATAGAAAGCGACGGCTTGGATAAGAGCAAGTTAAAGGTGTGGGTTAACATAACAAAGGGAAGATTCTGATCCGACCATGTCGCTCCCAGCCCCTCAGGGAATGAGGAGAATCTCTCTGCTGCTTCAGAGGGTATGTACGCTAGCAGATGTATACAGAGCCACATGCCTTTGCTCTAGAAGACAACAAAGTGAGCTGTTAATCATCTCAATCACGTCTCTTCAAGGATGTGCTTGTTTTGATTTCTATTCTTTATTATTCAGGCACCCGCCTCACCAGCTCTCCAGGGGCTCAGGGTCCAACATATTACATGTGCTCAGGGTATGGTTAGAGGAAGACGGCGTGTCTCGCTCGCTCTTCCCCCATGACAGTTTTTTTCTCAATCTAATACCAATAGGAATATCCTTGTGTTAATGTCTGTATCTCTCTGTCTCTTTCTCTGTGTGTGTGTGTGTGTGTGTGTGAACTGTATGTGTGACTACTGGCTTTGATACGAGTCTCGTCGACACACACACATTGCCTGGAGGGATAAGCGCATTGTGGTTTGTGTGGAGTTCCCACTCATGTTTATGATCACTTTTCCATTGGAAGATTAATTTCAGTGAACCATATCTTATGGTGATAAATGCTCTCGCTCTCTCGCTCTCTCTCTGTTTCTCTCTCTATGTTTTGTTTTGTTTTTTTCTTTGTGTTTACAGATATCACTGTAGATTAATGTGGACGCCTATCTGTTTGTAAAAGTATGCAATACGGTAATGTTTTGTTGAGCTGTTGTGTGGCTGCGAATGAGCCTATGGGTGTGTGTGAGTGTTTTGGTACATACTTTTGTCAGCATTTCTTCTGTGTGTGTGTTTGTCTGCATGCATTTATTTACAACATATCTCTGGATAAATGCATTGTTGTATTGGTGTGTGTGCTTGTACATGAGAGTGTGTGTGCGTGTGTGTGTATCTTCCTAAGGGTTAAAGTGACACTAATCTGCAGGGCTGGGAGTGGGTTTGGGATGAAATCCTCCTTCCTGCCAGATCACTGGTGTCTGGAGGTCCTCCCTGCTGCCTGCTATCACTGCCCTGCTGCAAATGAAAAGATAATCAGCCCAGCCGTCACATTTGCATCCACAGATGTTGGGGCCCAGTAATAATTTAAAACTCAATTTCAATCTTCCAAGTTTAAAGCTAACGCAAAGTAGGAAAGAGAGAGAGACGGAGAGTGGTATTATCAGTTGAAAAAGTCATAGCTGCTGAGCTGGTTCCTCTCTCTCTCTCTCTCTCTCTCTCTCTCACTCTCTCCTTCCCCTCCTCATTTCTTCCCTCTTTTAGTGAGGCTAAAACAGAGAACGTTTTGCTTTTTGCATCATGGTTTCATACTTTTTTTTCCGCCCTTCCTCATATTGGAGCCTGATCTTTACAAAGTGTTATAATGCATTCCAAACACTTTAGAACTATTAATTGATCTACTATTACTATTAATGCATCGCACTGGCAGCTCACCTGTTTGGATTCAGATGAATTTCAGGCTGATCTGGGAACGGGCCTGCGTCTGAATCTGTGATGTAGGTTTGGATTTGGAAATTGTATTTCACACGTCAGACCGGGTGAAAATTTACTAGTCACACAGCAAGGCAGATGTTTTTAGTTGGTATATGAGGAAGGGTGTGTTTGTTGTGTGTGTGTGTGTGTGTCACATGGATGGATAGGTTTGTATGTCTTGACATCACTGTGAGTCTGCTCAGACCTTACTTTTAACATTGTGCTGGGTGTCTAATAGAGAGTGTGAGGTACTGAGTGCTTACATTGGCCATAAATGCAGTAAAGTTGGGCACAGCATGCTTTACCATTGCCTTGTAAATTGTAGTTCTCAAAAGTCTATTTTCAGTCACATTTAAATCATGGTTTTCAGCTTCTGACTGATGTGGAGAAAGAGAGTACCAAAAATCTGTGCATGTGCATGTTTGTGTGCGTGTGAGGGTGTGGGAAGGGGGGGGTGAGAGAAAGAGAAAGAGTGATGGCTATTCACTGCAATGGCCAATTACCAACCTTTTCCTGATTTCTTTTCATTTATTTATTTATTTTTCCCCCCCTTCAGGAAAATGTGACCAGCCAACCAGATTTGTTGTTATCCTCTCCCACTCAAGCACAGGCATTAGAAATAGCAGAGGATTGCATGGCATGGGGAGATATGGAAATGAGAGCACCATGGTGGCAGGCAGGCAGGTGGTCCGGAACAAGGCCTGGTTAGGAAAAAAACTAAAGAAAGAGAAACGATAGAAGGTGGAAAAAATATATCAGTGGTGTTTTTCTTTCTTTTAAATTACAGAGTATGAGCATGAGAGGTAATCAGACCATGGCTTGGCCATGACACACATCCATGTTCCTTGTGGAGAAGAGATGACCCCCTACCACTAGAGATGGTCCCCAAGCCTGGGCTTTCATCAAGATGACTGATTTGAAGAGATCTCATCCCACTGGAGATTCCTAGGGGGATCCACAGGTTGCCATGTTCTCGTTGCCTTGGTGATTAGCATGATGAGCATTCAGGAAAAGTGTGGAGAATCCAGATAATTTAGGGAGTGTTTGGCTTTATACACACATTTTTTTAATGGATTTTTATTCAATTTGGCCTTCATCCACATGTAAACAATAGTTTCAAAAACAGCGATTCTTGAAAGTAGAGATTTTTGAAAGCTCCAGCTTCAGCGACTGTATGTGAACAGGGAAACAAAGCTTTTACATTGTGACATGACAGACCCACTTCTGTTTTCAGAATACTAGTTAGCCATCTATTTGGTTTAAATGTGGTGCTCGTGTGGGCTCTTTTTTAAACACCGAGGGTGAGTAGGACTTTTGGACAGAGAATATGCATAGAGAAAAATGTTCACTTAAGAGACTTTTTAGATTTTGACATACTGAAACTTTGGTGGAGGAACAACAGGAAATTCCAATAGGCACACAGAGAATTTAATACAGAAATAACCAGATGCATGTAGCATGTAGATGCAATAACCTCAGCATTTTCAAGTAGTGCAATTTCTCAACAGAATAGTTGGAGGACTGTGCAATCGTGTGCAGAGATGTCATGGGGACTTTTGAAGTGGGGCTACACAATTTAAATGATGCAGGCCCAATTGCAAAGAAAGTCACACGCACCTCCAAAATCTACGTTGATAGTATAACTGCATTTGACTATGGTCATCCTATAATGGTAAGTTACATTTGTTTATGACAACTGAAGGTTTATTGGAGAGGTTTGTTTGACATGTGCCCTTACTATGTTATAAATAAATGCCTAATATTAAAAGACAATTAAAAAAGACTGCTTACCCCCACATCCAATGCCCATTACACCCCTGCTTGTGTGAGACTGAATGAGTTGAGAAGAGGTAAAAAGTCTGTAGAATCTGAATTGTCCATCTGAATATTGAAGTCACCATCGTCACCACTGGCAATCGTCCATAGGTACTATATACATATGGTATAACGTTCTGCGAGGTGGTCATTATCATGCGAGGTGGTCATTAGCACGGCCAACACCTTGTGCAGGTCGGTCCAGACTCTTCTCATATCTGGTTCCGCGCTGGTGGAATGACCTCCCAAGTGCTACCAGATCAACTGATACCCTCTCCACCTTCAAGAAACTCGTGAAGACTAAGCTCTTCCAAGAATATCTCCTGGTGTAAACTTTGAGAATGCACTTAATAATTTAATTTCTCTACATTGTGTTACACTATTGCACTTTCAACTTAAAACAGCGCAGATTCTATGTTAGCAATATGCACTCCTTGTTAGTTCATTGTGTTGTAGCTTGAATGTTATCCTCTTTTGTAAGTCGCTTTGGATAAAAGCGTCTGCTAAATGCCTAAATGTAAATGTAAATGTAAATCATAGAATAACTCCAGAGTGATTCAAGCCCTCCGTAGCTATCGGGCTTCCATCCCAGCTCTGTTGGGAGTTATTTCACGATAATGACCGCCTCTCAGAACGTTGTCCCACTTATTACACGGCTACCTATTGAATACATCAATAACATGACAACAAAGCACACTTATCATTGCCTTCATAGTCATTTTAATGATTAAGATGGATAATAGCTTCCGCGTAAAAACGGTAGTCCATTAACTTACAGATCAGCTGATTGGTTATGGCAACGTTCTGTTTCGCTTTCCCTAACAGCGGTCTGTTATACTTAACAATGGTCCGTTATCAAGAAATATCAGACCATTGTCAAACGTCAAATGTTGGGAAGTCACATTGAAGTGAAGAGCCATGTAATAAAGTGGAATATTTTATTCATAAACAAAGCTTCCTAGTTGTCCTGGTGGGCGATGTGTGAACTCCCTGTGTGAACTCCCACTTTCCTTAGAGACAAGACAGCCGGTCCCACCTTCTCTACCGGTCTGGCAAATGGTCTGGAAAAAGGCATAATTAGTTGATAGTGCCACAGGTGTAGCAGTGCTTTCTGGTTTAATCCAAATACACATTCTAGATTAATGTTCATGATAAATACATGTATCAATCAACATTTTTCTTCTGACTGTTTTGTCAAACTCTTAATCAGAGATTTTACACTGCTTATAACATAGTTATGATAAACAGTTACAGTTATTACTGCATAGTGGTAATCATGCATACCTTTATATATTCATTTAAAATATACCGCGATGATTCACATTGAGCTCATGTGATTATCAGAACCGGTTTCACTCCCTGTCTTTGTCTGTCTGTTCAAGTTGAGTGAACTGATCCATCACACACATGATAGATCCCCTAGCATCCATAACACGATGTGCACACAACCACAAACACTGCAAAAACAAACAGACAATAATTCTAATTGTGTGCCACCTGGAGTATCAGGTTGCTTGAGTGTAGAAGTGGTGTAGAAATGTGCAGAGGAATACTATGGTAGCATGGAAAGTACACCATGTAATAGCGTGTTAAAAAGTGTCAGTGCAAGAAAATTGTCAGTGCTGATACTGTATCTAATACAGAGTATAAGTAGGCTAAACAATGTAAAATATAACACAATATGGCAACATAAGACGTCAGAAAAACAATGCAAATACTCCCAGTCATTTCCAGTGATAGTGCGGAAACAATGTGAATACTTTCCAGTCCTTTGCGTATGAAAATAAATAAATAAATAATAAAGTCCAATCCAGGCTAGGGCATTATATGGGGGCAGTCCAGGAGAATGTGGAGGCAGTATGTAGTGCAGATTTAAGGTACACCAGGTAAACTGCTATCTTCATGCTAATTTACCAGCTTTGTAGTCACATTAGGAACGAAGGCTCTTTTAGCTTACTCTGTTGCTTCATTGCACACATTACAACTGTTACAGCACATGACAACAGCGCCCCAATGTCAAACAATACCAAAACTGAATGTAATTGAAATTGCATTCATCACCTTGTCAGGCAACATAACTTTTAAAAAATTTTCATCACTGTACTATTCTTTTTCATGGAACTAACAAAGTTGATGTTAGTTTTCAAAATGACTGGCAACCATAGGGGGAGCTCTGTAGGTGGGACAAGGACCTCCTCAGTCTGTCTGCTGAGCATGTCAGAGACAGGAGTCAGCCACTGAACATGCTCCTCTGTTTGGAGAATGTGCTACGCGAGGGTGGCCAGAATGGCCAGTCCTTCTCTGTCCTTCTCTGAAGTAATCTGTGATCCAGGTCACCAGGCGTAGATCCACTCTCATCTGCAGTAGTTTGTCTCTCAGCAGAATGGGCAAGATGATGCTGAAAGCATTAGAGATTTCAAAGAACATGGCACATAACACTGCTCCTCTTGTCCTCAAGGACCCACAGTGGTGCTGGTGCATAGCTGATCAATGTGACCTGTCCTAATAGCATCTACCCCATGATCAATTTATATTGATGCCATTGTCTGGTCATTTGTAATGACCTGATAACATTGGACAATTGGATTTTTTTTGTTATCACCCTCAGTCATCAATAACATGGTATGTGGGTAGATTATATTGCCCTTTCATGTTATCATAAAAATATGAATATTGTCAGCTTCAGAAACACTGCCATTCATGAGAGGGCTTCGACAAAGAAAAAGGATTTCAGATTGGCAGTGCTTTGATGAAATATGTATTTTTCCATGTGCAATCACTGATAACAGCATCGCATTTTTTTTCCTCCCAGTGTGCATTTCCTTCCTGCCGCAGTCATCCTTGTCGGCAAATCAAAACCATATGGTTGTTCCGAACACTTTTGTTTTTGTTTGCCTGTGCGGAACAAAAGCGAAGCGCGAGCGGATTAAATGTTATCACCGCTCCCTAAATGCGTTGTGTAGTGCAATCCATCATAAGATGCAGATAAGGTGGAGAGGGGGTGGCAAAGGAGGCTGGCAGCTCAAGCTGATTACAGCAGCAATGTAGCAGACGAGTACCTGGCTGGGTGTGTCCCTGCAAGACTACCATCCTTTTTTTCAGCACACTTGCAGCAGGATTAATGCATGAAAAAACACAACAGTCATAACACTAAATTGAATTTTTTTTTTTTGTCACAGATCATTTGACCTTTAGCAGGCTTCAAATGCGGAGATCTGAGAGGGTGTTTTCTTATCATGAGTCTGCAAGTCTGTTCCTTTGAGTGCTGTGTGTGTGTGTGTGTGTGTGTCTGTCTGTCTGTCTGTCTGTCTGTGCTTGCTTACCATGCACCCAAGACAAGATAAACAAGGAAAACATGTATACATGATGCTGGACGTGGATCAGAAAGCACATATCTTGTTCCTCAACAGCCACTTCAGTATATATATATATATATATATATATATATATATAGAGAGAGAGAGAGAGAGAGAGAGAGAGAGAGAATGAAAGAAAGAGAGAGGCTTACAAATAGGAAAGATAGGAAAAACAGACACATACAATGCCGAGCCTGTCTGCAGCCATGGCTTAATGGTTGAGAGCTACAACTGATACCAAATGTTCTCCTAGGATATAATTTCCAAAACAATTTTTGCTATATTACAGTCCAAGCAAGGATATGCACCTTTAAAAGTGGCTGTTTTTCGGGTAGTCGTGCGTGAGCTTTAAATTGGAACGATGCAGGATCAAGACAAACCAAAGCTTGCACTCAGAGATAAAAGTATTCAGAAGCCGAGGAAAAGGAAGCATAGAAATTCACACAAAAAAACCATATTGAATATTGAATATGTGTCCTGATTGGCCGATTTCAATTTGCCACCAACCCAGACTTTGATGTCACTTTCTTTTTAACTCTATGAATTTCTGTGCTTGCTTTGCACTGAAGATGGGGTCACCCAAAAGATTTGCACTGATTCACTGTAAATAGTACATGGTAGTTTTGAGACCATTAAACCCACTTTTTATATGGGCACATCAGCTTTTGAACACTTTTATCTTTGAGTGTGAGCTTTAGTTTGTCTTGATGTTGCTGTATTACTTCAAACCCTCTTTACACCCCACCAGATAGCAGCCAGCTAATTGAATGGCATGAAAACAAAATATCAGTTACCTAGGGAAGCCACGGGACTGTAAAACGCCCATTAAGACTTTTTGCTGGTAATGTGGAAAGCTGCTCCAGCTGAAGACTAATCATGCTCATAATCTATAATCCAATATAATGTGTCATTTAATATAATACAGATTTACATTGCTGTAGGCTTTGAAGTTGGACAACAAAAACGTAGGACGTTAGTTAACATAGATTCAGTGTTAACTGGCCAAGCAATCAGATCAATCAATCAGAAGTTAAGCAAATGTTTAGGATTTGAATTACTTTCAATTCATGGTGTTAAAAACATGTTTAAAGTATAAGCGCCATCACCAGACTGTGACCAGTCCTCTCTGATGGTCTTCATGTCATGACGAGTGAGTGAGCTGGGCCGGATAATGAGAGAATTGTTGCAAAAAATGAATATAGACATGTTGGTGTCACTTTACTTGATGTGTGAATGCATAGCACATTCATGAAACCATACATAAATGCTTCATAATATAAAGCATCTAGGACAGATGTAGAAACATCCATGCACGTCACTTTAATATGGAATGCTATGCATTGGAATTAAAGCCCCCCTTTTGCAATTACATGTTTCAGTCAACTACTGTATAGTGACACTTGGCCCTTCCGCTGCAGTGCACACCTGCAAAGAATGCTTATCTTACCAGACTTATTGAGAGATGGTGTTAAGGAAATAGGCACTATAATTCTGTTAAATCATTTTGAAGAGGGTGATGGCTACTTAAAATCCTCATGAAATCTCAAACATCTGAATCCTGATACTGTCCCCATACAGCAGAAAAAGATGATCACATAGAGCAATTTCTGCCAGCTTAACTGTGGTGCACGAGTGAACCCTGTCAGGAGCGGCAGAGTGATATGCCAGTGCATGAGGACAAGAGCAGCAGTGTGTGCATTACAAAAATGTTTTCAGTCAATACAATAGTGCATCAATGTCTATTTTGGAAATACATCATGTAATTGTAATGGGACATGATTTGCTTAGTAAGTTTAGTAGTGGACCCCTTTTCCCCTGAGACTATATTTGCCACAGGGAGGCGCTGCAGCACCCCCTGCCCACAAAAAAAAAATCACTTATGAGTCTATATTTGATACTTTTTTTTCTTTTTGAATTTTCTGAAGAAATTGCACGAGGCTTGAAATTTCACTTCTTGACACCTACTAGTGTTTGTGCCAATGACATGCTCAACACAAATTTAGCCAACATGAATAATAAAGTGTGGATAATGGGCATGAGTGTTTAAAAATAGCCAACCGGCCACCAGGCTGTTCACATAGGGCAGGCCATCTGTCTGCACTAGCGGTCTCCGATCTGTGCTAAAGTGGGACCGTGATCACACTCCTTTGCCCATCACCACTTGCTCTTTAAACAGTTGTGAAAGATGGAGGTGTTGTTAACAGCAGTGGTTATTTTTATTTGTTTTAATAGACTGTGTTCACTTGTTTCTGTCCTTTCTGTGTAATGGATTTAGATGGACCTTGTGTGGGATATACACAACATTATGGATGTAAATTGCCTATTCAAATGGAAATGTCTGCTATCTGAACTAGAAACAGAGAAAATGGGGGCAAATTATCCCCCAGTGATCAACTCAAATGACAATAAAACACTGTGTGGCATTTCCCAGGAAGCATGAAGAATGGGGTGAGCTACCTCTCAGACGAGTTTTGTTTGGTCTTTGATTCAATTATAATGCAAGTACCTTGGACAAAAGCCGCTACTTAGAAACATAAACACAAAGAAGTGTGAGCGCCATCCACCATCACTTACCACTCCTTGAGCAGTACATCAGTGCTGCCTGTCACCATGTGTGGGAGCAGGTTTCAACAGGCCTGTAGGTTTGGGGCTCATTGAGGAGACCATGAAGATGTCATTGTTGAGAATGTATTTAGAGACGCTCTCTCTCTCTTTCCACAGAGAAAAAGAGAAACATTACTTGTTGTCTCCAATGGTACAGAGCCTGCAGCAGAACTTATATGTACTGCAACAATTCTACCAGACCTGGGCCCTGGCCATTACATAAAAAAGACAAAAATACTAACATTTTTTCACCCTGGGTATTAACATGTCACAAACTATACCTACCTTTGTTTGAAAATGAATTCAAATGAAACTTTGGCTTGGTCGTGAACAAATTGAAAGAAAAAGCAAGAAAGGCTTTCTACTGAATAAAAACTTCAATTCAAATTGAAATACCGATTCAAATTCCATTCCATGATAGGTTCAATGCCAATCAGTAATTGAACCTATCACTTTATATGGCAGTGAAGTGTGATTCCTCTGATGAAGCAAGACTTTGAAAAATGGGATAAAAATCCAATAGAAACCCTGCATGCCAAATTCAGCAGGAACACCATCAGAATACAAAATTACAAATTCAAATACCTAACAACATGTGTAGAGCGGAACTAGGACAATGCTGAGAATCTAAAAAAGAGTCGTCAAATTCTGTGAATATTTACAACTAAGCGACCCCACTTCCTATCACTTCAAAGCCCTGAGGAGCCAAGAATTGAGCATGGAAAAGAGTCCCCATTATTCAATTGATCCTAAAGCTCCAGCAACAAACTAACAGGAGCATCCAACCCCAAGACACTGACATTCCTACTGGATGAATGAATGCAAACCAAATTACCAATTCACAGAAAAAAAATATATCTCACATATTGGAAGGAGACAGCTCATAAACAAAGCAAAGTACAAAATTATTACCTTTAAACAGAGAATATACATTAGCAAAATATCTAACAGTGATAAGGAACACTAACAAGGTACAGGCTCAGCAATCACAGTCTGGCAGTTGAAGACATAGACAAACTTGGATGCCTGAAGAAAACAGACTGTGCCTGTACTGTGATAAAAAAGAAATTGAATCTGAATTACATTTCCTCACCAGCTGTCCAAATTACACAGAAATTCACCACAACTTCTATCCAAATTTTCAAACAGTATGTACAACTTTCTCAAATACTGAAGACCATAAGAAAATTAGATACTTATTGGGGGAGGAGGATGATTACTACTACACTGTCCAGCCATAACCCTGATAACCACCTGTGGACTGATTACCATGTAATGTAAAGTGGGGTAATACTCTGGAACTATTATGATCCTCAGCTAAAACAATAGACAACTTGTGGACTATCATGGTACTACTGATACACTTTCCTGCATGACCCCTGGCAGTTGGGTTAGCCTTGAGTCGTGATCTGCCAGTTTCTCTGACTACTAACATAAGCTTTTCTTGCTCTGTTGCTCTTGGGTGCTCTTTCTGTAAAGCGCCATGAGACAATACTATTGTAAAAGGTGCTGTATAAATAAAATTGAATTGAACTGAATTGAATTACTAGCAGCACATTACATATACACCTGAATACTAGAAGCACATTACGTATACACCTGTGACAAAAAAGAAGAATGACCTAACAATAATGCACCAATAAGTGTACACGATCACAGAGCACATGCACACAGACACACACACAACTATACAAATATGCATACCTCCAGAAAGACCTGCTGCGTGTTCATGAAGTCTAACACTTATAATGTACACATCTTTAAGTTCATGCAATGCATGACAATGTATATTTTTTAATGTTACAGTATACATGTCTTAGGTCATACACCGAATGCACAATTTATGTCTCTTTTTAAATTATTTTTATTATTATCTCTGTGAATGCTTTGGCAATGCAACATATGATGTCATGCCAATAAAGCACATTTGAATTTGAATTTGAGAAACATCTCCTCTCTCTCATCTACTCACCATCAAGTTAGTATACAGGAGAATGTTCCTGGCTAACAAGTGCCTTGTGATTGTTACATGGTTTATTGTGACGCTTTTCATGACTGGCTAATCCTTCCTCTGCATCCTGAAAAGTGTTTCTCTCTCTCTCTCTCTCTCTCTCTCTCTCTCTCTCTCTCTCTCTCTTTTCTATATTCTCTGTCAATTATCTTATCAATTCACCCCCTCAGAGAGAACAGAGTATTTCTCTCTCTTTCTGCCCTGCTCATGTCTTTCAAAAGCTGAAAAAGGATAAATAAAACATTTGCACAAACGACAACAGAAATAGCTCTCTGGCACGACAAGCGGCTCAGTATGCATCTGTCACATAAAGACGGCACGATGTGGAGATCTGGCAATTTCTCTGGGCCGCTCAAGACACTTGAGGGCTGCCAGAAGAGTTGGCACTGCCCCCATACCCATCACCACACACACACACACACACACACACACACACACACACACACACACACACATACAAACACAAGCACAAACACAATGGAACAAACATCTTTAAGAGATGAACTAGAGAAAGGGACCACGTTCAATAATTTCCAGTAAACTGTGTTGTATCAAGTGCATGGCCATACTCAAACACACACACACTTCAATCAGATGGTTGTATTGAGGGTTTTAAGAACACTGGGGAATTGCTTCAAACACTGAAGCTTTGTTTGCATTCAGTACTGTATTTGAACAGGTGGAGGTGTAACCGAGGTCATCCCGCAAAATACAGCCCAGGTCTCGAACCTGCAACCTCACAGCAACCATGGATTGTGAGTTGAGCGCCATAGCCAGTCCGCCAAAAAGCCCAGGCTCCCAGTCAACTGACTAGGAGGCTCTGGAAAGGTTGATATTCTATAAGCACTGCTAGGCTAGCTGGCATCCATAACATAGGGATAGACTGTGAAGGCAGTCTGATATGGCCTATTGGTTGGCAATGGCTGTGCTTAAAGGAGAAATCTTGTGTGATTTAGTCCATTGCCCTGTTGTTTGAGGTCTGTCTGTAGGAAAAACAAGGAGAAAATTAGATACAGAAACCTTATGGCACTGAAAAGAAACCTGACACTATATAGAGGGTCATTACTGGTGTCCACAAACAACAGGGCTATGGATTAACATCAGATTTCTTCTTTAATCTGAGCTGAGTGAGGACATGGATGAGATTTGTTGAGAGATGTTTTCTGTGAATGGTAAGTGTTTATGGTTGAACAATAACAACTAGATTGAAATAGATTACTGTTATAATGGAAATGTCAAGGAAAGTGCAATCATTGTTGTCCGTGAAAAGGTTTGTGCCTGAGGAACTGTTATCTTATACTGAAGGACATTGTTTCCCCTGCCCTGAAAAGCACCATAATAAGTGTCTATATAGCTACTTACATCTGTGGAGAAAATGCAGAAACCCTCTGCAGAGACCCTAATCATCTTACATAATTATACTGTATGCAGGCTTCCATATAAGCTTTCATTATCTAAGATTAGTTTTTTGACTTTGTGTGCATGCAACTCATATCTTTGACTTATGAGAAGTTACTGTGTGTGTGTGTGTGAGACCACTGATCATTCAAAGCAATAAATCTGAAACTGAAACACACTTATATGGTTGATAATACCCACAGGTAAAGGACCAGGAGTTTGTAATCCAGAAACTGTATCTGTACATTGTGATGCAGAACTTGAGCAGTCAGAAACATATTTTTAATCAACTTTATACTGGGATTTACCATCATGTCTGATACAATTTGTCTTTATGTCTGCAAACCTAAAAGAAACCATATGGCACAAAAAAGAAACCTGCCTCAAGGATATAAAGGGTCATTATCATGCATAAGAACATGGCATACTGGTCTCATCAATATCTCTGTCCTTTCGTTGGCAGGTTGGCATTTGAAGAATTTGTCAGGACAGCTGTGAGAAGTGAACGGTTCACTGCAGCAACAGACTCTGGCCTCGGCTCTCCGAGGAGAAGTTTGACACCTTTGATCAGGAAACTGTCTGAACAGCTGCATGCTGCCCTGGACTGTGATTACCTTCATGCCAGCCAAGACATCCAATCTGATATTTTGAAAAAAAGTGGAAAAGAAAAGAAAAAAACAGTAATCTTTTACCAAGTAACCTATGCATCCTACAGTATTTATGAGACAGGTAAGTGCTCCTGTTCACATCTCAAAACATTGCAAAAAAAACCTTCTAAATAAACTAAACTGCTTCTATTCGAACAAAATAATCTGTGGCCCTGAGACTATACTTTGTTGCACTACCAAAATGTCAAGGCCTTTGCCTTTGCTTCTCTGTAGCACATAAAACTCACCTGGTGACAACCAGTGGGGTTATGAATGGCCAGGGTGTTGTTTTATTAAACTTTATGTATTACCTTAAACAACCCACACAGCCTACCTGATACATCTGAGTGGCCTCAATGCCCATGTTGGGAGGCCTTTAAATGATTTCACTCTTGATAGAGCCTTAATGTTTTTTTGCCTGCTTCAAGAGGCCCTGTTGTTAAATGGGACAGACAGTGGAGGTCTAGTCCGTCTCCACCAGGGCTTGGTAATGGCTCTTTCCTTGAATATGATCATATATCCACATAATGGCTGATAAAAGTGTCCCTCAGTGCACACTCTCTTGAAGGCCGTGATGAATCGTCCGCTGGTGATGCCGAGGCACTCTCTGCATTTGGCTGATAGTACCGTAAGCACCTGAGTTTTAAACAATCCTGCATACCCGCTCTCACACAGTATGATTACATTATTATGGTATATGTATTGTATGTGATTGTATGTTCATTAACACATGCTCTTATTCATTAGAACATTAGTGAGCAGTCCTGCCTTTGCGTTATTTAATTGGGTTTTTAATGTGGACACTATTTGGGGCACCTCTTTCTTCACAGAGAGGCAAAACTGCTATCTGTATGTTGTTGCTGTGTGTGTGTGTGTGTGTGTGTGTGTGTGTGTGTGGTGTGTGTGTGTGTGTGTGTGTGTGTGTGTGTGTGTGTGCTGTGGGAGTAATGAGGGGAACACCCTACAGCTTTGGTCTACATGAAAGACTAAAAATGTAGACTCTTTCAAACAGTCATGATATGAGCAACGTACGACAAACACTTCCCCAATGTCATGAATATTGCACATGGGAGACCATGTGATCTTTTCTGAGTAGGGGAATGACAAAGCCTTGGGCCTTTCTTCAGCTGACTACACAATGTCACGTTGTTTACACACACACACACACACACACACAAATATATGTGCATATAGCACTGTGTTTTGATTTTCTGTCCTTGTATGACAATTTTGCCTGTAGTAATTTTTTGTTACAGTTGATAATGCAGTTTAAGGTAACACCACAGCACGTCTGTGGGAAAGCACAAGCTGTGTGAAAACATCCCAGGGCCAGGACTCCTCTAGTCCATGTCTCTCCACTGCTTTTTCTCATGTTTCAACACCAATCTTAAAATAAAAATTGTGACCTTGAGACTCCTCTTATTGTGTGGTATTTCCTAAACCCATGAAATTACACACTTAGCTTGTAGCAAGCTAATTTTGTTGTAGAGCATTTGATTAAAACGGTATTCGTAAGACTTTAAAGGGGCTATGTGTAATATTTTAGGTTAAAATTTCCACCTGGAAACAGCAAGAGAATGTGAGGAAATAAAGACAGTGATGTCATGAAAAAGAAAGTTATGTATTCACCTCATTCTCTGTGGTTTCAAAGGGGACACCATGTTTGTCTGTGTGTTTGAAAGTCTGGTTATCATTAGCGCTCATTAATATTAAGGTGAAATTCAAGTCTGGAATCATATGTGCAGTTCGGAGGGGCCGAGTGCTAAACTAAAAAAAAAAAAAATGAAAAAGCCATATGTGTGCTTTTTTCATTTTGTCAAGGGGAAACCTCGACACCCATCTTAGATCTGCCAAAGTTAGCACGCAGGAAGAACCTTTTCAGAATACATGCCATTATGGCACTTTGTGTTGTTAGTAGATGTCAACAGAATTCAGTAGTCATGGAGAAACCTAAATAGTCAAGTAGTTGGCAAATGATTAGCTCTACCATATTAGTACTGTATTTCTCAGGACGTGCTGAAGCCTTCAGTGACCCAAAACAAGAATGTTTATCTTCTAAACCCACAACTAGGAATGAAGGACGTTGTTGTACAGAATAGTTTAAACCCAGGAGAAAAGGGGGCTCATAAGGTACATAATGTACTGTTGAAGCATACTAAAAACTCTGGCTAAGACAAAAGGTAAACAGGTTAGGATATACACGAGAACATAGCATGGCACACTCCAAGACATTGTAACAAATTGCTGGAACAAATGACCCTAGAGTGTCAGATGATCAAGAACAGGTGCAGCCGATCAGGGCCAAGAGAGTGCTGCCAAGACAGGATTGTTTTGAACTCTCTTTCTGTGTGTGTGTGTGTGTGTGTGTGTGTGTGTGTGTGTACACATGCATGTTTGTCATCATTTGCACATTGACTATATTTAGATCTGCTGTTGATCTTTGAATGATATCCTCTTCCAGCTTTGCACACATGGTTTGTGTTTAACTCATGTCTCTGTACAGTGATATCCTCACTTTTCTATAGCAGAGCAATGAATAAGTCAAGCATAAGGCCCTCAAGAGGGAGCGAAAGCATTAGCTTGAATTGTGACACTCTTAATGAAGGCATTATGCAGAAACGTCATGTCAACTTTATGAGCCACATCTAAAATTACAGGCAGTGTATCAATTCTCCTCAGACTCCCAGAGGAGGAGAAAGAGAGGCAGAAAAGAAGTCCAATCTTCTAATGTATGAACTGTCATGTGTTACATCCATAACATGCCCCCCACCCACCGACCTACACACACACACACCACGCACACACACACACACAAACACACACGTGTTTACTGTAATTGTAGCAAAGCGGTGGAGATATAAATGAACTTGCTCTACACACTCACTTTGGTGCCGTTCACACAATACATCTTTGTCCTGCTGTTGCTGAAAAACTGATTCTTATTTCAGCTGAGTTATTGTATGCTTTTGTCCACCCCCACTCCCCCAACACATACACACATTGCTTTATGGTTGTAAGCACCACATGACTAAACCTAATAATGATTCTGTCCGTAATTGCCATGATACATCACTTGAGGAGACGGATGAAGGGATGCATATATTACTTTTGTTCTTTTGCCATGTACAAAAGAGAAATGAAGCAGGAAAGTGCAGGGGAGAAAGAGAGAGGGAGGGACAAAAGGGGAGAAAGGAGAGAAAGAAGCAAGATGAAAAGAGAAGAGTTTTCTGACACACAATCCAAGGTTACTGATTTAGAGTGGCTGCCCATTCCACCAGAATGGTGAAGACGGCTGTCGGCATGTCCGCTGCAAACTCAAGGTGAAGGTTACAAGTGCCACAAGGGTTTTAAACTTCAGTCTAGGTCAGCCGCCAGGTCAGTTTATGTGTCATAACATCTGTCATCGAAGTTTGCAAAAAACTACAACTGTATAAATATTTATTGTGTGTAGCCATATTCTTACAAGGTAAAATTCGTACAAGGTGCTATATATTTGCTTTGGAGGGCTGAGAGCCCTACTGTAAAACTTGTGACAACAAACATAATTTTCACTTGACAGTGTTCAAAGCGATATACCTGTTTTAGTTTGCCTCTGAAAGAAATATTCAACAATAAGTGGAAGAACTCCTAGTTAACAATGCAGCAAGTGCTTCATGTGAATACAGATAAAACATTAATTGTATCGTAGTTGTCTTTTTAATTGACTGTTCAATTGTAAACATGTCATTCAACTTTATATTGTCACTTAACTCTCCAGCCTGTTTTTCCACCTTTGCAAAGTTCTTTTTCTACTTTCATTCAATCTGAAAGTTCAAAGCATCTCAGCTGACTGGTGGTTGTAAGTTTTAGAGAGCGTTTTGCACTTTGATGTTTGTTGAGCAAATGGTTTTTCCCTTTTGTGTGTCACAGAAACTGAATGCAACAGCTCACACCAAATAAGCCTCAGCTCATCTCATCTCTTTATGACAATGCAAGAGGATAATTGCATGCCAACAATAGCAAGAGCGAATAGAGGGAGAAGACTAAAAAACAACCACAATAAGCTCTTTAAAATGGTTAGCTAAGAAAAAGAGATGAGATGCTACAGAAAGCTGATGCTGTTAAGGAGGTTAAGGTCATGTTTGTGTCGACGGATCGTGAAATCACTGACAAGGTTTATAACATAAAGGAGGCTAAGGTAAAGCTGCTTGATAATGTGGCTGGCTAACCAAATGGGTTTTGTCACATCTTTGTGGTGCTGTCTGCTCAAAGCTTTTGAAGTGAAGATAGGACATGTTTTCAATTGCTTTTCCACTGCGATAGGAACAGCAACGCTAGCTAACACTTGCAAAGGTCAGACACGCAGATGCCTACTCTCTCCCCTCTGTGCACTTTATGTGTAAACACATAACCTCACACCAAACACTCAATTCCATTGCACAAACACACACAAAGGATGTACTTACTAATATGCCTATATAATAGCCTATATAGTCATTTGAGCACTGGTTGGCTGCAGAATTTAAATCTACACTTTATTTGGTCTGGAAGCTGTTTTAATAATTATCTGCATCCATTGATCTGCTGATATTGTGATCAGTAATTCAGTACAAGTGGTTGGTGAATCACACGACTTGTTTACAGGTTTGCTAACTCCTAGTGTGAAGTCTGGCAGAGATAGAGCCTAATTGGCTATGATCAAATTGGAAGTGTTTGGATGAGGTGACACACAATCAGTGAAGCAAACCTCAAATAATTAGTCAACATCATGGTTAAAGTAAGGCAAGGCATACACACATAAGGCTGGTAGCACTGTACAATACACACATAAGGCTGGTACCACTGTACGATACACACATAAGGCTGGTACCACTGTATGATACATACATAAGGCTGGTAGCACTGTTCGATACACACATAAGGCTGGTACCACTGCACGATACACACATAAGGCTGGTAGCACTGTTCGATAAGGCTGAGGGAATGTCTCTCCTTGTTTTTTGAGGAATTTTCATCCATAATGATGTCAGATACGTAATCCAAAGACTGAGAGGTGTGCAAAGGTTTATGGGAGGAATGTTTCCCATCCTCATTTGGCCATTTATCTCAGCAGGTTTTTCCGTTGGGAGGATATTGGGGGCCACAGTTCCATAGCAAATATAACACAATTAAGGCAGGTCTCAGACCAGCTGAAGGGCTGTGTTTATGGTGGTAACTGATATGGTAGAGACCAGAGGACCACCTTTCCTCTCTCCAGTGGAGATTGATCTCAGTTCAATGGTATCAATAGGAGATGGTTTATCTCAGGGGGGCTTTGAACTCTTTATATGTTTGATGCCTCCATAGAGATCCAACAAGTAGCCAGTAGGGCTGAGTTTGTGTCTGGCCCTCAAGGGTAAAATTCTTAGAATGAGTCTCTGATGAGTCCAATAGCATGTTTCCTGGGCTGTCTATCTGAGAGCTTTCTATTCCTCCTTGTTGCTTCTTCCTAAATGAGCAGATGCATGTTCCCCTGAATATGAACTCATTGATCTAAGACCCTTTAAATTCACAGTTTTATAGTTTGCCTTCAAGTGGCCTCTGAGGAGCATGAATGCTGACCTCACTCCTGATTCACCAAGCAGCTCTCACTGCGTCATCTCCTCTCCACTTGCTGAGCCCTTTGCCGGCTCCAGGCAAAGTGAACAATCAGCCTTATCGCTGCTCCTTCCAGCCTGGCGGCAGGGCCTTTAAACACTGGGATGTGGTGATCAATGGTCTGCTCATTTGCCTGTGTAATAAGGGCCGGAGCAAGAGTTGCCAGCAGCGTTAACCCTCTAACGTTTTAATCAATGACTTAAGTGATTTTCATCCGTCTATTATTGGCCACAAAGTGATGGAACCAGCATCGAATGGGAAACTATCCTTCCTCTTGACATCGGTGGAAGAAGGAAGGAGAAAATGGGAGTCAAACTTGGCCCAGACAGATAACGTTTATTTGTTTTTGGCCAGCTGATCAAAGACTGGTGGAACAATTTTTGCATTTGAAAGTTGAACAAATGCAGGAAAAAGGGGATTTATTTATTTCTAGGGCTGCAAAATTAGTTTTTTGCTTGTTTGATTGTTATTGTATTGTTTTGCTTGTTTGATGTTGGTACATTGGTCTTTCTGCTGGTGATTATAGTTCAAAGTCTAATTGTACTGACAGTTGACTCTCTTTGGAAATAATTTTGGGGGATATTGATATTCACATAAACTTAGTCACGTCCCCAGATCCCCATGCAGTGCTAGGCTTTTTAGTGTTCTGGAGCGTTCTTCGACCCTGCGTAACCTCATACATGAGCTATGAATCCAGGGGGAAATATCTCCCCCTTAACCAGCAGATTTAGGAGCTGTTTATTCCCCTCTCGTCTCCTGTGAGGGCATTTAATCTGTCCCTTTTTCCTGTGTCTCTTTCCCTCCCCCTTAGGAGGAATTCACAGATTTAGTGACATCCCCGGGTTTATCAAAGCGCTTATTCAACATTTATGTACTCCTGTCAAGATGGCTGCTCCAAGGAAAAGAGAAAATTCTTCTCCTTGGAGCTTATCACAGCTAGCAATCAGCAAGTTGACTTCAGCCAAAATCTGCCAGAGGGACCTGACAAGGCTTGTGCTAAACAAAGATGGACAGGTCACATGGAGGAAAAGGCTGCTGCTGCACAGATAAATAAGGCCCAGTCCTCACCACAAGTCAATGACTATACTGCTCTTACCATATCTGAAAAACGCTATGTCCCATTTCTGTTCCCTAGTACATGATTTTTTGAGATGAGCTATATAGAGAACATTTTGTGATGTGATGTGTGTTTTCTTCCCTTGTAAACTAAAACTAAAAGCTCAGCTGAAATATGTAAGCAACTAAACTCATATATAACATTTCCTCTTCCCAACTTCTACACCAAACACATCGCTTAGAAATGATCAATGAGACAAGGAGGCACCGATCACCATCTTAATGGCTATCTACCCTCTCTGTCTGTTATATGTCACTTTACATTAGTATGCCCAGCTGAGTGCGTGGATCACATTGACATCTGTAATCACTTCTATGAAATCTTCCATTAACTAATTCCCCTTAAAATGTCACATGGTGTCTCGGTGAATGCTCTTCGGAAGAAGACTGGGAGCAAGGCTTTTGAAGCAGAGCACTGCAGGTTTTTAATACAAACTCTCAAACGGACACCCACTCAACACTCCTCCTTTTCTCTCTGTCTTCAAGCAGAGAGTTCATACCTTCACTGAATAATTTACACAAACCTTACACACAAAGCCCACCTTATCTAGCTCTTCATATTAGAAAGCAGTCTGTATGTTTAGCGAGTCAACAGACTCACTGTATGGCATGGATAACCCTTTGTCTTGAACCAGAGCTTGAGACATGACCCCTCTCTGTTTTTGTTCCTTTCCATTTCTTTGCAGCTTCACTGGTATGTGTGTGCTGCTGCAGTCTACCTGGTTGTGCGTGCACACCAATGATAGGCCTGTCCTATCAAATTTGTTTATGAAATAGCAGAGCCTGAGGGGAAGACAAAATGCAAAACTCAGACAATACAGTGCTAAACGACATAGATTTTTCTGCAGCCAAGCCTTCTGTCTGATCTCACACTATTGATTGCAGATTCAGCAGAGCCTCTCCTCTAGACCTCAACAACCCTTCAACGCAATGTTTGCAAGTGAAGGCTCGCATACACACACACTCACACACACACACACACACACACACACACACACACACACACACACACACACTCATGTCCTTGAAGCTGACCTGCGCATCTTCAGAAGTGCACATGTATAGATGTGCTCACTCATGTTTGGATGCACACCACCACATGAAAACAAACAGCTGTGTGGATAGATACATATAGTAGTTCTAATAAGGACACAAGACATTGATTATTCCAACCCACTGCAATCAAACATGGGCAACTTTGATTGTTTGATACTGTACTTTTGTCACACAACCCATTCTATTGATTGATTTATCAAATATTTGCAAAATAATTGCAAACCCGTAGCATGTGTGCAACCTTGTGCCTTCAAATACTGTTAATGTAAGATTTACTGCTAAATCAGTCCGCGCGCACACACACAAACACACACACACACAAACACACACACACACACACGTAGTAGTCTGGCTGACACAGACAAGTAGTCTGGCTCACACATACACAGTTTGTTGAATTCCTTCATGGCCCTTAATGGCTTGTGTCCCCTCCGTAGGTTGAGGTCTCTCCCCACAGCCACACACTCCAGAGCATCAGTAGCCAAAAAACTTCAGGATGACTTCCTGCCACATCCTGAAATGTAGTTATCAGTACCTTCACATCTTAGCTGCTAGGCCAAGAACATCAGATCAAATATTGTTTAAAAAGTTTGACACTAAATAGATTCACCCTCTTCTCAGACACATCTCAAATTGTTGTTGAGATAGAGATTAAAAAAAAAACTTTCAAAATGATATATTCATAAAGACACATTCCAAATAAGTGTCAGCAAATAAAGTGAAAGGACAGAAGTAGAGAGAGAGAAGAGGAAGACGAGTTGAGCAATGTTCTGCTCAGAGTAAATATATATTTTGTTCCAACAGTACTCCTTGGCACAAGAGGCTCAGAGAGCGGCATCCAGGGCAGTAAGCTGGACTCAGACGCGGTCAGGCATCAAGCGTGGAAGAATAATTGCCTCTTTATGGATTCCACAGCCATCGCCACTACCTCTCAAACAGGCAAATATGCACCCTGCATGTTTTCAACCTTTTTGGGGCCTTTATTATATCAGGCTCGGAGGCAATTGAGATGGTTGTGTGTGTGTGTGTGTGCGTGTGTGTGTGTGTGTGTCTGTGTTTATGCTCGGACATGTGAGTCAAATATTTGCTGTGTCCGGCACAAAAATGTGTGTGTGTGTGTGTGTGTGTGTGTGTGCTCTTCTCTCATTAGGACAGCTCGTACCTCTTAGGGCCCAGCTCATGAATTACCACTCCACTCTGTTCTAATAAAAACCTAGAGCAACCTTGGTGCATACACATACATAAACACACACACACACACACACACACACACATTCTCAACATCCACTACAGTTGCAGTTGTTACCATGGCACCTTTCTCCCTCTCTCTCTCTCATTCATTCATTCTCTCCTTCTTTCTCTCTCTCTCTCTCTCTCTCTCTCTCCTTCTGCCCCCAACATGATGACTGAATCCTATAGCCATAAAGCCCTGCAAGCGAGCCCTGGGCTACAGCAGTAAGAGAAGCCACCCCGGGGGCACGCCCGGGCCCAATGCTTGGGGAAGGATTCCTGCCGCTTAGTGGGAGGCAGGTGAGGGCCCTAGCAGGCTAGGGAGTCAATCGGCACTCAGCTCACGCCTGGCCACAGGAGGGGAGATTGGGAGGCTGAAGGGGGGGGCAGGGATGCTTTGCCAGGTTCCTTAGTGTGCTTGTGCATGCATGTGCGTGTGTGTGTGGTGGCCAGCACCCTGGACTTGGCTTGCAATGTGGTACAGTCTGCTTTCTGTCTTATCCCCTCCACCAAGCCGACGCTTATCCTGCACACCCAGTGCTGTCTGTCCCTTAGATTCACTGAGTACAAAAAGATTAACAAAGGGGGGTTTGATGATTAAAGGGACGCTTTGGTCTGCTCCTCTGATTTCATGGTGAGGCTCTGTATCAACGGCCATGACTGAACTGCTGTTTGGAGAGCTGTGTGTCGCCATCAATTTTTGTTTTCTTTTTTTCTGTCTTTCTTTTTTTCAGTATCTCTCTCTTCCCTCCCTCATTTCATTTCCCCAAACCCTAGATTTCACGCTTGTTTGGGCTTTCTGAAGGTGCACCCGCCGCACTGGATGCATAAACAGCAGATAGGCAAAGGAAGAAGAGAGAGAGATGCTGAGGTTGATTCCCATCAATATCCACACACTTTTTAAGTGAATGTCGAGCTTAGTGTGTGCTGGCCAAAAAATGAAAAATGCGTGGCACAGGAATCATGCAAATGATTCCTGTGGCTGCTTAGTTCCACTTAAAAAACATGTGGGTTCTCAGATTTTATGGGGAATTGGGAAGTCTGTGCTTCAGAGCTGCCTGACTTCACTGGAGATGCTGGTCATTTCTTGATCTCTGCCCTCTCACACACCATTTTGGGTCCTATCTAAGCATGATTCCCGGCTGACATGGGGAGACACACACGGCGCAAGGGTGAGATGCAGAGGAAAAGAGCAGCTTAGGCCTCTCAGGATGGACCCACAGGTCAACCTCTCAGCACTCCACCTGGGAGAGATGTGCTGATTCTGCTTCTTCTCTCATTCTCTCTCTCTCTCTCTCTCTCACACACTCGTCCTCTCTTTTCTTCACTTTCTCCTGTAGGAGAATCTCCTTGGGCCTTGTCATGTACGCAGGTTACTTTTGAAAAGTAGATCTTTCTGTGCTTTTTTGTGCTCCATGTGATTTTCTATATGGTGCCTGTAGGAAATAAAGGAAAAACTAAAACCAAAAGCCTTAGCACTTCCATTCACATGTGAACTGTTTTAGGTTCATTATGAGTAAAATAAATAATTAAATAAAATCACAGTTTTTGCATCCTCAGTGTAGTTTTGTGTTCACATGTCAACTACATATTTCCAACAAAGGAAAGGTGGGAATGACTCATTATTATCAAATGCCTCAACAGCAGTCATGGCCAGAGCTGTAAAATCCACCTGCATATACGCAAATGAATAAATAGTGTGATGTGGGTCACACATCACAGGAACTAGGTGCACATCAATCGAGATACAGAGACTGGCAACAAGTGATTAACCTCTTATTTTCAAGGGCGTAACCAGCATGAGATTTAAAGTTACACTGAAGTCTTACCAAAATTCTTCAGAAGGCTGCATTGATCCTTTGCCCCTAGGGCCATTCAGCTCTTCATTGCCACACAGAAGGGGAGGAGTGTGATAGACTTAAATGTTTAAGTCTGTTCTGCACACTACCCTTTATACCATGCTTTCATCTGGGTATTTGTATACATATACGAACACTACACTGACCTGGACTGATTGGCACTGATTGGAACCTGAAGTGAAACTCCATTACTGGCTATTTGCCATTTGCTAGATTGTCTGTATGGTGAAAACACCATGCTTTCTTTTTGTCTAAATGGACAGTTTTCAACTTTTTTTCAAGTCGTTTTCTTTTGTCTATATATAGTTAAGCAATGATTGTTCTATCTTTGATATATGTGTAGTCTGTTGTGCTTGAATAAGATATTGAATTTGCACTGGCAATGTACTTGTACTGACTCTCTCTTGTGCTATGATACTATTACACCTTCCTGCATTTTTTTCCAACACTGCTCTTTTTACATCACAACTTTACTGTAATGGCAACTTCTAACAACTATCCTCCTTTGTATTTTTGTAGTATGCATGTCATATGTCATATGTCTGTGTGACTATGTGTATGTATGATGTGTATATGCTTCTGGACATCTTCATTTCCTTGTGGATAAATAAAGTATCTCTATCTATCTCTGTCTCTAACATACACATCACTCATGTAAATGACAGTTTGAATTGCAGTTGTTTGCTCACTCAAATGAAAATAAATATTCATAGTTTAACCATAGACACACTTGCAGGATCTGAAACACTAAGTCAGGGGAAATGAAAGTGAAAGTAAATGAAACCCAAATGCCGACTTGTCAGTCAACGTAAGGTACAAAAATGATCATTGCTGGTTCCTGTCCTTTGGTTTGCAAGTAAGTTCACATGGATTGGTGAGAATGTACAATGTTGTGCAATGTTGACTGTAGGGGGAGCTCCGAAAAAAAAAAAAAATCGCTTGGTATGACTTTAAAGAGCTCTCTCAGCTAAAGACATTCCTCAACCATTCCCTCTACCCAAGACAAGAGCACTTGCATTTGGTTATTTTTGTTAACTGAGGTAGAATTGTGGGTCCACCTGAGTAACAAAAATGGATTTATATGTGTGTGGCAGCTCAATTGACAGGAGGTGTCTTGAGTAAGAGGTGTTTGTTTAAACAGGTGGTAAGGTGTGCTCTTTACCACTCCCCATCCTCCTCACAACATACACACACCCTTACATGTGAGGTGGGGGTGGCAGCCTCACTAACATACATGGCAGCTCACTGGGAACATAGGTCTGGAGGGGTGGTTGCTAACTCGCTATCTTCATTCATCACCAGGGTAACTGTAGCTAACTTTAGCTTGCTAAACTGAGCTAATCAAGCTGGCTATAGAAGGACGTAAACTGATGAGTCCACTGTGTTGGTGACTAGCAGGGTATACTGTGTGTACAGTCATGTTGTGTTTGGTTTCAAAATACTCTGTAAAGCTTGTATTCAATGTTAATTTGTTTGTTTGTTTACCATTACCACCAAGAATGATAACTATAACAACAAATATATACAGTATCGCTCTAATTAATATGAATCACAACATCCACAACATGTGTGATAACGGCATGTGCAATGATATCATTGGGATCACTTTCAGAGCAATTTTTAGAACGATAAAAGGTTGACAGTCAATTAGACACCATGGAATTTTAGACATTAGTTCATTCACATGTGGACAGGTTTGTGTGTGTTCAGCCAGCACATGCCATTTTCAAGTATGGCGCCACGTGTATCAAAGGAACCAGTTCATGCACGAAAGTCCGTGTTGGGAACAAGCTCTCAAGCATGTGCATGTTGGTGGGTGGCTACCTCGCGGCTACAGTCAAACGTTACTCAGTGCATGTTTCTTGAGGAACCTATGAGAAGATGTGTTTATTATGGCCATTCATGCCGCCCTGGGGATCTCCTTTCAAGCATGTATGAAGCATATATTTAATCCAAGTGTCAGAGTTGTAGACAAGTCTTTTAGTGGCAGGATGGCAGGCAACACCATGGGTAAAAATAGACAGCTATTTGTTTAAGCCGCTGCTTACCAATAAAGTTGTGTTGCACTTTTGTATGACCCCATGTGCGTTCCCGAGGAATTACTCTTCTGTTTGTTATGTTTTATAATACCTTACTCTTGTCTACCCTGCCACCCCAGCAGCCCTAAATTGCTTTTGATTTTTATTTCATTTGTATTTATTGCTGGTAAACTGGATACACGTTCCCCCATTGCGGTGATGTGCTCCTAAACCTGTGGACTATGGTGTTAACTAAATATATTTTGTATTGAATAGACTCAAGCTCCAGTTTACTCTGGGTCTAGTCCAGCTCAGTCACACATGCATGCAAACTTTAGCTTGATGAATCAACCCCTCCAGCCCACCTCTATTGACTCAAAGGATGTCCTTGGAAGCAAACTATCAAACAGGAAGGAAATTGGACAAGGGTTTTGCAAATTTTGCGAATTTTGGCAAAAGACATTGTTTTTTTAACCAAAAAAAAAAAACATTATTTGGACTGAAAACTTGGGTCTCTGTGCCCCATTCTTAGAAGTACATTGTTTGGCCTAAAGAAGAAAAGTTTCAATTTATATAATGCTCTTCAATGGAACAGCTTTACACAGTTACACACACTCAAAGAGAGATCGAGACACTGTATAGACTTACAGAATTACCCTAGGGCTATACCGGATAAGTTAAGCGTTACTTTAAGTCATGTCAAAATACATTTAGAAGACTGGTTTACTTTTTTCAGAATGTTTGTCATTTGTCGTATTTGTTGTAGCCAGTTCCATCGATTATTAGTTGTTAGGGCAGATGCGACTTTGACTTAACAGTTCCGTAACATACCCAGTGTAGTTTAGTTTATGTTACACTGAACATGAACTAAACTATGCAGTTATTTTGCAATGTTAACTTGCAAGTCTAATGGCGAGTAATTTCAAGTCAACTTGTTGATCCAGCACAAGCATTATTTCCCTGGTGTGAAGGCATCGATATGAGCACACATGCATAAGTTAGCGCTGCTAATGCAACTAGATTTGCCTCCGACAGAGGTTCTAATGGTTTTTAGTCTTCACTCAGTGGAACTCAGTGATCCAGTCTAAGTGCAAACATGAAATGAGTCAAATTACTGTGACAGGGTGGTTTCATAGCTAAAGTAATGTGACAACAGCTGCATGTATTTATATATTCTCTCACCCCTTTTAAACAGAAAATGAAACAGCATAGAAATGAAATAAAAATTTGAGCCTTTTCTGCAGAAGGAAGCTCCAGGGGCATTAATAATGAAAGAAAAAGAGAGAGATAAAATATGCACAAGCGGAGAGGGGAGGGGGGGGGGGGGGGTGACAGTGTGTGTGTGTGGTGGGGTGACTTCTGCACAAAGTCACCAAATCTCATGTTTGATATTCCAGTATTAAAAATTGAGATAAGCAACTGGGTTTTCATCAAGGGTATTATCCCAGTCTCTGTGAGTGTGTTCTGTTCAGCGCCCCTCTAACATGAACATACTCCCACAACGAGTTCCCCAATGCAACACAAGTGCACTGCTACACTATGCAAATCAGCCATGAAAATAATGTAGTATTATGTAGGGAGATGGAGTCTAGCCCTTAGGACTATCAAAGGCATAAATCTGACAGCCAGTGATGGGGTATTGTTACAGAACTATTGCTATTATTATTAGCATAACAATTAGGTTGCTTGGAGTTCTGGTACAGAAGCAGGGAAAAGCAGAATTTCAAGGAAATGGTGTTGGGGGGGGTGGGGGGTGGGGGAGTTTCATTATCAAAGAAAATAAGTTGCCAATCTATGCTGTTGCTTTACTCACATTGTAAGTCAAACCGTAGGGTGGACTGGTGTGCATATTTGTACAGACTTGCAGCCAAAAATCTAAGGTTTACTGCTGATCATAAGCAGGAGATGTGGACATTTAGGACACAAAAGCATTACAGTTTCACTGTACTTTACTTCAAAAGTTTTTCTGTCACCTAACTGTACTTCTTATTAAGGGATGATGCAATATGAAAAGTGGAGAACATATTTTCAGTGTTTACATTTTAATACTCTCTAGTTAATGTATTGAAATAAGCAATGCTGCAAACATGAACTGGATGCCAACACCAAACTAAATTTTAATCAATAAATGTGATAAACAGGAAAATGTCTGGGTGATGTGATGGAGCTTATGTTTAAATGGAAATACCAGCATTAATAGGAGGGATTTGAGAAATGGATGTCTGGTGTATGAAATAGAGTGTGTGTGCAAATGAGTGCATGAATGACTGTTAGAGCGAGTGTCTTAATGAAAGTCTTAGAGGGAAAGGGAAAAGGAGAATAACGTGAAGCGGATATTTGGGTTGATATAGCCTATGCAAACTTCAGGTGAAGGCAATCCTATTCCACAACCCCCTAATCTTCCCAATGCACAGGTCTTCTATAAAGACACTCGGGGGGCATAGAGGGTTGCCAAAGTGTAAGTTCACTTTTAATAGTCTATGCTATAAGCTCGAACAGGCTGCATCATGATTGTGATCACATTTTCCTTCGTTTCCTCCTATATACAAAGCTGCACTTGGAGAGTGCAGACCTCAGCTAAGGCGATAAAGAGTCACTGACGCAATACAAATTCTGGATCACCACCAAAACTGAATCATCTGTTCTTTGTCCCAATACCCACATTGTCCGAAAATTTCATCCAAATCCTTGCAGCACTGTTTGAGTTATCTTGCACACAAACAAACAAAGACAGACAAACGCCGGCGAAAACATAACCTCCTTGGTACTTATGTGAACAGAATTTTTTTGAAGTTTGCTGATAGCTGATAGTTTTAAAGGCGCAAGCCACCTTCTTTCCATATAATTCTTCCCTCAACTTAGACGAGTTGATACATAACTCTCTTGTCTTGGTGTGTCCACTCAATCTGCCTCAGTGGCACTACTTTGTCAGCATTTATCTTAGCACAGTTCATTCATTAGGAACCAGATAGGGATGAAGTTGGAAGTGCCTAAACACATCCACGTTTTCTCTATTTAAATATGGCTGCATGAGTAGTTACACGACCAAGTATGTGACACAAAATAAAACATGGCGATTTCCTAAGCAGTTAATGTATTGCAGAACTTGAACATGAAACTGATGGTGGAGCTGTGGTTGGTGTTGCATACCCATTTTTAAAAGTCTTCCTCACTGACTCTCTCATACAATTATTTAGATACTTAAATATCATACATAAGATGTGTGTGTGTCGGTGTGTGTGGTGTGTGTGTCTGTGTGTGTGTGTGTGCATGGGTGACAGAAAGTTCTGCTGTTCAGCATATTTGCTCAAGCCCACAACGCACCTCTGCTAACACACTCTGCTAACACCAGCCAGCTGAAGAGTAGTCTACACTCAGGGTCATGGAGGGGTCAGGCACAGCTGGGTTTTAACGCACACTAACCACACTAATGTGCACGGGATATTGCTGCTCTAACCAGAAAACTGACAATATTTGGGTTGTGTAAACTTGTCATTCCAATTGTCATATTCCAAATTTGGCCATATTCCGGTTTCTAAAAATACAGTTTTCAGTGTCCTCCCTGAGACCTACGCCCTTAGTTCTTGTGAACTCAACAAACTCACACTGTTAAGTGAATGAGTTTGCAAGGTTGTGAGTGCTCATTTTGCAAGCAGGTGTCCGTTTCTGTTTTATGGCAGTTGTTTAAAGACACTTTTCTAACATTTCCACGCTTCTCTGGTGTTTCATGAAACAGCGCTACAAACTGTGGGTAATACTCTTCAGCAAAGTCTGCATGTAAAGATGTGATTTAAAATGATTTTAATGATGCAGACCTAATTTTGGCAACTCCAAAACATCGAAAGTAGGGCTTATAAGAGAGGTTTGTTTGACATGTGCATAATGTTTTACATGAATGCCTAATATTAAAAAGTTAGAAATACATAAATGATCTGTTCCAAGAAGTGGCAGGACTCGTTTTTTTCAGCAAGTCAACATATGTCTATGAGCTTCTCATAAACGCCTCTGAAGTAGCTTGATGAAAATAATTCTCAGATTACACATCATCACCTGCATTTGCCACCTTTCATTTCAGAACAGGCTGTTTCTCATTACTATTCCAGTCTAATTAATATGCATGAGGAAATTCCAACTTCGTCAGAGTACCTCACTCAGTTAACCAATGAGAAAACATTGCCACTGAACTTAGTGACTTTCTGATGACAGTTAGCTATCTTTGCTAGGTAAATTAAATAGTGATAGTGTTGGATATGATATTGAAAATAAAAAAATGTCCATATTATGCAGCGCTAAAACATTTCAGTAACTCAAATGTAACCGTTGCCATATCTAAGGTTAAGCTTGACAATCACTTTCAGTCAGGCAGGCTCTGCTTGTATGCCTGCTAGACAAAGCCTGCCCTACGTTCTTGCTAATGTAGATGACAAGTATATTTAGTGGAAAAATCTTCAAATTACACTCAAAAATGCTCATTACTGTTTGATTAGATCAGTCTTGGTCTATTTCATGCCATGTTACAATTGTCTTAAGTTAAGTTTGAACAGTGCCATTAGCATAGATTTTCACTCGACCCAGTCAAAAAAACAGGCATCTCTGTATCTGGCAATATTTCCATTGGCGCCCACCGATCTGGATCTGGTTCTGGTAAAAAAAAATCATACTCACCTTAGGGGTGGCATTCAGCCCATGTTTCCTAGAGAGGGACGTAAATGTCAGAAAGAAATCTGAACAGATAGTTTAAGCACACAATTTCTGACTAAGTTAACAGTAATGCACTGAATCTTTTTTTTTCAAACTCATAATGTGTTCAGCAACACCAAAACCCAAATATAAAAAAAAGAACAGAAAAAGTGACCTTTAAATGGGACCCCTAAATGAAACTGCTAAAAAAATGTATAATAAAAGTCTATGTGAATCAAGTAGCTGTCAATCAACTGCTGCAATTAGACTAAAATATCTGTGTGTAGGCTGCAGATGTGGTACATTCCTTCATCTTTCAATTATGAAAATATGGAGGACTGTTGTTGGCTCACATCACAGGTACTTTACCTCATTATGTACTTCAGGGCTTTTCAGGAAACCTCTGTGCTCTATGATAGGTATTTATAGGTTATTGCATACAAATGACACTGCCTCTCTTTCTCAGAGAGGAACAAATGTCAAACAGAATGTCTAATTTTCCAACAACTCACTCAACTCAAAACAGCCCTTGCCTTTATCTTACATAGTCAAAAGACAGAAATAAGAAAAAATAGAAGAATACAACAACTTGTGACATATACAGTAGCTACTGGCGAAATCTGTTAATTCAAGATGGGCATCGATGTTTGCACGTTCTGGATAAGCAGAACACAGAAACCTTTTCCTCCCTCCCATTTGAGCATTGAGGAAGAAGGGGTCACTCTAATCTTCTATGCAACACACATGGTGCTGTCCTCATCAGCTCAGCAAAAAAATGCAATTAATGAGAAATGATTAATATGCATTACATTTAAACTGTTGCAAGACTCAGGATGAATGGAAATGTTCATAAAGTTTGAACTCACATTCTGGCAATAAATTCATTTGTATGTTTTTTTTTTCATTAGTTTGCTTGATGCTTTGTGCTTGTCAGCTAAATGTCAATCTTTTGTTCAACAAAGTATAGTTTCTGTGGACATTCCCCTTCATTTTTATTTTTTTATTTTTATTTGGTGCACAATGGGCCTAATTCACCAACCATACGCATGAAGAAATTTGTTCTTGAAACGCACTTATACAGCTCTCTAGAAGATTTGTATTCACCAATACAGTTCTTGTTCTTAAGCAAATTTAAGAACATTCTTTCTGAGGCCCATTGTCTTTTCTTCTTTCACTGTAAATGTATATGCTCCCTCATGTCCAGATGACTTACTTCTTGAGGAAAGAAATAATCCAGTTCAGATTTTAGTTTATTTTGGAGAAATGAACTAATTTGGAGCATTTATCTTACAGTGACCAGTGTGACATTGTTTGTGCAGTTTACTTTACCAGTCACTGCCTGAAACACTGGGAGATAAATATACAGTGGATCCGATATCACAGGGAAATACAATTTGGATTTGCAGGTTTTCTATTCTCATTTTCCATTCATGTCCGTGCACGTGTGTGTGTGTGTGTGTGTGTGTGTGTGTGTGTGTGTGTGTGTGTCTGTGTGTCTATACGCGTGCATGTGTGTGTGCGTGTGTGAGTGTGTGTATGTGCGCACTTGTGCTGCATAGTCTGCATGTTTATTCAGCAATTCCTTTGGGTAAAACATTCACAGATACTGGGTAAGTATCGATGCCACTAACAATAAAATGTATAACATAACTCTGTTTATTTGGTTTAGCAGCACAAAACTCCTTTGACGAGTTCCTTTTTGTGTGGCTCCTCAAATCAACCAGCTACTGGTGGTGGAGTGGAGATCTACCTTGGCTCATTTCACCTACAGGGATGCCAGCTCCTCTGTTCATACCTGCCTGAGCTCAGGTGGCCAGGTTGCCTCTCTGCCCCCCCCCCCTTTTGCCCTCATATGCAAGCAGCAAGGACCACCTCTGCCACAGGTGAAGCCGCCTGTCTGCCTGTGGTGCTTGGGCCCAACCTTAACAAGCTTCTTGACCTTCAAGTGCATACATTCCAATTTTGATTGGCAGCAGCAAGTAGAATTTTTTCCAACTGTCTTCCACAGTATGCTCTCTCTTTCTCTGTCTCCCTCTCTCTCTCTCCCTCTCTCTGTCTCTCTCTCTCTCTCTCTCTCTCTCTCTTAGAAATACCTGTATAACTTAATACACAGACAATAGCTAAATTGTTCCTTCATGCATCTTTGGGTATGAGGCACGAAGAATTATGCTAATTCATACATACTTCTCCCGTATACACTAACAGGCATAAAGTAGAAAGCCTATCATGTTGTGGATATCCCATATGACTATGAATGTTCTTCATCTTTTTTTCTCTAACACACACACACATACACGCTGTCTTGAAGCAGCATTGTCTTGAAGATGCAACCACTACATAAGAAGTCCCAAAGCTAATTAAAGTCATTCAGGAACCCACCACCCCACCCCCCTCCTCCCTCCTCCTATTTATCCCTCTTCAACAAACACCTGTGCTGCAACAATTAGGGTGTTCATTTGCACATCTTTCTAATGAACTGCAAGTATGCCTGTCTCACAGAGAGAGAGAGAGAGAGAGAGAGAGAGAGGGAGAGAGAGAGAGACCATGTGGCCTCTTTAACCAGCTGTGTACCCTGTTAGCCCATTCCAGTCATGGAGCACCTTTGACACGTGTCCACTTCTATGACACTCATTGACTCTCTATGCCTGGCCATTTCTAGGCCGATACCTCGCAGTTCTCTCTCTCTCTCTCTCTCTCATCTCAATTCATTTCAATTCAAGTGAGCTCTATTGGTATGACAAATAGTTCATTGCATTGCCTAGGCATAACATCCAAACAATACACTTGAACATGCATGTATCCATGACATTTAAACATACATATATACATACATACATACATACATAGACAAAGAGAGAGATTATGTGTGTGTGGCCATCCCAGTCCTATAGACATGTATTGTGCACTGCAAAAATGTATAGTACTGCATGCATGCAAGTCAAAACTTTGAAAGGAAATCAGATGACAAACAGAAGACCTAAAATGGAAGATATTAAAATGACAAAAACAGAGGAGTTACCTTTGCCAAGCCATATTGTCAAAATGTGTTTAGGTAGTTTCCCCCTCTCCTTATGCTGAACACGTATGCACAGTAGCTATGTATTTTTCTCTCTTTTACTGGAGCATTGTGCCTTTGTTTGAATGCAAAAAGAACACACTAGTTGTCTGTTTGGTTGGAGTGGTGTTCTGTGTGGAGAGTGTTGCTGTGTAGCCTGCCATAGAGAGCAATGATGAAAGCGCCTCATCTCACACCTGCTCGTTAATCAGGCGTGCGCCACAGATGGCCGACTTTGACAGAGAAAACGGCGAGCTATCAACTCCCCAACGCTAATTAATCCACTACATCTTTGAATAACATTCAGAAAAAAGACAAGGGAAAAAAAAAAAACAAACATAAATTAACCTGCATTAAAGCATAAAAGTCAAAGAGAGCTTTTTGTGTTAGTGTATGCAAGATACTCATTTTCATTTGTTTGTTGTTTATCAATTAGCTGTTGGAGGCGGTGGGAATGAGGGGAGAAATAAACTTTGTAAACTTTGCATCTGTAAAGTGTTGTTTGAATGCGTGGCCACTCTGCTTTGGTCATAATAAATAATGATACACTGATTATGGTGTGGCATGTGCACCTTCTATAGTTGCCATGTAACTTGTGTTATCCATTTTGTATTCAAATGACTATTGTGTCACCATATACTACAACTGCAATTACAGTTCAAGAATGGAAAGGCCTCATACACACATAGCCAGCTACCGGTTTTTCCCTCCATTTTTAAAAATATATCCTTCCACACAGATACTCAAAAACAGCCATGTTGAGTCAAGAACACATCAATTAAATATGTGTCTAACCAGAGATCTGAAAACAGATCATGTCACAATGCAGAAACTCCTGTCCACAGATACATAGCCACTTAAGCCAAAGCTTTCAAAATTTCCACTTTCTCTAGTGTTTTTATAATCACAATTTTAAGTCTGAAAATGCCTTTTACTTAGGAACAAAAGACCAAAACTCAGTAAAAATGTCAGTATGGGAAAATAAGCCTCAACAGGACAAACAGGACATATACTGTGCATGTGGTGCTGAAGTAAGGGTGATATAGGGTTACTTGAACATTGACTTTTTAACATGATGGTGCTCAACAAGTCGTCATGGTTGGGTCTTTTTAGATTTTTTCACTGAAATTGTGATACACAGATTGTATACTGTCCCTCAAACAAATTTTTTCCAATTTTGGAAACTGAAATATCCCAAATTCTGAGAGTAGAGGCTAATTTAATCAGATTTTTCTGTGCATCTAATCTTACTGATTGACTGACAAAATGTGGTTATACTAATCTCATTCTGCCCCTGTAACTCAGACTGACTTCAACTAAAGAAAGTATTTGACTTAATTAACAGCTAAGACAGGCCCCTTGCACTAGAAAAGAGCACATTAATTGAGACAAGACTGAGAAGTCACTGAGTTTTATTAAGGGACTGTGATATCTGGCATGGTGGCCTACTCAGTTGTCTGCCTGGAGCACACTCTCACCAATCGCCCTCTTGCAGAGTAAATGTCTACAGCCACCCCAATTTTTTCAGCATTCATCTGCCATTAGTGACAGTCTACTGCTGCTTATGGCCTCTCAAGAGTGGAGGAGAGGGAAGGAAAAAGGGGAGTGAGGAAAGAGGGGGGTAAACGTCAGTGTTTCACTCAAACTGCATTTCATCTAAGCCATCTCCACTCTACCATCGTTTACACCCGTTGCTGACAAAGGCAGTGTAGAATGGCATGTAAAGTCAATTAATCAGTGAGAAGAGATGGCGAGGAGGATTGAGAGAGGGAGAGGGAGGAGGTGACCATGAGGCTCTGGCAGAGAAATGCTACTGAAAATGCCTTAATCTACAACTTTATGATAGCGACTGCTGGGCCATGCTATGTAAACTTAGTTAGTCCCCAAGAGAGTCCGTTATGGTATGCTTGTGGATGTGGCACAATGGATGATATTGATGGTTATTAATTATCAGTGTGTGCCTTGAATCCATTGTTTGTTTAGATTTGGCTGGTGGATGACTGCGAGTTGTTTCCGGGGCTTAATCTTGCTGTGTGCAAACACACTTCCTGGTGGTGGCTCAAAGGCGCTGGACACCCAGTCTGGTGTGCTAAAGTCCAAGTTAATCCCTCCACCTGACAGACCCTCACACACACACAAATACACTAACAAATACACACACACGAAAACACATGCAAACACACACACACACACACACACACACACACACACACACACTCTTCCACCTCCATTGCGTTCAGTTGTATAAATAACTTTACATTCAATTTAAGCAGCAAATCTCTTTACTTTGGAGCTTAAAAGCCAAACAAACATCTTCAATGGTAAATTAAAAGAGTAGTTGTCACATCGGGCTATCTCACATGAGGCCCTGTCAAATTTACTGGGACTATACCGGGATAGACACAGACACATGCTGTAGCAGTGTCCTTGTTAGCGGTATGGTAATCCTCCTGGTGCTTGTGTACTCAGTTTTGGTACAGAAGTGTAGGAGCACTGGTGCCGGTCAGCACTGTGAAACACCCAGGGCTAGTGGAGGCTCTCGCACTAGTGTGTGCCACAGCACGTAGACGCTGCAGCTCTTGTATCTTCTGGTTCCGGCACTTTCTCTTGCGATTACTAATGTATGACTGTATGAGGAGATCCAAGCCATGCGTGTGCTTTTCAGATTACACACAGGGGCAGAAGGATGGAGCGAGGCAGAGAGGAGTGGAGTTTTAACAAGCTGTCCACTGTTTCTCTCTCTCTCTCTTGTTCTCTTGCTCTCTTTGTGTTCTTCTGCTCCTTCTTTCCCAGCTAACACTTGTATGCATTTCTCCTCTGTCTTGATCGCTCTCCTTCTCTCCCTCTTTCTGTCCTTTCCCATCCCAGCAGCAGCAGAGATGGAGAGAATGAGTTAGTGCACTAGAAAGGGAGAGGGAGAGAGGGAGAGATACCTCTGTGCCTTTAATTACACAGCATTGTGCAGGTAATGTCACCATGTTCACCACCAGCGCTCCTCATCCCAGCCTCTCAGCCAGCCCAAGCCTGACAGGAGTCATTTGTGGATGGCTGCGTCTGGAACAGGAGTCCCTTATCTGCCCGTGCAGTGTGCCTCATGGCCCCAGGCGAAGGGTGAGTGGACTTTTACGGTAATGAAGAGTCGGAGACTAGATCCCAATGTCACTTGAGTCCCTCCTCAGGGAAATCTTGCCCTGGACCCAAGATCCGGAACTCTAGCTAAAATACTACCTGAGTGTCTAATGTGCATCATAAATTAACCGCTAGTGAAATGAGAGAGGGGACCTAGAGGTGTGTGTGCGTGTGTGTGTGTGTGTGTGTATATGAGAGAGAGAGAGAGAGAGAGAGTGCTGCATTTGTGCGAGTGTTTATGAGTTTGTATGGATATAAGCATTTACCTGAGCAACATCTCCCAGCTTATTGTGTGTGTGCATGTGTGTGTGTGTGTGTTGTGTGCATGTGTGTGAGACCCACTAGAGAGGCCTCAGTGAAATGAGGAAGGAAAAAATGTATTCCACCTGTAAAGAACGTGCCATCACAGCCTCCCACCTCTCCCACTCGGGGGGGTTGGGTAGGATGGAGGTGGAGGCAGGATGGAGGTGGAGGCAGGATGGAGGTGTGCTCTGTGTGGTCCTAGTTGGTCCCCTAGCTCCAACACACCTCTCTCTCACTAATCCGTCTTTGGGACAAAGAGCCGCGAAGACAAATGATCCATAAAGACTTTTCATTAGAAAGACTAAGTTGTGACTGTGGTAAGGACTCCCCAGAGAAAGGTGCGCACAGGCAGGGAATTCGTTTACCAACCTCTTAAAAAATAAAGAATTAAACAGCAAGCAGCAGCCTGGATAAATGCAATCCCCCTGAAATAAACCACATTACACCACACACACACACACACACACACACACACACATACACCCTCCATTACCACTAGGTATTTACATTAGAGGTTTTAACTATTTATGGAAGTGTATATTTAGTTTACTTTTATGTGTTTAGAAAGAATTTTGTGTTCTAGATCATAAGGAATTCAATAATGGATGTCACAATATTCAGTTCAATTCAATTCAGTTATATTTATACAATAGTATCATTGTACTGTCTCACTGTGGCGCTTCACAGTATAGATAATGCCACATAATTGTCAGGATCCCTTCACTAACTATAGTATGATGTATTGTCTGCTGATGTTAAAGACATGTAATGATGTGTTTGCTGCTTTAACCTAGAAAATTCTGCTTTGTGGCACCTGTAAGCTATAAACATTTATTGAGAAGAAGACTTTAGTGCAATGTTACACCACCACAATTTCATAACATTTGCAGACAATAGACAGTGGCATTATTAAAACCCCCAAAGCATATTTTGTCACTGTCACTTAGGCAAAGCTGAGACTTGGCAGCTCCTGCTTACATAACCAGAACCAAAGTTCAGTGTTCCTCTTGAATGCACAAGCCCTGTCTCTCTCTGTGACAGACTCAGGTGGAGCAGCAACCACAATATGGTCACAGTGTTTGGCACTTTTAGCACTGTGACTGCTTTGTGTGTATGTGTGTGTGTATGGAGAGAGAGAGAGAGTGAGAGACAAAGAGAGAGAATATGTGTGTGTGTGTGTGTGTGTGTCTGTGTGTGTGTTCACGTGTGCCCCTCCCTTAAAGGCAGAGGTTAGATGGGGCGAGGTGCTGGCACCTTGAGAATGTGTGAACGCCGAGCATATTGGGCCAGGCAGGGCAGGGCAAGTGTTAGCACTCCTCAGGCCATCCTCTACACCTCGCCTGCCGCTGTCCACCTCATCGTCTGCCTTGCCCTGGAGGGACTGTCCACTCATCACAACCACTGGCTTCAGTGTAGCATGCAACTGGATGGGTGGTCACTATACATGTGTGTGTGTGTGTGTGTGTGTATGTGTGTGTGTGTGTGTGTGTGTGAACAGGAGAGAGTATATTCACAGACTGGTTCCAGAGAGGAAGCACGGAGCTGAGGTGAGACATGGATTCTGCAGTGTCATTCCCTCTCAGGGGACTCTCTGTCGAATCAGTGCTAGCAGTGGATACAGCAGAGCAGCATGTGTGCCACAGCACACACAACCCAGAGTACTACACACATCTCTCAGCTCTACTTGGCTTACCGGAGAGGGAAGATCGACCACATGCAATCCTCAAAATTCAAAACAAATGACTCATAACAGCATGAAGGATAATTAATAGACCACTAAATAGTCCACTAAATCTTGTACAAATAATGTTTTGATGACTGAACCCAATCATAATGTCCTTGAACGACCTTGGCTTTTCCAAATGCTGCTGTGTTGTGGTAAGCATCTTGCATGTTATGTTATTCTGGTAAATATTTTGTATACAGTGACAATATTAGGAAGTTTCCCATCAAGGACAGCCTCTGCAAAGTACAGAAGAAAGTTTGGCACTAATGATTTGGTTCAAGCAGGAGGTTTGGAGGCCTGAGTTTAAGTAATGCACAATAACCTGTCCCCCCAGAATTAATTTGGAGTCCGGCCATATGATCCAGACTTTGTGCTGCATTAACAAAAAGCATTGTCTCTGCAGCTGTGTAACGAGTAGCAGGCTCTCCACCCTCCACCAATCCTCCACTCCTCGCCAGCCTTGCACTGGGGAAATTTATCTGCCCACTCCCTTCCTCTCTTCCAAGCACCAACCTTTTAGTTCTGATGAATCAGTTAATAAGTAGAGACGTGCGGGCTTGCGTTGGCTCAACACTGAGTTAGCATCGCTGCCTGTTGCCTGCAGGGCATGTTCTGACAGAGCCGCTAAAATGTGCTGCAAGCGACACTGGGCAGGATTGTGATTCTCAGATTGTCCTGCGGCCAAAACCGAAGAATGAATACAAAAAGGATGTTGCTGTTACCTTACAGTGACTGAGGGATAGTGTTTTTAGCAGCGTCAAATTAAAATGATGTATATGACGTAATTGGAGAGACCAACTATGCTCTCTTTCCCTCCTTCTTTTTGTTTTTCTCTCCCTCTACCTCTTTCTCTTTTCCTCCCTCTTTCAAAAACTTATAAGCTGATCACCCTAAGAGTGCCCTGATAATGAAAACAAGGCATCCAGTTGCGAAAATGGGTCTGTTGCTCCCCTTGATATGATTGCCGGCTTCCCTGTGCCAAGGCCTCATATTTTTCAGGCAAATTGACTTCCATTATTGTAGAACAACTGTAGCATGGCTGATGCCTGCACATGGGAGGGCAGGCTACAGAATGGATCGGTAATGCCGCAGGCTTGATGCACACATAAATAAGTGAAAAGATGATGTGCTCTGTTATTTAATAGGTACCATTAGAAATAATGCCATTTTGCCACCAACCGCTGCTCACTCATTTTCTTTATAATTATCCAATTTTGTAAATCAGCAGGTGTTCCCGGGAAAATTTATCGAAGGCGCCAATCCGCATATGATTTGTAACAGTCTAAAGGGAACAGCAGGGGGAGGGGTGAGGTGTGTGTGTGTGTGTGTGTCTGTGAGGGAGGGAGAAAGAGAGAGACTCTCTGTCACCACCATTAGAGTGCTTGTCGTCTGTTGGCTGTGTGTGTGTGTGTGTGTGTGTGTGTGTGTGTGTGTGTGGGCGTGCATGTGTGTGTGTGTGTGTGGTATTGAGCATTGGTAGCCGTTGGTGGCAGACAGTGTTGACAGTTGTAATGTGTCTCTGAGCTCATGCTGTCGGTCCCCATCGCCAGAACTGAAAGAAAATTGGATCAGTCCCATGCTCTTGCATCATACCAGAGAAATGATGGTTGTGTGTGTGTGTGTGTGTGTGTTTGTGTGTTTGTGTGTTTGTGTGTATGTTGATGTTGATATGGCTAGTGGGTTACCTGGATTTGTGTTTGTGTGTTTTATGCAGGTGTGCTGGGACACTGGGCAGGAGAGGTGTTTGAGAAATGGAGTGTCTGTAATTCACATTGAGACTTAAATACTAATTACTCAGTCATGCTAGTTCATTGTCACAGGCTGACAATCAAGGCAGAGACTATTGTGCCAGATGCTACTAAAGTAATAACTGAATTACATGATTTTGGCAAAGTCACAATTTTTGACATTTAGCACAAAATTTGTTAATAAATCTCTTCAGTCTAGTGGGGCCATGATTGTTTTATGCTGTAGATGGTCGTTTAAGCAAATTCATATTAAGAATTAGATAAATACAGCACTTGTTTAAAAAGAGATCCATATCTGACTGAACTGGTGTCGACATTGAGGTTGATGAGCCTCCAATGAATGGATTGTTCCTCTGGCAAATTGGCAACTCCTGTTGAAAAACAAATTCATGATCATGATGAAACTATTAAAAACAGGTGCGCTCAGTGTTAGCTTAGCTCACAAATATGTGGTAATGAGGTTGTCATTTATATAAACAGGCTTAACATGCAGTTAACATTTAGCCATTTAATTCTCTTATAGGAATTTATGAATAAATGCAATAAATAAATGAAGGAAAAAAAACAGAAGAAAAAAAGAAAGAAGCACACATTCATCTCAGGAAGCACACGTGTCTAAAACCAGCAAAGGCACAGTAAACCATTTCATCACTGTGAGGTCAGGGAAGTCAGTCACACCTAATTCTAATTACAAGAAAACATTAACAGGTACTGACTCAGATAATTCACAAGGTAGAGTGTAAACTCAAATAATGACGATAAGTTGAGACAAGTGAACAAGCTGCGTTTAATGATTCAGTGCCAAGTCTGACACACCTAAATGGAGTGACATGGACAGTACTTACAACATACTGAATCATTCTGTATAAGTCTGAAACTGTTTATATGCAACAGCAGTAACTAGCAGATTGTGGGCGTGGCAGTCAGAAATGTTTAAAATGATTTTTAAAATTTTCCTTAATGCTTAAAGGTACATTTCATTGTAAAAGCCATATATTACATTCATACTCCATACGCCAATGGGGGCAATATTTCCGCAAAAACTCAGTCCCTTCTCCAGTCACTGCATTCTCCACACTACAGCCCCCCAACAAGCACATTCCCAAACATGTCCACAGATCCATCCAAGAAAAAAACAATATTAAATTGGCGTCAAGAGTGTGTGCTATGGTAACATCAAGCTATTACCCTTTACCGAAACAGTAAATATATCCAGTATATTTGATTTAGCGATGTGAAACGTGACCTTGCATTCTCTATGGTCTCAACCCAGCTGGACACCCGATCACCACTACACAGGATATCATTTTACCATTAACCTAATGTTACGTTGTCTAAACAACCTAATGTTAGTTACGTAGCTTGCTGAAGTCGTAATGATACACTCCAAACGAACATGAAACACTCAACAAAAATGACCAAACTGGCGATGTCGTAACATACACGTTTTGCATTTGCCTGATGTTAAATTTACAGTTTTTAGGTTAGCCTGTTATTTGGGAGCTCTCCACTAGCAATAAATCTTAGCATTCAAGTTTTGTTGCTCACAACGAAACATTTAGTCAGAATTCATTACCGCAATATTTTCTGTTACATTTCGAACCATCAAAGCAATTCCGTAACAATGTAAACATGTTCATGACAAATAACTAGGTAGCTTACCAGCTTAAGTTACATTACACCCTTAGAGCCTGTTGTATTGTCTCTTTGCTTCACTTCGGAATGAATTTTTATCATTCCTCTGTGGCGGTGGCATATGGTTGTGGGTGTGGTGAGGTGACCTCTCGCTTCAATCACCCTTGGATTTAGCCTTGCTCTTCATTTATTTCAGTTTCCTATTCTATTCTAAAGGTGACATGGGGTTGTGGTATCTTCCACAGGTTTGACAACAAAATCAGAAAATGCTTAATGGCAATAGACAGTAAAGTTAACAATCCATAAACAAGCCCTCTAGCAAGCTCCTTTTACAATTCAAGCAGCCCAGAACCCGTGCGGCTTCTTCGTCTTTAGGTGTCTTTGCACTGGTTTGGCCGGTGGCTGTGACTTACTATCGTTGCCTCAGACATAAACTGGTATTACAAGAAAAGACAACTTGGCACTAGACAGTTAGCACACTAATTCTAGAGGAGATCTCTGTAATGCAGTGCATACACTTCAGTCAAAAGATGTCAGTGCTGTTATTTTTTCACATCGTATAAATATGCATAGTTGATTTTTGAATGTATTACACTTCAAAAAATACACACATTTCCTTTAATGCTATTGCGTATATTGACTTGATTTGGAAAAGTCACCAACAGCTGAACTATAGGCTGTAAACAAGCTACTCTGATGAACTCATGACATATCAAGCCTGTTTGGCAACACTGTCTATATAAATGTTCAGACTTCATAAAAATGACCGCTGCAAGTCAATCATGACCATTGTTAAAGGCAACTCTTCATATCACTCCAGGGGTAGACCCTTTACTTACTACAATGGGGCTTCATAGAGATCGCAAGTTGGATCATGGGCTGCATTCTAAAGAAAATTAAATTTACATAGCGAATCACTTTTTCGTTTATCAGAGGATGCCACAAAACAGTAACAAGTTAAATTCCAGTGTTGATAAGTAGCCATGTAATAATATATTTTGTCCACTGGTTCACTTTACATTGGAGTCCTGTTCACCCTGCTGGTACTTACAGGGACCACATATTATTCCTATTATGTGTAAGTGACAAGAATGCATTATGAATATTGTGCTGATAGAAAGTGCTACCATCTGTATCTCTATGTTTACTGGAAAATACAAGGATAAATTCTTATGGCGTTTGAAGGCATCTGTGTTAAGGGTGGGTTCATCATTACTGGCTCGTACAGGTTTAGCTTTGTGAACATCTCCGACATCCTGATAAGATAATCAGGGCTCGGGGAGACAGCTGGTGGGGAGAGACGATAGTTCCACCATGCCCAAGCAGGGAAAGGTGAATTGAGTTTCTATCTCTCTCTCTTCTCACACAAGACATTTCAACTTCTGACATGCCAATTACTCAGGCCAAGTCAGGCGTGGACTTTGAAGGAGACATGAAAAAAAGATCTTTCGATGTCTCTCTCCTCTCACTATCTCTCTCCATTCTCTCTCTCTCATGTGCTCGCTCTCTTTCTCTGTGTTTTTCTGTGTTTTTCCCTGCCTTCCTTGTCAATAAATTAAGCATCTTGTCATGGCCAGCAACATCTAACCTCGAGCCAAACCAAATTTGCCCAGAACACAAGTGTGACTTTTCAACCTCCGGCAGCTGTGGAATGGAGAATCAATTACGTGAAGCTGCAGGTGTAGAATTAGCAAGCACCACCACTACCAGGAAGAATTTGGCTTAAGGTCACCTGTAGGGGGTACAAGTGAGCAAGAACAGTGCTGCTGATCCATACACTGTCCCCATGGAAATCCTGATGTGCTATGAAATATTTGGCCCCTCCCCCTCTTAATGAATAGAGTTCATTTGGCAGAAGGTTTTGTTGACTTGGGAACCAACAGTACTGAGGCAACAATGAAGACTGGTGTTTTTTGTGGGGGGTGATGTCAACATGTTTGTTCTTTTAATTACTCTGAGGCACTTTGGTCTTTATGCGACAGTACGAGTTATTGTCGTTCTAAAGCATGGGCGCTTTGTTGCCCTGGTGACACCACACTCTTTTTCATCGGGCCAAGGAGTTGCCGCGCTAATTCATTCCGTTCTCCTCATTAGGTGACTACTGGGCATGTAAAATATGTTTTTCATAACAGTGCCCTCTAAAAGAAGCCCAGTCAGAATTCATGGACTTCGCCCTGTGAAACACGAACCCCTGTGCCCACACTATGCACACCATCATGCTCTCACTCTCTGCCTCACACACACACACACACACTTAGGCACGCATCTCTCTCAATCTCCACGGGGACTTTGTGACTCATCTGAACTTTTCCCGCAGCCCCCAAGAAGTCTTGTGGCTCTTCATCCATCAGTGATTGCCTTGGCCAAGGCAGGGGAGAGAGAGTGTTGATGGCACCAAAGGTCACCCTACCCTCCCTCCCTTCCCCCTCTCTCTCCCTCCCTCTCTTCTCCTCTTCTCCTTTGCAGTGGGCTTCCTGGCACCTCAGCAGGTAACTGATGTCCCTCCGTTCGCTCAATGCCGCCATTCTGTGCCCTGTTGACAGCGGCAGTGGCTGACAGCCGGCAGCTTTTTTTATTTTTTTTCACCAGCGATTCATTTTGCCACAAGTCACCTTGCCGTAAAAGCCATCAAACACGGCCGATGACACCCCTGGAGACCGCACGAGTTGTCACTAGCTTTTTAATCACTGTCCAAGCACGAGGCACGGCATGGCGTGGAGTGTTTGTCTAATGTGAACTAATGTGCATTTAAACGAACATCCCCTCCACTGCTTTGGCCAGGCACTCCTAGCAAATACCCATGCAGCAGATCGAAACCATAATTACTTGGAAGGTATTCAAAGGAAAAAAATGTAGGAAAGATTTGACATATAACAAAAGTCATACACACACACATATACACACACACACATTAATCTGGTCTGATTGAGTCTCTGATTTAGTCTAACTGGATGCCCGAGTTGTTCCTGTGCTGCCTTGAGTCGAACAAAAACTGTGGACAAGGAGATATTAATATTGCAGTGTTGAATAATGGGTGCAGATTAAAGAATTCCCCCTCTGAAGGATAAATCTGAGGAACTTAAGCATTATTACTTGTCTTTATCATGTTGTCGGCAGCAAGCGCCACTGTCTCAGGTTTTTCGGGACTTGAGTTATGACCTCATCATCTCATCTTGTACAATAGGGAGAAATTAAATTAGCCGGAGTAATGAATCCTAGCCGCCATTTCTGCTAGGAGTCCTCCGCTGATTGCTTCCGAAGTCGTTGAGGAAACTAATCTCCTGCTAGAAGCTGTGCAGCACCGCTCACACACCAACACAGACACAGACCTGACGTGCCTCTCTGACGGTAGGGAAATGTGAGCTGAATACTCCACGGTGGTGTGTGTGTGTGTGTGTGTGTGTGTGTGTTTGCGTGTGTGTACGTGATCTGTTGCAAAGGTAAAGCTATGGGATGTTAAGAGGAGGGTGGAGTGTATCATTTGTTTTGTTCTCTCCCTCATACACACACACACACACACACACACACACACACACACACACACACACAAATCCACCTCTTTATCTCTTGTCGACTGTTGCCCCACCTTACTCAACCACTCTTTCATTCACTTCCCAAGTCTCTGCCTGAAGCCACCCCCTCCACCCATACCTCCACCCTCTGCATTGCCACCCCATCTTCTCCCTCACAACCCTTGTCTCTGGATCTAGAGGATCAGGGACTATTTTGCTTTTGGCTGTTGTTGTTTTTGGTGTTTTTAGTAGCAGCGAGTGCCCTGCCCGCGCAAATAATGTTAGAAATAATAAGAAACTTGTAGTTACATGTGCGCAGGTAGGTCCGTATTGAATCGGTGATGATAAAGATTCAGATGTGGATGGAAGGTTGCAAAGTAGCATGAGTTGAAATAGCACATTGGGTTGAAGGTAGTGAATTGGTTTGTGGCAATTTTAAGACATATTCCATACCAGAGCTTTATCTGTCATAGCTGATGTCAAGACAGTCAGGCAACAGAGTTTGTTTGAAATGTAGATTCAAATGCACCCACATGGGTTTGCATGTGCATGTTGTTGATCTGTGAAACTTAGCCAACGTCTATATCGCTTAGGTGTTAACATTGTAATTCCTTTGAATGGTAAGAAGTGTATGTGACACAGTAACATGATAGGCTACTTGGCATAGGAGGCTTATTTCTGCACCTGATTAGTGGCTTAGAGTGGCAGAAGGCTGCTGTGCTTCAGTGAACAATATTTTTAGTATTTTTTGTCCAAACAACACCATGCATGCCATTAGAAAGACCTGTACCAAATTGGAGGTCAATCAGATGAGTGGTTTGAGAGTTATGCATGGAACAGACAGACAGATGGACAGCCAGACGTTCCTTGCATTTATGGATAGATAAACAGATATATGGGATGACCGGCGGGGGTCGGGAGAAGCAGAAAGTTCACACAACAAATGGGATAGGTGAGCACTGCAAATGGCTCCTGGAGGTAATTAATCCGACTTGTGTTCCTAATTCCTGTGCACAAAGTGGAAGCTACTGCTCTACCCACCCTCACTGAGAAAGACTGCGAGAACGAGAGAGGGAGGCAAGAGAATGTTAGTGTGAGGCATAAATTTAGCGACGGTATCACTTCGCAGCACCTGCCTCCATCGCCCTCATCATCCACCCCCACCTGTGCCACACACACACTCCCTGCACACACACACCCCTCCTCCATGCACAAACACACACGTACACACACACACACACACACACTGCTGTCACACCTACAGCTATTGCTCATCCTGTTCATAAATTAACATTCTCTCTTGCTTAAGAGCAAATAGAAGACGAAGTAGAAAGCTCACAAAGCTTGTCCCCTGAGGCCTGAGGGCCTGCTAGTTTGTATCCATTTATGATACTAAATATATCATATTTTTATTTGCTTCAGTGGTGCAGACACACACACACACACACACACACACACACCTGCCTCCGCCATCGCTGCTCTGCTCTCAGCATGGGGATGGGGGAGAGGGGGGAGATTTCCCCAGGGCCAGGCATCAGGGTATTGGTTTGTAACTATAGCTTAATATCATGTCAAGATCTCCTGAGAATGATACAGGCTGTCAAGCCACTGCCACACTCAACCTTCAGCAGCGAACGAAGAGAAGTGTGTGTGTGTGGGGGGGGGGGGGGGGGAGTAGAGAGAGAAAGAAAGAGATAGAGGGATGGAGAAAATTCACAGAGAGGAGAAATAAAGTTAGCACTGAGGGAATGTCTGAAAGACAAACTCAAATAAATATATGTGTGTGTATTGATTATTTGGCTGTCAAAGTATTGCCTTACAACTTGCATGTCCTTCATAAGAACTTATCCATAATTCCATCCACACTTCTACTTTACTTTAATATACAGGTACCAACTCTACTAAGTCATCTAATCTTTGATCTCTCTCTCTACATGTCTCTCTCCTTTTCTTATCCAGTTTTTTCTTCTTCTTCTTGCATCCCCCTCTCTCGCTACCCCACCTCTGTCCATTTTCACCCCCTTTTCTCTCTTCTCCCGTGCCCTGGTGTGGCCCTCCTCATTTGGACCTGGCTTTCGGACTCTGAGCCTGAGATTCGCAGGCAGAGAAAGGCACCCTGGGTAATTGCTGCTGCCAGTGGCATGGAAACGAGCTTGGTTGCCGGAGGGTGAGCCTGTTGACCACTAATTACACGCACACAACACATCTATTATTCATGTCAGAGACCGGGCTTGCAATTATGTCATTTTGAATTTGGCCAAGAGCAACTAACTTGGCTTTTTATGGTTGCAAAAGTGTCTGTCTGTATGTGTGTGCATGTCTGTGTGTGTGTGTGTGTGTGAGTGTGAGTGTGGGCACCTATGAATGTATTTTTTTGTGTGTTTTCTCCAAGTATTCCTGCATGAGCCTCTGAAAGTATGGCTAAATGAGTGCATTAACAGGTCTTTGTTTGTATTTACACACATGGCAACACATTCTCTGTAAATTCACCATTGTTTGCATCTAATCTCATGAAAAATGAGTAAACAAACATTTTGCCCTGGTTTGTGCTCATTTGCAGATTCAGTGATATACAATTGTGTGTGTGTGTGTGTGTGTGTGTGTGTGTGTGTGTGTGTGTGTGTGTGTGTGTGTGTGGGTGTGCATGTGTGACACCTGCCCAGAGTCCCTGTGTACTGTGGTATATAATTGTGTGTGCACAGAGCAGCCGGTCCTGTGCGTAGCCTGAGCGCTAAGGCTGCTCAGAGCCTCTATTCATCACTGTGATAGCTGGTGTGTCTATTTTATTTCCCAGGAATAGCCCCAGCCTGCCATCAGGATAGCCTGTCCCCACTGTGCAATGCCCTACCTAGCAATGTGTTGTGACCTTCAGACACACACACACACACACACGCACACAGACACAGACATACACACACAACACACACACACACACACACACACACAAACAAATACAAATTTTCTCAAACACACAGTTAATCACAAAGGCACACACATATACTTTTCATCAAGTCTTTTGAATTGTTCAGGACATATCAGGGGAGAAAGAGAGCACAAAAGAGGGCTAGAGAGATAGAAAGAGACCTGTGCCAGGTACAGCTTATTGTACCTTTCTTATTTCTGTTACTCATTATGATTCAGCACCAGAGCAGAGGGCTTGTGTTTCGCTAGTGGTGAGGGAGCTAAACATTGAGCACAGTGTTCATCAATGACAGTTCACCTCAGACATTCTGCTCAATCACAGCAGTAAAATACTTTATTAGGGAGTACTTCGCTTCACTCCACGTCACTTAACAATGAAACAGAACTCAAAATGATCATGATTTCAGTGTTGTGCCACTGATGCCTCTGTATTTCAGTAGGATCCCCACCTTAGCATGCACATCAAATTTTATGTCTTTGAGTGTGAAATAGATGACCAGTCATGCCAAAGAAGCTGACTGAGTTTACTGTCAAGAAGACTATGCTATTCCAGTCTCGTAGGCATATTTAGAGAGGTTGAAGGTTCTCCATAGTGATTGACTTATCAGACATTATTTTTTTCAGAGATTAGTATTAAGTTAGGAACAATGTTTATTATGTGTTGGAAATCATTGCCACTCTGGGTATAAATAGTTTGGATCTCTGCTCACGACACACAGAGCTATTGTTTCACTTAGCATGCATCCTTCATCTTATCTCTGCTGAGTTTGTATGTGAGTTTGTGTGTGTGTGTGTGTGTGTGTGTGTGTGTGTGTGTGTGTGTTTGTGTGTGTGTGTCTGTGTTTGTATTTATGGCTGAAACTTGTGTTGTTGATTTCTCTGGGCTTTGGGCTGCTGGATAAACATCCCTGATAACAAGGCTCTGTGCTTGGGCAAACTTTAGTATCTGAGTGGCTGCTGTATCGATTGTTTGCTTTTTTCATTCAGGTCAGGCATTTACACATGGGAGTGAAAAAAATGAAGGGACAAAAACCTTCTGTGTGTGTGTGTGTGTGTGTGTGTGTGTGTGTGTGTGTGTGTGTGTGTGTGAATGTGTGTGTGTGTGTGTGTTTGAATACTTGTGTGTGGGTGATGGACAGCATGAGAGAGAGGCAAAAAGAAGGTGTAGATGTGTTTAGCTGCTGTCCTCCCTCACTCCTTCCATCCCATCTCTTTCTCTCTCTGGCTCCCTCATTTTGATCCCACAATCTCTCTCTCCTACCCTCTGCAATGTGTGTGTGTGTGTGTGTGTGTGTGTGTGTGTGCAACACAGGAGCTTTCTCCCGATGCCGAAAATTATAGGAGTGGATGTGGCTGGAAAACAACTTGTCACGGGTGTGCGAGGTGATAGCATGATGAATTGGCACCATGGACACCTTGATCATCAGCGCTGTCTCGCAAAGCCACACTTGATCACTGTCAGGGTCCCTGGAGCCAGATGAGATACCCAAAGAGGGAGAGAGAGAGAAAGACAGAGAGAGAGAGAGACAGAGAGAGAGAAAAGTACTGTGTCCAAAGGACAGAGAGGCTCAGAGCACAAAACAAACAAAGGGGGATCTGAATGTACACACATGTAGGTGCAAACACACACACACACACACACAAAGCAGAATGGAGAGACACAAATACCCATCATGGCAGAACTCTTACACACACAAAATGGAGGACAAAGGTGTAAATACAGGTTCAAATCTAATCTAATATAGCAGCCACCATAGCCCACACAGCTGAGAAAGTTGGACTTCCTGCATTATTGAAAAGGCTAGGAGCCATGCAGCTGATGCAACAATGATGCCCAACCAAATGGGCATTGGAAGAAGTGGGGCAGCTTGTCCTTCTCCGTGCACTTTGCACTCATATAGTACAGTATGTTTACATTCACAACTTCATCCACTTATTGTTGTAGCTCCATCAAGCTTTTTAACAAGACTATTGCCCTTGTTTGAGCATGCATGCATGGGAGTGGAATGTGGAATGTGGGAAAGTGGAAAATCACACCCTCCAGAGGAGTATGTTCAGTGGCAGACTCCTGTCCCTGAAAGGCTGAGAAGGTCTTTTGTCCCATGGTACATACAGCTCTACAACACCACACAGAGGAGGAGTGAGATAGACTGGTGTGCTTGATTCTACATTGTACAGTGACCCCATGTCCTATGCCTTGACCTCACCTGGCCTACTCTTTACTTTACTTTTCTTTGTTACTTACTCAAGCCAAGACTGGACTGGACTCATACTGGCTGACTCATACTGCCCCCCCCCCGTATTCTATTAGAACTTTTTACTCTTTTTATAATATCAAGGACTGCTTTCTGTGACAATTCCTAGTTGTAAAGGTTTCATTGTGATTTAATTCCTTATGAGTACAGTCATGAGAATGTATAAACAGTGATGAATACTACTGTCATTAGTTTTACATAGTGACTGCATTATAATAATTTATGAATGCATTTATAATGCTTTATGAATACTGGGTTCATAGAAGTTTTTCTTTTTTGCATCAATGCATTTTGCATGTTTAAAGGTTAAACATGCTCAAAACCAATGATACGATAGCATTTCACAATGCCACGATACTCTGCAGGAAATGGAGCGTATAAGCTCAGATTAATGCATGAAATGTTTTATTTGTCAACAAATAACCTAACAAATACATTTCGCCTTCATGACCCTAATTCACACAACTAATATAAGGTCTGTGAGATATACAGATATATACCTTGGAAGAAGGGGCAGGGTGCACAGTCCAGTTTCAGTCCGATTGAACATTTACAGTCACATTATCAATTATGTATGTTAGCTGAAATATGGAGAACCCATAGGTTGACACATTGATAGAGTTAATATACACTCCAGATTCTATAGAAAAGCTGAACAACATCTCAGCTACATTTTTCAGTGAAGTGGATAAGAACAATATGAACTCCATGTAGAATAAAAGATTATTTCCATGTATTTTGTTGAGTAGACTTAGGCACGCTCAAAGGTTTTGTATTCACACATGAAGAGGGGCTGATTGTTTTCCAAGGGCATACAGACGGTTACCTCTTTTGTCCCTTCCTCTATAGTTTAGGAGCAAGTTGGTATTGACAAAAGAAGTCCTAGAACTCAACAGTATTGTTGTCAGAGTCCACATAATGACACAGTTGTTGCGTTTAAAATTACAGGCAATGGAACCATGGACACTCAAACTCATTCAAGTTTGATTCAGTCTGTCTGCCCCTGTTGGAAAGCACTTTGGAGCTTCGAAACTGAACCACAAGCAGCTCCCCATTTGACATCAAATAGTTTTTCACAAGACTAGGGTGGACAAGGGTGAACTATGTTCGTTTTCAGCCTGGAGGATCAACATGTGTACATGACCATTATTTTACGGCAATCTTTCAGTAAGAAAAACTCAACCTTTGCAATGTCCCACTGCACATTTGTAGGAATAGACAGTTATGAACATGAACTTTATCATTTTCCAAATCACTGGCCTGGCATTATTTTACTCTTGGCTTCCCGTGTGGTTCTGAAAAAAAAAAAAAAACAGATTAGCAACTACACAACTTAAGGCCCTAAAGGTTTCTATATGCTATATGCTCGTGCACTATTGGTCAGTCATTACATTGGTTTGTGAGTTTTAGACATTTACCATTTAACTGACCATACATTAAGATATAAGACCAACTCTGATAACATGATGTTGAGTTATTTTGATTTTTTTTTTTCCAGCTTGTTCAAAAAAAATTGTTTTGGTCAACATGGTTTTCACCTGACAATGGACACTGAACAGTTTGGATTTAACAAAAGACTGAAACAAACGAAGAATTTATGCATTTTGTATGTTTTCAGGTTAAACATGCCCATCACCCAGGCTAAGATAGAGTTTCATGATTCCACAATGCTCTGCAGCAAATGGAGCACATCCACTTGCATCCTCCCTGACACTGCCCCATTTATGCACAGGATAGGCTGACAAACAGATGTAATTTGACTACATGTCATAGAAGCAATATTTCTATGTCTGTGACAATAAAAAATCCCTGAATCTTTAAAAGTGCAGCAAAATTATTTATGAAACAAATGGAATGAGTAAACATAAGGTACATTACCATTAATTACTGTGGAGCATGAGAAAAATATATTGTGGGGGATATTATCTGTAAATAAGTGACAGTTATACAGGTGCAGTCATACAAAAAGAAAGTGAGGTGAGCCGAGAAACTTTGCGTTTAAAGAGATTGAGGAGTGCCAGGTTTCATTTTTCCAGTCAGAGAAAAAAGAAAAGAGTCAAATGACCGGTCCTGAATGCTCTTCAAATAATACATGAATGAACATAGCTTTTTACTCCGTGTTTCATCAAAAGTATAAACAGTCTACTACTAGGGAAAAGTTTTTGCTGCACACCATCCATGGGCACGTTCACCTATACAATACCTCTAAGAATGTACTATAAAACCGTTTTCATCCCTGTGGCAACAAAACCATATACTATCCATGCATGATGTAGAGTTTGTATGGCAGGCTATGTGGGAGCACCAGACTCATCTATCAGTGTCTGCATTTGTGTCTATCTTAGCTGTGGCAGCAGGCCTGTGTTGTCCTGGCGGAAACACTACCATACTGGGCATGGCATGTAGAATGATTTTTACATAATAAGTCAGCTTTAGTTCATTCTTATTGCCTGTCACTTTTCTCTTTGTCCATCAAATGAAATGAGAACACTGTGAGAAAAAAAATATGCTCACAGGCACCTTTAAATGCTAAATGTTAAATGTTGCATGTTGACATTGTAGCCTATAAGATGGCGTGAATTAGATAATGTGGAAATAGAAGTAATTTTTCAGAGTCATTTTTCCAGATGTGCCCACTGGGGAAAGTCTCCTGCCTCCCTCTGTCTATACTTCTATGGCCCAGTGCCCTGCTCCTCCTTGTTTTTGTGCCAGGTCTTATTTCCCTGGGGGAGGTGTGTGGGAGACTGAATTAACTGCATTCTTCTGCCCTTTCGTTGGGTGAGAGGGTGAAACTCCCTACACTCCCAGACAGATGTTCCACACCCAAGAGACAAACACCAGCAACAGGCGCTGTCTACACAAGCATTTGGAAGAACTGTTTCCAGCACTGTGCTGTGTGCAGTGTGTATGTTTGCAGTAAATTACATATATAGACATATAGCATTCTTTTTTGCAGTAAAAGTGATGTGAGGCTTTTTATATGCTCTAGAAGGACGTTGTATTTTCAATGAATTCTGCCCCAACAATGTAACATGGCAAATCAAAAGATTAGCCCAGAGAACTGACTTGAGGAGATATGTAAAGTTAATGAAGGAAGAAGACCTTGTAAAGACCCTGCTCAGGCAAGTTTTGCAGCCAGTACAAAGACGGGGTTTGACCTTAGATCTGCTTTCTTATGTGAGGCAAATATTTCTTATTCTTTGAATGTAGGCCACAACATACAAAACTGCATACTTGATAGTTCCCAATAATCCGGTTGCTGTTGTTGTTGTTGTTGTTGTTGTTGCTGTTGTTGTATGGTATTCCATTTCATCAAGGTTTTGGTTGGGAGGAATATCATCAATGGTTGGAACTATGTAGTGAGGCACAGTAGCAATTCACATGTGAAAAGACTTATTAATTTAAAAAAGTGACAAACAGACAAAGTAGCATTCAAAAGAGAGTAGAATGCTTCTGTGTACACCTGGTGCATCAGCAATGGGACCACAGTCTTGAAAATACCAGAGCAATACAGAACTTACATTTTAATTAGAGGGCAGGTTTTGATTTTTACACTTAAATCCCTGAGCCCATTGTTTATGATGAAATACAGTGGTTAAGATTCACATTTCGACAAATGCCTTTGTTTTAAAAATGTTCAATTGTGTGGATAGGTGCAGAGTCTTTCCAAAACACATTAAACTTTCATTTGTAAAGACATGAGACTCAGTGTGAGCGGTCAGTCATGTTCACTGATATGCTGATGGTGTGCAACAAAAGAAAAAGGAACTAACATTTCAACATTACCATATCTTCATCATAGTCCAGTCTCTGTTGTGATCATACATTTGCCATTATGGATTGAGTCATGAGTCTACGAATTCAGTAGATCCCCACACCCTTTTCTGCATACTCAAACCCAACTCATAGCCATATAATTCTAACAACTATTGCAGGCCACCTTTGCAAAAAAAAGCATAAAATAATCAATTAGGAGTGTGACATTTGCCAAAACATGTTGCCCGTTTCTCACCACCGTGATAGTCATGCCATGGACGCATTAATCTGGGCTTGGGAAAAGGTCAGTGGGCACTGGCTCAGTTCAAGGCTGCGGCGGTTTATAGGGCTAACCTATAAAGCTTTACAGCGGAGGCACTGCTTACCGCGGGCCATCTTTAATTCATGAAAGTCAAACTGAAGAGGAGGAGGATAAAGAGTCAGGGGTGAGAGGAGAGGAGAGGGGAGGACTGTGGTTGAGGAGGTGTTGAGAGGTGGGGAGCATCATGTTTGGAGAGGTATTGCAGTACAATAGCTTCTCTGACTGGTGGAGAGTTCAGGAAAACAGAAGTGGAAGGCATCTTGATAACTGAACTAGTCTCAGGGTGTTTATGGTCAATGTGTTGAGTGTGATCTGATTAGAGGTGCCGCGGACACATGCATTTTTTGAAACTTTTGTTGATGCAACTGAGAATGTGTTTTTAAAAGCAAATTTATGTTGGTTTCTGTGGTTTTTTTTGTTTGGCTGCTCTTTGCTTTTACGTTTAATTTATTCATTTATTTAATAAAAAAATATTTATAGATAGATCTAAATCGCGATTTTTAAAGCACTAAAAAGGCTCAACATAGCATGCCACTGCAATTGCAGTATTATCAGAGAAGTTGCATTGAGACCATTGTTGGCGTACACAGAAGAAGTTTGTAAACAGAGCACTGAAAATGGCATTCATCCTTTTACTGCCTGTAGTTACATCAACGCTACGTTCTTTTCCTGCAAGAAGGCAGCAACAGAAAGATGAGAAAAGGTAAAGTACTCTGTTCACAAACTTTCTTTTTAATAAACTTTGTGTGCACCCATAATGTTCTCAGTGCTCGAGTTCATGGGTCAAAGTGTCATGGTACGTCTAGCTTTCTTAGTGTTTTTTAAAAAAAGATGATTTAAATGCATTTGGCCAAGTATCCAAGACACACTCATTGAAAGCCATTTGGCTGCATACACACTACTGCAAACAGCGGTAGCTACCGGGGTTAGGGTTACCAGGGTGTATTGCTAGTTCTGTATCAGGGGCCGGAGACACTGTGGGATTTAATTCAACCTGCTGAATTCAATCAAAACTGGCTTGAAAACTGGCTTCACTGTAATCCTGTAAATGTCACAAAAACAGATGAATGGAGAAAGAAAGAAACACAAAAGGAAGAAAGAAAAGATAAGAGAAAAGAATAGAGAGGAAAGGGTGAAAAAGATAGAGTGTGAAAGAGAACATGACACCAAAGGGGTAGTAAGGCATAGTGGTGACAGAGCTGCTCCATGCATATTGATGACAGCAGTCATGGTGCACACCTTTTGATTGAACAGCTCTTGGATGGAAAGCGGCAGATAACTTTTCATGCTACACTATCAATCAGGTGAAGACAGACAGGCCTCATCTCACTTGTCAATTAACCAAAGCGGGCACAGAGACAACAACTTATTTTATTTTCCTTCTTCTTCAAACTTTGTATTTGTTCAAAAACTGCAGCAGAATGGTAGGGCTTTGAAGGCCACGCTTTAATGAGAAGCAATTGTGGAGGCAATTTCCAGCAGAAATTCTCAAACTGCTGGAGTTGCCAAGCTGGATTGCTCTTTACAAAAGAACTCTCTGTACTCTTAGAAATGTCTGTGTGCCAAAGTCACATAACATGTACCGTTGGTCTGGTTGAATGGAAGCCCATCACTTAAAGCATGCCATTCTACTCTGAATCGTACAAGAATATGGTGCAACAGTGCAGGTTCTTTTTTACTGGGGTGCGTGTGAGTGTGTGTGTGTGTGTGTGTGTGAGAGAGAGAGAGAGAGAGAGTTTGCGCCTTGTGTATGTATGTTGATGCGCAAGACTTTAAAGCCATAGTTCAGAGTAATTCCAATCACAGCCCTGTTGCTGAGCGCTAGGGGTAGGAAAGAGAGTGAAAAAATTTGAAACAGCATAGATCAAATAGCAGACCGGCAGCTAATGCTAACTGACTGATACGGTGCGCAATGAAAGTGAAAGTGAGCAGATGGTGCCATTCAGTTAGCATAAGGTGTGCATTCGCAATTCGGTCTATGTTGTAAAAGAAATCTTAGCCTCATGAACCAGACTCTTTCACGTCATTTCACTTTGTGCAAGGAGTCCGGAACCTCTCAGTAGATATACGTTAGCTTCTTGATAGGCAGATACTTTCTGTGAACTTTAAAAGTATTGGGCATGTCTTCAACCATTCACAACTGTTTGGTCGTGACATTGCACTCTCTTTGTTTGCCGATTGGTCCATAGAGTCTTTTAACAGAGGAAACCTAAGCCTTTGGATTGGCACATGACGATAGCAAAATGTTATACTGAGCAGAAGCACTAGATGGTGCTAGTCTGGCTACAAAATTCTTTCCTGTGGACATCATGGAAGCTTTATTACCTTTATCATACTTGAATGTGTGTGAGTGTTTGTGTCTTATGCATCTATTTACCTGGAAACACATCTATGGGTCAAGAGCTCACTGAGAGATTTCAAATACAATAAAATCAAGGCCATTAATACAGTCAAGGCCAGGAAGTTTACCTTAAGCAAGGTCTAATTCTGTTTTCACGAGGTTCAGGTAAGATTATTTGCAAATGTATGCTATATCTAGCCAGGCTAGCGCCACCTAATGCTTCTGCTCTATTTCTCATAAAGCTACACCGCTGTGTCAGGGATCTATCTGAAGGCTTAGGTTTCCATTGACTCTGGGCTATCCGAACAGTGAATAGAGGGAGGGCTAAAAGCAATGACTTTGAACTCAAGTGGTGCATTTTGGCATGTAACAAACTCGACCAAGCAGTAGCGATTGGTTGAAACAGAAAATATCTGCCCACCAGGAAGCAAACATATCCCAGTGGATTGGTTTCAGACGCTTTGCACAAAGTGAAATGATATGAAAGTGCATCAGGCTATGCTATACCAGCCCAACCCATCACTCTTAAGCTCTCCTACCCAGCCCATTTGCTGCGTATTCTCATTAGATAAGTCATCAGATATGTTGGAGTTCTTACTGTACTCTACTGTTATTTCTTACTTGTAACTGTAACAACAATTGTTATAAATCTTGAACTTCAAATTTTTGGCTTTGTTTTCTATCAAATCCACGCTTTTGCTGTGTCTGACCTTTTGAACAAAAATGTATGTAACTGTTTTTTAAAAGCATGACTTCAGAATTGGAACGAGATGCCTCTCAACACTCACTGACTGACCTATTCTTGTCTTTTTAAAAATACATAATATTTGCGAATAAAATATGTTAACACAGGACAGCAGGAAAAAATTCTAAAATAAAGCAGAATCCCGGGAAAAAATTGGAGGGTTGACAGATAAGGATAGGTGGCCTGCAAAGCACACTTTCACTGCTACTGTCATTAGTAACTCTACTAGATGTGCTAACTGTAGGAGAGCAGACACAAATGGAAGGTCATCAGCCCAAGGCAATGTGGTACACCTTCATCATGCTGAAGAACAGCATTGACAAAGTGTTGTCAGACCCTGAATTCTTATTCTTACTCAACAGGAAGACTTCTAGCTTCCATGAATATGTATATACTTGTGTTTGTGTGTGTTGCCAAGGTCAAGCTCATTTCACCATGCCTGTGTTATGGGTGGGCGCTGTGTATGAAATCTGTGTGTGGTGCTGTGAATAGTCAGAGTGACTACATAGAGGCAACAAAAGAGATCCATCCACTACGGATGAAAATATGAAAATACATAAAGCTAACATGTCATGTGATGACCTTTTGCAGAAATGTCCAGTTCAACTTGCTAAATGCTTTACACTAGAGTTCATGCCAATTTAATGAAGTAAACTTGTTGAAAACTCAACTTTTCTTTTGACTTCCTTTGGAGTACTTTCATAGCCCTGTTGTACAAACACACCAAGTGCTGTCTGTGGAAGGAGGATAAGAAAGGATTTGACAAAAATGTTAATTAAACTAAAAATTAAACTACTCAGTTAGCGTTAGTTACCAATAAACTATTTGGTATAAATTGCATCATTCATCTTCCTACCAACAGCATTCAGCAAGTTTGAACAACAAGGGTATGGTTGGAAATACTCCAGACTATCATTTTAAGTGTAAATGGATGAGGTTTATTTGCAGATAGTGCTAAAGTAATTGAAATGAATAGTTTTAATGCCAACAAGATTACAGAGCTCATAGATCTCAAAACTTTGCTAATTAATGAAAACACAATGCTATTGCAATCAACGTTAACATGAATGCTCTCTGTCAAGACTTATCAGCACATTGAGAAGCAATACTGTACGTTTTCAACTGACCTCTCCCTTGAGCAACAATGGGTATAAATGTGTTTCTCTGCTTGGGTTTGTCACTATTCGGTTGAACAACAATGGCAGGAAAGAACAAGGACGTTACAGTTTTGTTATTCAAAAGAATGAGATAACATACATGAAAACTCTCAAAGGACAAATTGGTCTGGCCATATTCTCAAAAGAGGCTTTTCAAAATAATGTCTGTCGTGGGTTTCTAAATTGTGGTGAATAGGTGTGCAGCTGGCCTCAAATACACACAAACCCCAATCCCTTCCCAACTGCACTATATGCACTTTATCCGCCCTCCTCACCCCTGCCCTTCACTGGACTGCCACCCCCTTCCCCAAACAGATACAATTTCATTGCATTTCTTACACCCAGTAATTACATGTACGTGTCAGTGAAAATGTCCTTGTAACCTTGTATACGTTATAAGTCAACATTTTTTGCCTTTGGGGTTATCACATGCATATCAACCCAACCACAATGTGTAAAGGGGGGCATAAGGTATTTATAGATCCCATAGGACTTCTGAAAGTAGAGATTGGACTTCATATGGTCACTGCCTCAAAGTACCCGCAGTTCAACAATAGCTTGCTGTCCTAGTTATGTCCATATCAAGACAGTTGTTGTACCCACTGAACCTTTTGTACCTACGGACCTGACGTTAGTCCATTCAAACAGAGCTAGAACATCTAAGACAAACCTGTCAAGAAGGCACCTTGTGCTACATGTTCTCAAACTTTTCTTTAACTTTTACACAACTTTACTTCTCAGAGACAGAAGAAGATTGACATGTTTTTGACTGTGTTTTAGAATCAAACACATAAATTCTATAACACTTTGAAAGCTGACACTTAGAGGATTATAGGGACATTTGTGGGACATATGTAAGTATATACATATATGCATATGTAAGTCTTACAACAAGTTAATATCAGAGCTTAGACATATTCCCACCACCCTCTTCTCTCTTTCTCTCTCTTTCTCTCATGCTTTCTATTATGTGCACACACAGAGACAGACAACTACCCATCTACTCATTCTCTCTCTCTCTCTCACACACACTCACCCTGACCCTCATCTCCTCTTCAAACTGTTATGTGCTGCACAGTGAAGAGAGGTATAGTGGTATGTGTCTGTGGATGTGAGAGTGAGTCTCTCTCACTCTCTCTCTAACACTTTATTTGAAGGGGTCTATATAAGGGTGACATAAGCTTGTTATAAACATGACATGCTGTGTATCATAAACGTTAATGCCACTTAATGACAAGTCATAAACATGAATTAAGTGTCATTAATGTTTATAATAGGCTTGTGTAACTCATAAGTAGATTCTTTCAAATAAAGTGCCACCAATTATTATTTGACTCATGTCTAATTTAAACAGCAGCCCATTAACTAGATAGTGGGGAAAACAATTGATGAGGATGAAAAAAGAGCAAGCACCTTGTGTGTGTGTGTGTGTGTGTGTGTGCGCCCATGTGAGTATGTCAGTGCATGGGACTGTCAGTAAGTTATGATGGGCATCTTTATACATACAAATAAGTTTAGAGATGGGAACTCATTCATGCTCCTTCTAATGCAGTTATTGTCAAATAGGGCAACTCATGCATGCATGCACAAACACACACACAGACTGGTCATAATCTCTCAATTTGCCTCCACTTTCTATGGACAGGCACTGTAGATGATTTGAGAACTGATTGCTTATTTCAGCAGTGATGGTAGAGCATGGCACCATTTTGGGTTTCACAATTAGGATAAGAGCCTAAAAATGCATCCTAAATATCATATGCTCCTGACCTACAATTTAGCTATATGAGTATATACAGGTCAGCTACATAAGATAGGAAAGGAAGGACTTTTATTGATCCCACAGTGGAGAAATGTAGTTGTATCCAGTAGGCATACTGGATGCATACATATTTAATCACATAGTGATCATAACATCATCATCTACATCAGACATGCTGTGAGGCCATTTCCATGTCAACACAACCATCCAATCATCCCATCCGTACCCACATACATCTATCCCTGCTCATTCTCACACACATACTGCTTTGAGTGGACACACAAAACAGACAGTTTTCAGTAGAGATAAAGTACTTCATGACATTGGTGTTACACAGTCTGATGGCTTCTTTTTCACATGAAGGATGGATTTTCCACCCAATGACTTATTATGAATTACTATGATGAGTTAAAGCATCAATTTGAGGATGAAAATGCCTGATGTGTGTTTGTACTTCATAGGGATCAATAATGTAGAATCTCAACAGAAAATTCAACCAAGCAATGGTGTAAGTAAGCAATAAGCCACAAGAGTTATGGGTTATGCCGGTTTTCCCACAGCTATGGGGAGGGACAACACATTCACTTTTGAATGGTGCAGTAATATAGAGGGAAATGAGGCCTGAGCTGTAGTATATCGTGGATTTTGGGGGTGGGTGATATTGCAAAAAAATTGATAATTTCCAATACTGACTGCTATCATTTTTTTCTCACAATTAGGGATGGGCAAGCAAAATCAAAATTGTGTTTACAATTGATTGGATTTGGCAGAATTAAATGACAACACATGTGATAGCGTTCTTGTAAAGAGCAATACATAAACACACATCGTGAAATGCACAGACTACATTGTGAAATGCAGAATCTATAGAAAAAGATCACAATTAATCACATTCAACAAGATTAATTTGCATGTGCATGATCATTGTTGAACAACAGTTATGAATTGAGGCTCGGTTGATTATGCTATTAATTAACCAGTCCTAATTGTAACATACAGTTTTGTTATATGTTTGCCCTGACTGTGAAACTAGTAACTACCCTGTTAAGAAATTGGGAGTGGCAGGCCTATTACTACTCTGGGGTGTGGTGCCCAAAAACAACATTGCTAACTTCCTTAGCAAATTTGTTGTTGTTGTTGTTTTCCCAACAGCATCTTTCATACTAAGCAACCATCAATGTTGACAACCTTGTTAGTCAGATGCATCTTTATACAACACAGGTGTCTTCCAAAAGAACAGTTTAGACTATCCATCGAAAGCTGGATCATTAAGTTCCATAATTCAGGGTGCGTGGGGTCAGCAACCTTTTTAACATGTTGTACTAATAAGAAATGGTCTTGTTCATTTGTGTGCCAACCAACAGGCCAATAACATAATTATGGGGCCGCATTTCCAACATGGAAATATGTTGAATTCTTGCATGCAAAGCAGCACAGGAACATGGTGATCTCATAAAAAAAAAAAAAAGATAAAAAAATAAAAACGCTAAATGCTGACTTGCATAATAAGCGCAATCACTCATTTCGGGTTTGTGCAAATGTCTGTGACTAAAAACATTCTCACTGCTTCTCTCATCTCTCATCAACAGTTAGGAATTGGGTACCCTTCAGTAGGCCTACCTTTCTCTGTCCTTAAAAATTATTGCAACTAGAAAACTTACTGAAAGGAAACATTTTAAGAGCCGATGGTGGTTCTGTTCATTTGGCTCATTTTTGTTAGGTGAACTGGTTCAAAGCCTTGGATTCTGAACACTCCTACATCTGATTGACTTGTCATTTTGTGTTCTGTCTGATAAGGATGATGGAAATTTCAAATGGAAGATACAAAAAAAAAAAAAAACAAGCACACAGCACTTGTACCCATAGGCTAATATCCAAGAGGGATATGTCCGAATCCCTGAACCATCGGGGCAACTGCTGAAAAAAAAAAAAAAAAAAAAAAAAAAAAAAAAAAAAAAAAAAAAAAAAAAAAAAAAAAAAAAAAAAAAAAAAAAAAAAAAAAAAAAAAAAAAAAAAAATTGAAAACATCGGGGCAAATGTGAAGGAGGGCCACTTTCTAGACACAGTCGTGAGTCGGTCGTTGTCTGCATTGTAATATTATCATACTACCATTGTTTAGCAAACATTTGTAGAAATGCACCCCTGATCTGTTGTCTGTGGGTACAGCCCAACAAAGTGAAAAACATTGTGGGTAATTTTTACCTTCTGGAAGGCTTTTGGACCTCGTGCGAAAAACACTTTTACGCGGTGGATAGAAGTCATTTTTTTTTTTTTTTTTTTTTTTTTTTTTTTTTTTTTTTTTTTTTGTTTTTTTTTTTTTTTTTTTGATAGAAACGTCAGAATTGTTACATATGTCCCTTGGGTGATCCTAAGACATCCTAGAAGGGGTGGCCAAAAAAATTTCAAACAGGAAGTGAGTTCTTGAAGAAATTCAAAATGGCCGACCATACAATTAGCAGCTGATTCAAAACACACCACAAACAACCTCATAAAAACATGAAATTTGGTATATATGCTCTTTGGGAGACCTTAAGGCATCATGGAAAATTTATCTCAGATATCTCAACCAGGAAGTGAGTTTTTGAAGAAATTCAAAATGGCCAACCATATAATTAGCAGCTGATTCCAAGCCCATCAAAATGCATCACAACCATCTCTATAAAAGCATGAAATGTGGAGTATATACTCTTTTGGAGACCTCAAGACATCCTGGAAAATATGTCTCAAAAATCTTGAAAAGGAAGTGAGCTTATGAAGAAATTCAAAATGGCCTCCCATACACTTTGCTGATTCAAAACCCGCCAAAACCGACCTCATAGAAGCATGAAATTGGGAGTATATACTCTTTGTGTGACCTTGAGACATCCTGGAGAATGAGTCCCAAAAATCTGAAACAGGATGTGAGTTTTTGAAGCAATCAGAAATGGCCACCCATACTATTGGACGCTAATTGACAGCCCACCAAAAAAAAGATGATATCGGGACGGGAAAGATGATATCATGCACTTGAAACAGACAACTACAACTATACACAAGCCATAAACAATTAAATGTATCTATTCACATGTTCCAGCACATTGGCATATTGCTGTACATGGTAACATTCTTGCATTTACACTTTCGAGAGCAGAGAGGTTCCATTTTGCAGCCACATTTAAGCAGTTCTCTACATACTTTGGCTGCCTCAGGTAAAAGTGTCCAAAAAGGTGTCCAAGATTCATCTATTTTGGTCCATCCATATTTGTCTGGAGAAGGCACTGACTGAATATCCTGCATCCTTTTGGACTAAATGCTGGCTTGGTACACTGCTCGATTAGAATGCTGTAGCAGTGCAGCCTGTGTGGGAGGGATATTTCCATTGACAAAAATTTTTGAGAAAACAAGTCCTACCTGAGATCATTGACTTTTTCCAGGTTAGTTGTCTTATCATAAAGAACACATGTGTACCTCTCTTATATCCCAAAAGTGTTTGATTCCAGGCTAAGCTGTTGAAAAGGACATGCAGTCATAGCACTGAAAGCATCTGTTACCTCTGGAAATGATTTCCATGCAGCCCATGCTGTCTTTTTGCCTTTGCCCTGAAATTGAGAGGTGGTATCACAACCTGTGAACACATGGAAACCTGGTAGAGCCAAACATGTATCATTCCCCAAGGTTTTGAAAATACTATTGATGTGTATTTCTTGAAAGTTTTGCCCCAAAAGCTACCCACATATCAACACATCAGTAGTTGTTCGTATCAGTAGTAGTCAAGAAGCTGTCCACAAACCCCAAGAAGATTCATTACAATGTCTGTATCTACTGTCCGTACTACAATTCTCTGCACACCATTTTTCAGAGCATCGGTTATATGCAGGCATACTCTTGTGTCTGCCTCCTCATGGTCACACTCTGGCACTGAAGTGGATTGACCAGATAAGACAACATGTCTACCTTTGGTAGCATATACCTGCTTTCCTTGCTCAAATGTTGCTGACTTGATGCTCTCAGCTAACATTTGAAAGAGTTCCTCCTTCTTCTTTGAGTCCTTCAGAAAATCAGAGAACTTGCGGGGAAGCTTAGTCGTTGCACCTACTTTCTGACGGATGCCTTGACCCCTCTTTTGCCGTGTTGATTCTTTAAGACTATTGTCTTTATACACATCCCAAACCATGTCAAGCCTGTTGCATGTCTTGAGCTGTTGCTTTATCCATGGCAGAATGACCTCACTGGCATACTCACCAAAGGTGGATGCCTTATCAACAGGTAAAGAATGCACAATTGTACCCAGTGCAGTCCTTGAGCCCATTAATTTGCAGCAGGCTTACTAGCATGGATAGTAAATCCCATGGGAGCTAGCATGTCCCTTAAAGCATCAAGAGGGGTTTACCCATAACACTGCTATACCTGCTAGCTACCATTACACACATTTTTGATCCAATGTATCCATTCTGTTAATCTGTTTGTATTATTTTTGATAAATAAACAACAATTTAGAATTTCCTCAGTTATAAATAGACCAATGAATTTGCACATTTATAGGCTGTGTGTGTGTGTGTGTGTGTGTGTGGAGGGGGGTGAATGGTTGGGGGGGTGTTTGGAGTTTAGTGGGTTATTGCAGTAACTAAAAGTCATCATGGCATCATAATTTTCAGGGTAGCATACATAGTCTATATTGGCTAATGCTAATGCTAACATTGTGTCACAGGCTAGACACGACTTGATATTTCAAACAAGGGGGATTTATTTTCAAAAGGAGAAAACAACCAAGGTCAACATCCACTACATATAGCGGAGGACAAGGAAATAACTGTAACGCTCAGAAGTGTAAGGTGAAACAAAACGCAAACAGGCAACAGGGACATACAAGGTCCAAACTTAAAGCACATGATCTAAATTAGGAGTTTAACAATACCAAACACGATGGAGTTCAGGAACGCGGGGAGACCGGTGAATCTCTGGAGACAAAGAAACAAACGGCTGACTCGGAACATATCCTGGGGATGAATGACAAGACATCAGGGAATCAGGGAGAAACACTTGAATACGTGGAGACCAGGTGAAACCAATCAATACTCAGATGAAGGTGAGCATGCACCAGGAAGTGGCTGTGAACGGGGAAACGAGCAGTGAGTTTGGGAGGCAGAGTGAGGGGGCGTGGTCGTGGCCAGGTCTGATGCAGACCTGACACATTGGCATAATATTATGTCAATGAATTGTGTTCCAATTTAAGGCTTCATCTCTGCTCATTTGAACATTTTATTCATAAACTACTCTTTGAAAGGTACAGATAAGATAAGATAAATATATGTATGTATTTTACAAATAATTCCCCACTCAAATGAAGATTTATTTGAAAAGTCCTCTCATTTCGACTGCTTTTTTTTTGCATTTTTCCCCTTTAAAGCTGTATAAAGCTATAAAACATTATTTTATGTATTAAATTGCACATAGTAATTGATGGCAGTATATATACATCACATGCAAAAAAACAAAATGGCAGAAGCTATAAACCATTTTGTTATTCTTGGGTCGTTTTTTGCAGCCATCTTGGATTTTCCCTTTTAAAATGACCTTAATGGACTGAAAATTTTGGGCACCCCTTCGGAAATGATGAGATACATCCTAAAGAGTATCTATACCAACTTTGGTGCTTCTATCCAGCGCGTAACGATTTGACCCTTTTTTGTTGATAACTCCCCCTACTAATTTTCCAAAAGTTCACAATAGTGACAACCAACATGTTCACTCAAGACACTACTGAACAAAGTTGACATACTGCTGTGGTATACATTAACAGTAAACACCTTAAACATTATGTGTACCAAAAATCTTGGTGATATGTTTATATTAATATATTTTTTTAAGCTTTTGTTTAAGCTTTGACAATTAGCGACAATTAGATTGTGACAGATTACACTACACACTTGATAATGCACATTTCATTTAAACACTTCAGTGTCTCCATTTTTGCTCTACATGATTCAGTAGCATTTAGATTTAGAAGTTCACTATTGTGTCCGCTGGATTTAAACAGGTCAAGTTACACTGCAGTTAGTAGCTGTATCAAAATATTACCATATCACCAGTATCACCATTTGATAACATTGCAATCATATAACTTGATATGTGTATGCTGGAATTTAACCTCCTCCACAGCTGCTTCTTTGTCACATGGAATAAAATATATTTGCACCGTTATCACTTTGTTAAAATTGACTCTTTTGGCCATTGCTGTGGGCCTGCTGCAATGCCTAAGCTGTTTGAGTGCAGTGATAGCTGTTTGAGTGGTAAACTGTACACTAGATTTTGTCTTTATTTCTAAGGCCAGCTTTATCAACATTAAAGTCTGTGATACCTGTGTGGTAACAGTAGGTAAATGTTTGTTATTTGTTACATTAGAAACATATGGTTTCCAATAACTTTTCTCGAGTTATTGTTAATGTCCCTGCCATTTAAATTAGACAAACATTTTACTTACAATGGACCTCACACATAGGGCTGAGGAGGTGTTAAATTTAAGACTTAGCTTTGTGTTACTTTGAAATTTATTTGCATCTCTGATATAGTGTCAATTTACATTAGAAGTAAACTAAGATGGAACTTACATTCAGCTGGTGTAACTGGCTTAAGATCATTGATGGACAGAGCAACATGATGAGTTGATAAATACAACAGACTATGTACAACAGGCAACAACGGATGTACAACAGGCTGCTGAACGTGTAAGTAATATGTTTATTAAGCTATTATTATTATTACTATTAATATATGTTTTTAAGTTACTTTATGATGAATACGTGACTTGCCTAATGAAAGTTGTGTATTGAGAAAGTAGTCCCATTCTCTGGTGCTTCTGGACTGTCAGTCGTACACTTATTGCCCATGGACAGACCTTTACCTCTGTCAGTTTGATTGTCCAGGTAGGGATGTGGTGATAGCGCAAGCTTAGGATAGGAAAGCCATTTCGCATGATATATAAACCCCCACTGAAAAAAAAATGAGCAGAGAAGTATAAATCTCTCCCTGCCCGTTGTTTCGTGATGCCATTTGCCGCTTGCTCAGTGACACGTCAACAAAGAGGTGCTGGCTTGACCTTTGCGTTTTCGGTGAAGGTCGCCACCTCTGTCTAAGCTGGCATTTCACTTTTCTCATTCAACTCCCACAATGCTTCTCGGAGGGAGACAGAGAAAAGCAAAAGGTGGATAGACTACCATAGTCTTCCTGTTCTTTCACACTGAGGCCTTTTAGGGTTCATTGTAAAGAATTTTAGGTGCAAAGTGTATTTTAACAGACCATACTCTAAGGACACTTAAAGTATAAGTACACCTCCAGCTTATTTAGAATGATGTACAAATATAATTAGAACTGAAGGCACAAGTAGGAGCAAGTGAACCCTTTGACCCAGATATCTGCAGCATCCATACCTCATTTATAGTGCAGCTATCTGTTAAAGTGTCCATTCCGCCAACAGAATGATTCAGTTGCACACCTGCAGTTACTGAGTTCAAACAAAATAAGGCCGTTATCAGTCATCATTATGTTTATGATGTAATTTTCTACGAATAGTTCTACTTTGTGGGAATTATATGAGTCATGTCTTTATCCCACTCCTATGCTTTCAGCAGTGTCCTCACAACTTCATTCAGAAATCTAATTTAGTTCCTCACTCACACTGTTGGGTCTGGTACCCCAGTGAATGTTATTACAGTTAAAATATATATTCTAACTCAGTGGGAAAAACAATTACAAAAAAGATGAGTCAGCTCAATGCCTCCACATGCCACAGGAAAGTTCAAGCAACTTCGCTTGTAGATAATCTTTGCACTGTGCCTGTCATTTAAATTTAAGCCCCAAGTGCATTAATCTGCAACCTTCTGTCCACAGGTTCCAGGCCCTCTCTGTTGCAAGAAAGTCAATATCCTCTGTGGCAGAAGCTACAGGGACTGTGTTGGACCCTCACATTTTGTCTAGTAAAATACACTGCAATCAAATGGAGGTGCTGGGAAAGATGGCTAATGAATTTTTAAAGCGTTAATCTTGAAAAACAAGAGGCTGGATTCCACTGTGTAATAAAATAAGAGAACAATTAAAATGAAGGGGGGAAAGCATCTTCTGGCAGGATTGCAGAGAAGATAATTAATTGTTGGGAGATTGTACCAGCATGGAGGTGTCCAGTGAGACCTGCACCATAGATTATACAGCTGTTACCTTTTGAGTTAGCTCAATAAAAAAGCCCTTACCTCTTGGATTCCCCAATGCCCCCCCCTCGTTCTCACAAGCACCGACCCCATCCAAAACACACCTACCTGTGAGCCTAAGTGCTCTCCACAGGTCCAGGACAGCACAAGCAGATGCTTCAATCCAAAACACAACTGTAACACACATCTTGAAAATTGAAAAGAAAATTGGCTCAGCAAATACAAACAAATATCCCACAGCAGATCAACAGCAAAGCAAGTCAATCACTGCACCGCAGCATTTTGTCTGCTGTTCATTTCTATTCCTCTTGTTTGGTTGCAGCAGCCAGTCGTGCCTGGCTGCTCTTATCTCTGATGCTTTCTTGTCAGTTGGGGTATGCTGGGTTGTGTAGTGTACTGGAACTGATGGGGAGGTAACTGAAATAAAAGGGGTGTAGAATCTCTCCTGACAGTGCAAGAGCTGCAGCAGTGCAGTTGTGTGCCACTCCCTACCAATACAAAGCAGTCTAGCTGTGCAGGAAGACATGCAGAAGTAGGAGTTAAACAGATAAAAAGTGATGATGGATGAGAACATGAATATAGTGATGAATGAAGGAATGAAATGCATGGGTTCACCCAGGCTGGAGAGATTTATGGAGAGACTTCATAAACTCCTCCATTAGTAGCAAGTGATCGTAAAATACAGACAAAAAGCTCTGAGGACTTGTCACGTGATGTTTCTTCTAATTAACCTCAACAGCATCAGAGAGGCACAGATCTTAATGAAGTTGAAAGGGGTTTTGAGAGGGTGTGGGTTGGTTGGCCATTTTCTTTTGGTTTGTTTGTTTGTTTTATTCCTTATTGTTGATGTGGTTTTAAATTTTGATTGCTCCAATGTCCACAAACATATGTAACAAATTGTGCGCTGCTTGGTCTTTAATGCACAATTAAACGGGGCGAGCCAAGGGAGGAGGGGTGGGGGATGGTGAAGTACACAAAAGTTGCTGTGGGAACTGTGTTCCATACATCATCCTTTCACTGCTAATGGTTTGTAGGCAGCCCAGAGTTGCCCCGTGGTGCTTTTCAAAAATACTGGTAAACAAGCGCGGCCAAACTCCCGCCATCTCATTACCCACAATTCCCACTTCCTCTGGATGGGACTATAAATATGTGCTATCTCCAATGGACGAGCCTTGTGGTGTTGATGGTTGAGGTAGTGATATGAGTGTGTGTGTGTGTGTGTGTGTGTGTGTGTGTGTGTGTTTGTGTGTGTGTGTGTGCTTCAGGTTTCAGTTTTTCCCCCACGCCTTGGCAGTTGTGTGACAATGTGTGTCAGTCATTTGACGGAGGAGTCTGACACATTGACACGGCATATGTATATTTTTATGGCGACTTTTCCCCAGACTGTCATACCCATGCCCAGCCAATCACATTAAATACTGTGCAACGAAAGGAGAGAAAAAAGGAAGGCAGAGGGAGAGTTTGAGGAGAAAGAGAGGCTGGAAAAGGGAAGGACAGACAAACAGACAAACAAACAGGGTTTATAAACCTCCAGACACTGCCAGCAGACACATTACTGGAGCCGAGGCCCCCATATCTGCCTGGGAGCATTAAATTAACATCTATAATGTGGCATGCGGTGTGGCTCCGAGTGTTCTGTTTGGCCGCTGCCACCCAAGGAGGGAGGGCTGAAAGAGAAGGAAAAGGGTGGCGGCCAGACTCTCTTTGTAATTTGTTGTATTGTGTATTTTTATGCTTGAATGCATCCCAAAATAAGGAGGGATAATATGCTGCCAGGCATATCACATTTATTTAAGCCAACCCATGGATAGTACCACCAGTACTACCACCTCCTACATCCTCAGTTTCACTCTTTCTCTCTCTCACTCACACACTCATTCACTCACACATATACTGACACACAGACACGCTCTCTGCAATTTGTAGCCTAAAGCTCAAATGAAGTCTCAGTTACACAGAGAAACAGTGGGAGTGATCCCACTCATTTCCAGTCCTGCTTGTGGCAATTACACTCCTTTGTGATGGAGTCATCCATGTGCCATCTTCCGTTTCTTGTAAATCTTACATGGTACCCACTGGTTCCACTGTGTTTGTTGAAATTCTTTTTTTAACTTTAAACTCTTTTGCATTGTTTATCCAAGTATACATGTGTCTTCAAGTATGCCGGTATACATGTGTCTTCAAGTATACAGGTATACATGCGTCTTCATGTGAAACTATGTGTATTACTCTGTTGTATGTCAGATTCAACTCTGTTTGTACTGTTCAAATTAGTAAGAAAAATCATGTTAGGTTATGATGCTACATAAGAAATTATTTCTTAAAGGTCTATCGGAGTTCTTACAGGTAATAACCTAATGTTTCTCCTGTTAAAGTAGCCCTATAATACTAGTGTAAAAATTGACTAAATTGAGGAAAAAAAATGTAAATGCATGCACATACACGAAAAAACTTGGAGGCTATGTGACCCCACTGGACTGAAAAAGAATAGAAGACTTTATTATTTGTAGGCTACCCCCTCACTTGCACGCGGGCCACACACACACACACACACACACACGCCTTCACGACATTGCTGTGTGAGTGCCAGTGGCTGTCCATTTTTGTTTGTGTGTGCATCTGGCCGTATTTTGTATAAACACAAATGGAAGAGTGCGTGCGCAGGCGTGTGTCACTGCTATGTGTTGCCTGTCTCTGTCTGTCTGCCAGATTTGTAAGACATCATGTGGATGAATCAATGTTTCATCGTCCCCATGGTGGCTGTGCCAGTCTCACAGGCCGTAAATATTTCTCACGCTACAAAACGCCCCATGTGCTGCGGGCATCTGTGCCCAATCAATTACCCATAACCACCCTGCACCCCCCCCGACCATGCCCTCTTCCCCCGCCACCACACCAGCGCCCTCCATCCCCACATAAAGAGGAAGCACAGGGCTCTGCTCCAGCATCCTCCTGGATTATCCCCCAAAATAAATCTCCTTCTGGATTGGGGGCTTTTATGTTGACGAACCCCAGACCGGCCCTCATCATCTCTTTAGCCCTTGTGCTTTCTCTCTCTCTCTCTCTCTCTCTCTACATTGTCTATTTTTCCCCTATTAGCCACCCCCATACTTTATTATTCTGCATATCGTGATCAAGAATAGCTTCTTATTCCTAGGTGAATCAGGCTGGTGCTCATATGCTCTGCCTCTGAACGGGACCTCTGGTGTTTAGTCACAGGGGTAAGAGCAGCAAAAAGAAAAACTAGCTGCAACTTGTGAGAGTGACTAACAGCAAGCCATCTGGAACTGAACAGAAGAGGCCACGGTTCCGATGGGGTTCTGTTCAGTATGCTTCTCCCTCATTAGCAGGTTCCTTGCCTTTGCTGCACATATGGTTCTTACCAAGCTAGTGCCCACCTCACTGAAACCTAATGGTTGTGGCCCACAGATATATAGAACCATTCACAGCATGAATGATGGCTGGGCTCTGTTAATATGCAGGACTGAAATAGAGGATGTGATCTTGCCATGTACAACTGGAATGGCAAAAGCACAAAATAATTGCTTGAAGAGGAGAAGGAATTCATGTAACATAAAGGTTTGTGGTTGTGATTGCTGAACATGTTAATGCAGTAAAATAGCTTACATTACTAATATTGTTCCTGTGACTATTATTTCTACGAAATCACTGCAATTGTATGATTGTACAACATTGTTTTATAAGTGTTTTACTAGACCCATGTAATTAAGTCAGTGAGTGATCACAATTATCTACCCCAACCTAACCCAGCATAGCAGACAGTTTGTGCTCTGCAATGATCTGTATTGTTGTCAGAAAGAAGTTAAATAATGAGTTATTTCTGCAATGACGTGGCTAATTGCCATCCTACAGTACCAGAGGTGATGACACATTCTCATAGTGTCCATTAGCTGACTGTGGAAACGGCCTTGTCTATAGCAACCCCACTCCTGCCTCTGCTCTCCCACAGTGCATCCAGCTCCTCGCCCTGCTGCCCAAACAAAGATGATGGAGGTGACATGCACACGGGGGCGGATCTATAATTACGGGCCTGTTTTGAGCAACGCACATCAGGTTTGTGCTTTGGCCCAAAACCTTGCATTGGTCTGTATCACACAGACAAATGTGTCTCCACAACATCATGGTTGATAACAAACACAGATGATGACAAGAGGCACTTGTAATAAAACATCAGAGAACTTTGGGAGAACAACCTGTTTAATACACTTGTACTTTTTACAGTTTCACATCTCTCTTGTTTGATTTGTTGATTAGGGGCTGGAGTGTGTGTGTGGATGGAGCCATTCAGGAGAGAGAACAGTATCCAGCACTTTAGCTGTCTTCTAGCTCTTGTTGTACAAGCTATTGGCCTTAACGATAAGTCCAATGAAAGCTGCAAAAGAGGGTTGGGATATAGAGGCAAGGGACGTAGTAAAAAAGAGAAGAAAGGAGGGGAAAAGAAGAGAAAAGTTGTTTTTCCTTTTTTTCCTGCATAGAGAGGAGAGAGGAGGGAGAAGTGACTGGCGAGGCAGAGCGTCCGCTGCCAAGGCTGTGTCAGTTAACACATTCATTTGTCCATATTTCTCTTCCAGCTCCCAAAGGGGCCTTACCCCCATCCCTCCCTCTCACTCTCTCTTTCTCTCCCTCTCTCTCTCTCTCTCTCTCCCTCACACATACGCCTTCTGTTGCTTTATTTTTGCAATAGTTTTTTGTCTTTCCCCTGAGATCTCTATCACACAGAAATCTGTGCTTCAACAGCTCGCTTGGCAGGCCTTTAAAGACTGCAGAGAAAGGGTGGTGGAGGAGTCTCTGCTCTCTCCATTGGAGCGGTCAGGGTGAGTGTGTTTGTGTGCCCCAGCCACACATCCTGAAAGGCTCTTAAGTCGCACAGTCCAAATCTTGCTTTTGTTAATACATGTTCAATAGCTATTTGTATTTGTCAAGAGCTCAGGCTAAGCCTGTGACCTTCAAGAGGTTCATTTTCTTCTCCTTTTTTTTACATTTTTGCTTAACTTTGCTTTTTGCTCAACTGTTTTTTGAAAGTGCTATTGTGGTAAGACAGCACTTTGCCTTGTCTAGTTGCTAGAAGCCGGGATGAGTGCTTATTTCTCTGCAAAAGATTTCAATTCACAAAGCACATGTAGCCTTGGTGCCTCTGTTCCACTGCTCCTATGCACTCAATCCAACCACTCTCACAGTGATTAAGAGTACTAAGACGTCTTCTTAACAAAACTTTTGTCCTCTACCTTTCTTGTGTGTGCACTCAGAGTGGCCACTGGAACCACTGGAAATCAGCAGCAGAAATCATCTGTTTCTGTGCTTGTGTAGAATACATTGGCCTCAACTGCATTCTATTAAATAACAAAGCAATCTAATTCAGACATATGCATCATTTTCTATACCATTTCATTTATTTATCACTCAAATAGCCTTGAGATGGAGGTTACTCTCCACCCAGAATCAATTCCTTCCATGTTGATGCTCAAAAGACTAATTCTGGTCGTCGAGTATTGTCTCCTTTCTTTATGTATGATTTAGAGAGACCGCATACATTAATATGTATCAATACAAAAACTCATTTTTATTCATGTGTTGTTCGCTGGGAACACAAGACACAAAATGACTTTTTCTAATTCAAGATAGAAGAGTACAGACTGGCAATCTCCTCACATAATGGACCGAACTGCCACAACTGCTTATGAAGCCAGCGCCTCAAAACCGATGACATGGAGTTCCTTTGTAGAGAGAGAAAGAGAGAGAGATTTTTTTCCAGATAGTGAAATCATTTGCCAACTCCTGACTGCATAACAAGTTTGTTGTCCACACTGCACGGATGGCCAGAGGCTGTTGGATAACCTGCCTGCAACCTTGCGCTACTCATGGGCTGGCGCTGAGGCCGGTGGCAACTTTACCCCGCTCTCCTAATGAGGGAAGAGTTCTCCGCCACAGCTGTTAGTCACCATCACCACGCACACACACACACACACACAGTACGTACCATCACCTCACCTCCAATTCACCCCCCATACATACACCAAGGACACTCTTGCTAGCCCAAGGATGCTAATGGTTTCAGCATGCATGCCGTAGAGCCAAGGTTTGATGAGAGAGAGAAAGTGTGCATAATGGTGTAATAAATAAAAATAAGAGGCAAAGCACTGGGCTTACCCCTGATGCTCATCAGTCAAAGATCATCCTTGCTGCACCATGGGTAAAGATTATTTCTGTTTTGATGTTGGGTAGCATAGCGTAGGAAGAAACTGGATATATAGGCCTACTGTACTCTTGTAAGTTGCCTCAGTTGTGGTAGGTGTATGCATTACACAAATCTACTTCATCTCTTTCATTCCTGCTCAATCTATATTTCTATCCATCTATTTGACCTCCCACCTGAAATACCTCCATTCCTCCAGTGTTTTCCCTTCAGTTCCATGATTTTTATCCCTCCACACCTCCACAAGTTGCAGACATGCTGTATATCAGAATTTTCAACAATCCAGACAACTCACCCTGTAATGGTCAATTCCACCTCCATCCTGTCCTGGTTTCACTGTAAAGGACTTGTAAACACCCTTTTCATCCATGTGCAAACTCCAAACTAGGACATTATTACAGGCTAAATATTACAGCATGAAAAAGGAAGCTGCTTGACTTCTTCTTCTTTATTGTCTTTTTTTTTATATAATGTGGTCTTTGCACAGTCTGTATTTATGGAAGGTGTTGTATTATAGTTGTAGTGGTGTGTGTGTGTGTGTGTGTAATTAAAAATTATTTTAACTTTCAGTGATGCGAGTGAATCGATTGCCAATATAAATGGAGGATATTGTGGACTGACAGTTAACTAAGAGATTTGCCATTCAGAGACAAAAAGTCTTTGGTTTTGGTTCCTACATGAAGAGACATTTGCAAAGTTCTTGCAGAGAAACTGTTGTTCATGTTCATTTTAATACTTAAGGCCAAGTAAGTGAACTGAATGTGATGTAAATATAACCATGAGATAATATCTTATAATGGGTTTCCTACTGACACTTTAGAAGTGACTAGTAAACAAATGGAAAACCTTGGTAATGAGCCCACAAGCAAGAATATTTCAGCAAGAAATGAATAGGCGAGTAGCATGTGTGAATGCAACTTTACAAGTACAGTAATGAGACTACAGTTGATGGTGCACACAGAAAATCAGTGAACTGTTGTTCCCTATTTCAAATTATTTCACTATTGATTCGATTTTTGAAGGTTTGTGGGGGAAGCCATGGTGCCAGTGCTTGTCAAGGTTACGCAAAAAGGCAAAAGAGATGAGAGAATGTCACTTGGTTTGGAGAAGAGCAAAGGTTCCTCTTAAAAGAAGAAATCCAGTGTAAATCTATCCATAACCCTGATGTCCAAGGTCATCGAGTGCAGTGTGAAGGAAATAGAACCAGATAATTTGATACAGCATACAATAAATAGCAAACCAGCAGTTAACTTTAACTGAATGAGGCACTGGGAAAATTACACTGAGTTTCTGTGCCCCATTTGTTTTGTGTTAGCTGGCAATTCACTATCCAGTTGATGTTGTATCACATTTTCTCATTCTTTTTTTCTACTGACAGCACTCAGTGACTCCAAACAACAGACAACTATGAATTGATTCACACCAGATTCTTTCTTTAACTGAGAGTGCAGCTCAGCTGCCACCCAGTGGGTCTGGCTATGGGCTCCACATCACCTATGGTTATAGGACACTGGCCAGTGCACAATGCAACCGTGTGAGTATACTGTGTGTATGAGTACCACAGTATACCTTAACTGTGTATGGCCATGTCCTCTATGCCATCCAACCAATAAGGGCCCCATAAGTGGTTTTAAGTCAATATGTCAACAGGTGGTATTGGTGAGTCCAAAGGATTCTTGTAGAGGGCATAAAGAGAGGAGTGTCTCCCAGCTCCCCAGCACTAGTAAAACTGCTCTTGAACTCCCTCATGGGATGACAGAAGGCCCCTGCCCATAGATAAGACACCTGATTACAGGACAAACTGATTCATTTGTCAAGATAGACACAGCTCTTGTTTAATCTGCTCTGGTGAACATTTATTTAAGATCCTCAGAGAGGGTGGGAATCTCACTAAAGGTCTACATCTGCGTCTCAGAGCAACACTAACCTTTCATGTTCTGTCTGAAGTCGCACAGAGTTGCTCGTTAATCATCCATCTGTGGAGACACACACACACACACGCTCACACACATCACTCCATTAGATATATTTCACACATCCTCACCTGTCGTTTTCTCTCTCTTTTTGTGTGTCTGTGTTTCTTTCAGTTTCACTAACTACCTGCTGCCTGCTTTGCATAATGCTGCTTTTCTTAGAACTCTTACACATTCTTGTTATTTCTTTTCTCTCTCTCTCTCCTGCTGACTCCCTCTGATTTGCAGTGTTGTTACATGGGAATTAGAAAACATCATAGTGTGGAGTGGCAGCTGACATTATAAATGAGTTCAGATATTAGCATTAGCTTCACTGGAGACACTGAACTAACTTAGCCTCTTTGCCACAGCATACACTGTGTGTGGGTGTGTGTATGTGTGTGTGTGTGTGTTTGAACACAGTGCAGCATGTGGAGAGCTAACATTACAGCAGGGCTGTGCAGAGACCCTTGGAGGGGCAGGTGCTCAAAACTTAAAAGGGGGTTCTTATGAGTGGTAACCATAGCAACCAGCCTCCTTCACCTCCACCCGCCATTATTTCCATTGAACTGGTCACCTTGTCAGCCGTTATCCCTAACAAATCTGTTTTGCTGCAGACCTTACTAACCTATATTCCTATATGGGTCTTCTCTTAATGTTAGCTTTCTGTAGTTGTGGGGTAGGTGTTTTTTTATCGGAATTATTGATTTGCAAAAGGTAATATAGCATACTGATAGATGTGTCTGATGTACTGATAGATGTGTCTGATGTACTGATAGATGTGTCCGGGCCATTTTACATTTTTTGTTTGTTTGTTTGTTTTAATTACATAACAGCAAGTAATCTTACCCAGGTCCACTCCAAAACAGTTTCAATTTGCATTTGAAAGTTCATGTAGAGCCATGGCTCTCGTTCATACCAATATAACCTGACGTAAATAATTTTTATTTTAACTAAATATAGCCATGCAATTGTTATTCATACATTATTGAAAAAGGTTGTGTTGAACCCTTTGAACCCAATTAGACAATTTTCAGGGTAATTTCACTACTTCTACTTTTAGGTTCTTATCTCCTTCATTATAACAGCCCTCTTCACAAGCTATAGATTTTTTTTTTTTTTTTTAAGAAAGGCTATCTAAATCTGGCAGTGTTTGATGTCATAGTACATATGCTTTACTTAAGCCTTAGTATCAAGAAAAAATATATTTGCATATTTGCATATATGTTATATTGTTGTATATTTATTTATCATGCTGTATAGATATTTCACTGTAGGCCCGGGGGAGGGCTGACTAACTGCTGAATATTTTATTAATTTTCATATTTTGTTCAGCATTTATTGCACAGAGAAGAATAGGGGTGCAATAGATGCAGGGTCTTATCAAAATCCTCTTTGTTGCTCTCCTGGGTGCTGAAATGACCATTTTTGCATGTGCCCTGGCAATATGACAGGGGGGCCTGGAGACAATGCAGAAATCTAAGACTGGATTGCTCGGGAAGTGCTAATCATACAGAGGAATTGGAATCTTCTGTTTATTTTGATCAGAGATCATGAGATATTTCACCAATATGAACGGGTGTGACATGGATGCAAAGCTGTATTAATATTATTTTTATGTAAATTCAAAGCTAATTTTCTTGCGAACCATTCATTACAGCAACTAGGAAGTAATATTGCTGAAAAGGTCAGGTGCAGTTTCCAGTGATATGTTTGATATCTGTGTGACAAAAACTCCACGAGTGATCTGACAGAAATTGGGTTAATAGTATAATTTTTGTGTGAATTCAAATCGAATTTTCTCGCGAACCATTTGTCACAACTATAGTAACAACATTGGAAAGGTCAGGTCTTGTAGTTTCATGTGAGATGCTTTTGATACCCTGTGAGTAATCTGACGAAGAAGAATGGGTGTGTCTTCCTAGAGCCCTAAAACACCGCATGTGCCTGCAGTACAGCTAGATATTATTATGTGTGTGCACCATCGTAGGCTGGTCCTCTAAGGAAGAATGAGAGTCAAGATGTCATGATTTGGGCTCAAAGCGAACAATGAAGTAGCTCACCCAAAAATCCTGGCTAAAACCACCATATTTTATGTTAAATTCACTGATAAAGTATGACTATCATCTTGTCAATGGGTAAGGTCCCCGAATATTTTTTACAGGTAAACCCAGCCCAGCTAATGACCCTCCATAAACAGAGCCAGTGTTTATGGCTCACCATGAGCAGTGGCATTATGACACTGACATTTTAATCTGCTCATTTCTGTTGCACGATTAAGCGAATAGGGTTTGTTGTGTTTCAGAGGCTAATTACGAGCATTAAAAAATAGAGGGGAGAGAGTGAATTCAGGAAGCAAACTAGTGGTGCTTTAATTACAGCATCTGCCTGTAATGACAAGATATTGAACCATAAACAGTTACAGCTTAAATAGAGTGGTGATAACCTTCCAGAGGACATTTTCTCTTTTTTTTTTTTTGAAATTGAACAAGTGGTCTGTTATCTTGACCAGAAATTCAAACTGAATAAATAAATAGATAGATAAAAAAGAGTCAGGGTGGGATATTTACCCACTTGAGTGATTTATTTATATAAACATGGTGATTTAGAGAAAGACCTCTGTATGCAAATAGTCCTGTCAGGCTGTGCTTTTGCTGTTAAAATGATAGCCACATATTTTAAAGTGAATTCACAAAATGAGTTTGCCAAGTGAAGTCCTGGGTGTTGATCTGCAAAAGGATGTGTGGCTTTGTGAAATGATCAACATAGAATTCTAAATGAAGCATGACCATTTACCATGACAAAAAGACAAACTGCATTAGTGCACCTTTCCAGAAATGCATAGATTTGATTAGAAGGAGATTATGTCAACAGAAAAAGTATGCGTAGTCAAGAGTAAAGGCATAGTTAGTATGTTCAGAGTAACTCTAGATTGTACAGGACTGAGATCAAGTACAAGAATGTAAATCGTTTATTTATCTATCCATCTATTCATCTATTTATTTATTTATTTATTTACTTTCTTACTTATTTATTTATTTATTTGCATTATCCTCCTGGAGCACAGCCAAGCTAACAGTACCAACAACACACCGTTACCTGTTGACGGCATGTGCAGAGGTTGATAAAAACAACACATAATTGCAGCTCTGCTTCAAACATAACCCCCAGGCAAAGCAATTAAATGAAATATTTAGTAATGAGTTCCGAGTGGATCTTACACAAAGCCAAAAGGTGAGGTGGATGTAACCATTTACTGAGATAAACATTTATCAGAGGTTTTGTCTTGTAGGAGTGTTTGTTTTCCTCAGCCTAAGGCAACTCAGCCTCACAGCTCAGGGGAAGGCTAAGCTGTGCCTCGGTCATGATGCCTCTTCCTCTTATGCTTTCACACACCACACTGGACTAAACAAACAGGGTCAAAAACTCCAGCTGTTTGTCCTCATTCAACACCCCCCCCCCCCACACACACACACACACACACACACACACACACACACATACACACAAACACATGCACAGTCAAAAAGAAAACTTAAAAACAAACTTTATCTGTCAGCAGAAATATTTGAAACAGAGTCTATAAGTAGGGAGAGGCGCCTAATCAGAGCCCCCAAAAGCAAACAGTGAGAATTGCAACAGAACTCTGTCATCTTCTTTCTTCTCCTCAAGACCTATCAATCCATGAACTGAACTTGGCAGGATCGTATACAGTTTTGTACTACCGCACATTTTCTCTCTGACACATAGCAATTATCTGTGGAAAAAGAAAAAAATACAAAAGTTTGCGAGTGTTTCATCTTGCTCAAAACACATAATTAGTTCTGTCAATCCGCTGATAATTAAACAGAGAGCTAATTGTTTGTTTCTTGTATGCTGTATACCATCTTAAAATTGGCACGGGATAATCAAGGCGCCATTGTTCTTGTCAGACACAGACAGGCGGAGGCAGTAGATAAACTAAGAGTCTTTTATTGACACAAGAACAGGGGGATAACAAAAGTTGTGTCCGTTACTATAACGGAGAAACGGAAAGAACAACGCACAGAGGCTAGGGACAAAACTAACACTCAGGAGATAAAGAACTAAACACAACCGTACCAAAGACACGAACAAGATAAACCGAGTGGAATAATATTAACGGGGAAGTCTAGGCTTACGCGGGTGGTGATACAGGAGATCACGGGAGACGAAGGAAGCATACGAGAACACAGGAAACAAGGTTACAGCGACGAGACCAGACCCCAAGTGAAGCAGGAGGGAGGCTTAAGTAGAGTGGAGACCAGGTGACACCAATTAGAACTCAGGTGAAGGTGATCGTGCTTGAGGAGGTGAGTGCAAACGAGGAGATGAGCTGTGAGACCGTGGCGTTGAGTGAGGGGGCGTGGCCGTGACCAGGTCCGATGCAGACCTGACATTACCCCCCCCTTCAGGGGCCGCTCCTGGAGTACGACGGCCCGGGCGCCGGCTACGCCGGCGGGGACGACCCCGGCCTCGGGGAGCGGCCGGGCCGGCGTCCAACAGGAGCGGCAAAGGAGGCTCAGGCCGTGCATCGGGAGCTGGGGAGAGAGGAGAGACATTGTGAGGTGCATGACAGGGTTTACGCGGGGAGACGTGGCTGATGGGGTGAATGGATACGGGGGAAACCGAGGCTGGTGCCCCAGGTGGGACCTGCCCGGGGAGAGAAGTCTGTGGGGAGTTCGGAGGACCTGGCTGCCGTTGCTGGGGGGTGTACTGCTGCCGGTACCGACCATGAGGCTGCTGTGACGCCTGGGGCCTTGGCATTGACCGAAGCAACGGCTGCCGGGCAGGGAGTAGCTGACAGTGGGGAGGCTGCTGGCCAGAGACAGACACAGGGGTAGGAGCCTGGGGAAAGTGCTGCTGCTGTGGCTGAGTGGGGATAGTGGTACTGTGTGTGGAAAGTGGACCCTCAACCAAGGTGGTTCCCAACACCAGTGCGGAGTGTTTGGGCAGGGACCTAGGAACAGGAGGACAGGACAGACACCGGGTGGAACACTCATCGCCCCACTTTATGATCTCTCCGGTGGCCCAATCCACCACCGGAGCATGCTGGACCAACCATGGGCGGCCCAGGATTAGGTCCACGGTGGCCTCCTCGAGGACCAGAAAGTCAATACTCTCCTTGTGGCTGGCTCCAATCTGAAGTGTCAGGGGGCCCACGGCATGCCGGATGGTCCGTCGGGTCATGGGCCGACCCACCACGGAGTGCACGACGTAGGGGTGGGGACTCTCCCGACGTGGTAGCTTCAGGCGTCGGCAGAGGGAGCCGGCTATGAAGTTCCCGGCGGAGCCAGAGTCGAGGAGGGCCCGGGCTGAGAAGGACACACCTGCAACACTGAGGGTTACTGGTACCAATAGCGATGGGGAAACAGATGGTTGTAAGCTGACAGAACTCACCTGGACGCGAGGCGGACGAACAGGGCAAGTGCGGAGGAGGTGACCCGTAGCGCCACAGTACAGACACAAACCCTGTGTCATCCGCCTGCGTCGCTCGGTGGGACATAGCCTGACGGAGTCTATCTCCATGGGGGTCTCCGGACGGTGGATCTCGGGGGGGTCTATTTCCATGGGGGTCTCGGGCGCGGAGTCTGAAGGAGCGGGTCGGAGGGGAGACGGAGCGACGCGGGAGACAGGTGGCAGGCAGCCCTCCCTCCGGTGCGCCACCCGAATGGCGAGCTGGATGAAACGCTCCAGGCCGATGGAGTCGTCGCACGCCGCCAGGTGGAGGCGCAGGGAGGGTTCCAGGCCCAGGCGGAAGGTGGTGAGAAGTGCAGGTTCATTCCACCCACTGGCGGCGGCGAGGGTCCTGAAGCGGAGAGCGTACTCCGAGATGCTGGTCTTACCCTGTTTCAGGTGGTGTAGTTGTTCCTGGATGGCGGAGTCGCCGACCGGAGCCTGGAAGACCTCCCGGAAGTGTTTCAGGAAGGCGTCCAAAGACTGTGTGGTGGGTCCCGCCTGCTGCCAGACACTCTCTGCCCACTGGAGGGCCCGGCCGTCCAGGCGCGAGATGACATACGCCACCTTGCCACGTTCAGTGGGGAAACGGCGCGAGTCCATCTCCAGGGCGAGAGTGCACTGCAGCAGGAACCCACCACAGGCCTCCGGATCTCCGGAATAGGTCGGGGGATCAGGGGTGGCCGCTACCACGCCGACATGAGAGGCTAGAAGGGGCAACAGGCTTTGACATATTTCCCTGACTAGGGTCCGAAGGGATTCGGGGGCTTCTGCCTCCATTGGTACAGTTCGGTCTGGTCTTCTGTCAGACACAGACAGGCGGAGGCAGTAGATAAACTAAGAGTCTTTTATTGACACAAGAACAGGGGGATAACAAAAGTTGTGTCCGTTACTATAACGGAGAAACGGAAAGAACAACGCACAGAGGCTAGGGACAAAACTAACACTCAGGAGATAAAGAACTAAACACAACCGTACCAAAGACACGAACAAGATAAACCGAGTGGAATAATATTAACGGGGAAGTCTAGGCTTACGCGGGTGGTGATACAGGAGATCACGGGAGACGAAGGAAGCATACGAGAACACAGGAAACAAGGTTACAGCGACGAGACCAGACCCCAAGTGAAGCAGGAGGGAGGCTTAAGTAGAGTGGAGACCAGGTGACACCAATTAGAACTCAGGTGAAGGTGATCGTGCTTGAGGAGGTGAGTGCAAACGAGGAGATGAGCTGTGAGACCGTGGCGTTGAGTGAGGGGGCGTGGCCGTGACCAGGTCCGATGCAGACCTGACAGTTCTCCAGAGTTACACATTTTTAAGCGAGGGATGCAGGGAACAATTTGTATAGCATGGCAGCATTATTGTGCACAGAGCTGTACACTAGAATATGAATATAATTTTCTGATGTCTTCTTGAAAATGTTCCAAGAGTTTGCAAAGTTATTTCTTTGATTAAACTCATAGATACTGCTCAGTGATCAGTGTTCTTGATATTTTTCATGAGGATCTATAAAACGTTACGGTAACACTTTAAATTAGGGTACACATATTCACTATTAACTAGCGGCATTTGAATTCGTAACATACTAGCCATTTGTTAGCCATTAGTAAGTCACTTATTAATACCTTATTCTGCATAAGCTTATTCTACCCATAGCAAACCATTAACAAAGAATTTATCCAAACTTCTAGTTACTGTTTATTTGTAGTTAGTAAGTTAGTTGCTGTATATGATTATGATCTTACTATGCTTTGGTTGGTATGAGGCTTATAAGGCAGTAGCACAACAAGAACAGTCATTCTCCTTCAGTAATATTTAGAAAAGATGGTCTATTCATAAGCAAACCCCAAAACTACACATGCCTAATAGTGTCATTTAAGTCCGAATTACATCCGTTTGATTGAGAATTACTGTTCTTGAGAATATCTGTTCCTGTTGTACTACCCCTTACAGAGCACAGCATACTGAGATCTTTATTCATGTACAACAACAACCTTATTTGCTATGAATAAGCAGTGATTAGGAGTTTATATTGGAGAAATTCTAGTTAATGGCCTACTATGGGTAGAATAAGCTCATGCAGAATAAAGTGTTAATAAGTGACTTGTAATGACTAAATGTTACTAATTTATTTGGTTCATGACTATTATGTTACTAATTTGCGTGGTTCATAATTCAGCTTGCTGGTTCATTGTGAATATGTGTACACTAATCTAAAGTGTTACCAACATTACAAATAAGTTTAAGAAGCCATAAACTGCAATGACGTGTTTTAGCGCTCACCAATTGCTTCCTAAGCGGATCAGAACACAATCCAAAGAAAAATAATGAGGGATATTGTGTGATTTTTCTTCTTTGCAGAGTTCGGAAAACAATTTAAACCGAGTCATTTTGAAGAGGCTCAAGAGAATCCCAAGGAGGCCTGTTTGAATAAACAGATAAAATCTTTAGCAGCCAGCTGGCAATAGGGTTTCAGCAGGAATGCTAACCACCAGCCCGTAGGAGGGACCCGCAATGGTCACAACCAAATTAAGCCTGGTGAAAAATAACCTCCAGCATGGAGGCAGATTGCAGTCGGGCATTAGAGAGGGCAGCTCACCGTTTCCCACTGCTTCAGGCAGCGCTGCGGTCAGCCAGGTCCTCTGGGGCCTGCAGTCTCTCGAGGCTTTATGGATGGCTCTCAATTAGTGGCTTGTTGAGAGTCCATATCCATGTGACCTGATTGTGCTGTTTTTTGCCATTATTATTTTTTGGCTCTAAACTGGAAGCCCCCACTGGGGGTGTAGCCATAATGAAATGCAGTGGATTTATTTGTGATGGGAGGAATGGAGTGGAATAACCTCTCAAAAACAATCTGAAGCAGAAGGAAGAAGATGGAGAATTTTAACCTAATTTAAAGTAGCCCTTGGTGATGTGTTTAATATTTCATTCATTATTAAAATAAGGTTGTTATCAGATTTAGTTTTAGTGCATATCAGAGATGCTTGCATTAGACTTTGACATGACAAGTAGTGCCCTTTATAGCATGCATGCTTAGATTATGTAAAGTAACAGACTAAGGAAGATAGGCCAAGGAAGGCAGGACTCAGCAGAAATGTAGTATAAGAGTACGTAGACACATACCCATGATTATCCGTAGTTAGTATAGCTCTTTACTCATAGAGAGGTAAACAACTCTTTCTGTTATGGCTGCAGCCTTTCCTGGTCAAAGTGTTTGGCCTGCGCTGCTCTGCTGGCTAGTTAATGCTCATTGTTTGTCTGTGCCAGAAAGTGATGCCTTGTGTTGTAAAACGGGGGATTTATTCCAGCGGTCAAACACCCCACCACCACCACCACCACCACCAAACACACACACACACCTCCCAAGGGCCTCCCAGTCCACTCAGATGTGTTCTTGGCCTGGGGGCAGAGAGAGAAAGGATCAGGTTTGCCCTCAGAATAAAACCTCACCCTCCAGTGATTTTAGAGCCAAAGACCTCATTCCCCAAGGCCTCCAACACAGTCTGTCTTTTTTCTCTCTCTCTCCCATGCTTTTTTTCTCTCTCATTCTCTTTCTGTTTCATTCCCCCTTTCCCCCTTAAATAAACACTTACATGTACAAAAACAAGCTTACTCTGTCATACACACACACATTGTACACCCTTTTTCAGTTTTTCTGACAGCTGTCTGCATTTTTACTGGTATTTGATGACAGGTGGGAATTCACTGCATGCTAAATGACAGCTGTCCCATGGAGAAATAAACGGTGCTTTTCTGGTCAAGGCTTCCACTCAAAACTTTCTGTAAGACTTTATGTAGATAGTGCTTTGACAGATTGGTGGTTTTTGCAGAGAGCACTTCTGCAAGAACACCCAGCTCTCCAGTAAAGCATGGGAAAAGAATGACACATTACTGACTGCATGCAGAAGAAACAAGCAAAAGCTTAAGGCAAACTGGTGTCGATGCATCTGAACAAAAATCCCTCCAGTCACTGTGACCATGATCTGTTCCCTCACGCTTCTCTGTCTCTCCACAACACACACTCAGAACACATCCATACTTGCTTCATTGCCATCATAACATAACACACACTCAGAACACATCCATACTTGCTTCTTTGCCATCCTAACATAACACACACTCAGAACACATCCATACTTGCTTCTTTGCCATCCTAACATAACACACACTCAGAACACATCCATACTTGCTTCTTTGCCATCCTAACATAACACACACTCAGAACACATCCATACTTGCTTCTTTGCCATCCTAACATAACACACACTCAGAACACATCCATACTTGCTTTTTTGCCATCATAACCAATGGGTAGTCTGACATTTCCGTTTAACTGAGGAGGAGTCTGCCGTTTTTCCCATTTCACACAAAATCATCTCCATGTTTACTTGCTGTTACTGGGACCATCTTGGTCACTGTGTGATCAGCAACCCATAGTGCCCAAATAAAGAGAATGAGATCAAGCGAGGCAGACGCCTCAGGTGAACAACTTTTGGAATGTATTCAATAAACATGCAGTTCTTGGTCTGACATCTTTGTGCTCCCCATTCAAACATCTACCATTGTTTGCTAATTTCCATCCCTTCTCTAGTAAGCAGTCAGATTTAGTTGGGTTGCCTATTGTATCCAGCATAACCCCCACCCCCACTACACACACACACACACACACACACACACACATTCACTTACACCTCCCTCTTATCATCCTCCCAAGACAGGGAAGCTGCAGGGTGAGATATAACACAATGTAGTAGGAGCAATGGGGCTTTGTTTAGAGCCTTAAGTGTCCACAGAGGAAACCTGGTAGCAAGGTGAGGCTTGCTTGGGCGTAGAGGAGGAAGCGTGTGTGTGTGTGTGTGTGTGTGTGTGTGTGCACGTGTGCGTGTGTATGTGTGTTCCCTCAGTCTAGTGAGGTATCACAGAGCTACATTCTACCTAATGTGATTCTCCCCAATGCTCCAGAAAGACAGGATAATGGGCAGAGAGGTGAGAAACAGAACCAGACAGTCTGGGCAAATCATAGCGCATAAGAAGGAGAGAGAGAGAGAGAGAGAGAGGGAGAATGTGTCACACATATTGCATATGTGTCCGAGAACTGGCATGTATGTGTGAGTTAGTTAAGTAAGGTGAGTGTAGGAATGAGTGATAGAAGGAGTGCATATCACCTGTAGGCTTTAGTTTGCTTTTCTGTTCATGAATGCCATACGCAAACCAGGTTCAGTGAAGTGAAAAATACTAAATCAATCAGGCAATTACCCTGATTTGGTGTGACCTGGTTATGATTCCTTGCCTAAACAAAGGAAGAGAGAGAGCGAGATCAAGAAAGAGAGAGAGAGAGAGAGAGAGAGAGAGACTGATTGCTGTTGATCCTTTGATCCTTTCTCTGGACTGAACCACATTCAGCTCTTCTGCAGTGGCCAGCGGTGCAGTGCAGAGATGAAAATGAGTGTGTGTGTGTGTGTGTGTGTGTGTGTCTTTGTATGAGTGTGTGTAGGAGCTGCAACAAAACAGAAGAAAAAAGCTGTCAGTGTTCTGAGTAGCATTCTCCGTCATAGGCCTGGAATATCTTTCATGATATATGTTATGGTTATAAATTATACGCTATTCACACACACACAAGTTTGATTTTGAGTAATTAAACACCTCTGTAACATGTCAATGCATGGCAATGTGACTTATCTATGACTAACCTTTAAATGTGCACACACATTTACACATACACGCGCACACACACACACACAGAAATCCACATGGACATCAACTCTCCTTCCTTCTCCTCTCATCTGAAGTGCGGAATGACAATTGAATGTTCTGCTGTCTTTGCTCCTGTGCAAAAACACCCATTCATTTTTAAAGAGGGACTGGCTCGCCGCTTATCCATACAGTATTCATCTCAGCTGGGTTGCTACTGCAAGTGTTCATGACCTGCCCAACACAACTGGCACAGGGACTCTAATATGCTTTGATCACCTCCAGATTATGCAGTGTGTGTGTGAATTTGTCCTTCTCTAACCTTTAGCCAAACTCCCTGACTTACACTGAGAGTGACCAGTCAGTATGTGAGTGCAAGTGTTGGTGAGATATGAGACACACACAAACACACGCACACACCAACCTACTCGTACACACATACCCAGACCCACACTTGAATGCAAACACAGAGGTGTTTTAAATATTGTGTCTGTGATCTTTGGAGCATCTCAGGAGATGGGCTGATAGCTCTCTCAGACTCCTGTCTTGCTAGGGGTCTAACTGCGGTAGCAAAGGGTCACTGCTGCTGGATGCAGACTTGAATCTCTATCGAGTCAATCAAGAAATTCAGCGACAGCTTTGTCGGGAAAAAAAAGCACGAAACAAAACACAAAATCACCAGGCTGATAGCCAGGTTTTCCCTGGCACCCTTTCTATCTAATCTAAACAAACATCAAGTTTCTGTGCATTCAAGATGCATAACACAAGAATCACACAACAAAACACAACCAAACCAACAAAAAAATAATAGTGTGATCTTAAAGTCCATGTGTTTCTTTACAGCTTACCTACATCTTCAGAAACCTGTCCGTCACCTCAGTCTTATTTCAAATATTTCCTATAACGTCTCACCTCAAGCTGCGTGTAACAGCCTACTTGTAACAGGCTGTGCACTCAAGTCGACAACTTCAAAAAAATCGATACCTCCAACTCGGTACGAGTCGAGCTCCAAACAAGCTTTACATCAAGTCCCCCCTCTTTCTAAATAGGCCTCTTGCTGGGCAAAACAAAGATCGCAGTGATTCATCTCATGTGGGCTCTATGCAAGGGGACAGCACTGTGATATTAATCACCTCCGATAGAGGGCAAAAAGATAATTGGTTGTACGGGCACACACACACACAAACACACACACACACACATATACACAGTGGCAGAGTGGAACACTATCTTCTCCAGAAGATAAAGCGAGAGCAGGATAGTGGCGTTTGGGGGAGGTTGTTGAGGGTGTTTGTATTGAGCGGATATCAAGCCAAAGTGTCAACAGACAGGATGCAAAATGTCCCCTTGCATTTTTTCATGTGGCCTCTCTGTTTCACATTGACAGAGGTAGGTTAAGTGGGTTGTGCAGCGAGGCTACTTCTCTCTTCTTCTCTTCCTCCTCCTCCTCTACTCTACTTTTTTCTGTGCTCAGAACTCCTCCTTTGTCCTCTATCTACCTCTCCAACAATTTTCCTTTTTTTCCCAGTGAAGGCCCCGTCCTCTCTTTATGGGCAAACTTGCAGCTGCCTGATCGATACACAACAATGGCACTCTCTAGAAGGCTCCTTGGTGTCTCTCTCCTGTATATGAGCAAGGGAAGGTGTGTGTATGTGTGTGTGTGCTTCCTTCACAGGCCACTTAACCTTGGGTCCTCTCTCAGTTGCCCAAGCTGCATTTATGCCCAATTGCTCTGTGCCTGGCCACATATATAGATGGGGGCTGAGAGACGGGAAATGCATGTCTTTGTGGTGATAAGACTCTATGTGTATGTGTGTGTGTGTGGGGGGGGGTATCAGGCCTTGTATGTATGTTTGTGTATGTATGAATGCAGTTATAAAATATGCATGTAGAATAGAATACGTCTTTATTGTAATTGTCACAGGTACAACGAAAGTGCTCTCTGGTCAGTGCATCATCCATAAAAAAGTGCTATAGTATGTCTCTGTGTGTGTGGTGTGTGTGTGTGTGTGTGTGTGTGTATAGGGGGGGAACGAGTGTTGGGGGGATGTAGGCTGGGTTGTCCCCTCATCCTCCTTGCCATCGCTGATTTAATAGCTTGATGTTTTGCCAAATGCATGGCCCTGTTGCTGGGGCAACTGAGGGACCGACCTTGAGAGAGTGATTTTCCATAGCACTGTATGGTGCTGTGAAAAGGCATTGTATGCTTGTGTGTGTGAATGAGTATGTGTGTGTGTGTGTGTGTGTGTGTGTGTGTGTGGCATGCCCTCCTTCCACACACACACACTCACACACACATATACACACACACACACCTTCCCACCAACGGAGCTAAGAGGAGGTGGTGGCGGTCCTGGTTTCAAAAGGAAAGGTTTGCGCTGTCACCTCCACTTGCGCCTGACAGCAGAGGCACTTCGCATCTTTGACGCCACACGGCACGGGTAATTTTGTCAAGCTGACCTAAATTGGCATGGGCAGAAAAAGGCACTGTGCAAATGCCATTTATCATCCAAGGAGCACAGAGAATCTTGAAGCTGTGTGAGCATGAGTATGAGTGTGTGTGTGTGTGTGTGTGTGTGTGTGGTGAGTGGTGGAGTATATGCAGAGGGGAAAAGACTCATCTGCTGTGGGGCTGAGAAAATGCTGATAAATCAGAATCAAAGCAGCGCAGCAATGACACCTGTTTTTCTGCAGCGCGTTGCAGTGCCACGGGCGAAACACGAGCATGTCTTTGAAAAAGTCACTATTGTAAGGTCACCACTGTGGGCAAAGAGAACAAGCCCTCTTGTCATCCAGGAATCAGTCATCCAGCTGAGCCTTACACTGTGTGCCTCCTTACTATGGCTGCCTAAGGGAAGTTCTGAATGGGACTGACAATGAAGGGAAGGGGAGGGGAGGGCAAACCAAACCTTTTTCCACTCTCTTCTGACCTCTCACAACCACATTCTGCTACATCCATCCTGATTCATCGGCTTCCAGGAGATTAGCAGGCATCCAGGGGGGCCTAGTTCCTGACTCTACCTTGAAATAGTAAAAGGAAAGGGTAGCTAACAGCATACTAACAACTAAGCCTAGCATGTGAGCCTGATGAGAGAGATACATGGCCAGAGTCAGGAGCAAGCAAGCCTTGGCAAAAAAGTTACAAACTATGTTATCTCTGTCCTGTTCCTGCAAACACCTCAGATGCCATCAATGATCGAATAATCACTCTCTATAAATCATCGCTTAATCCAGCACTGAAGGGGGATTCAAAAAAGCAATATCTATCAACACCAACCAAGGCTCTTGTCAGCACCATTTACCAAGCAATTGACAACTATTCTGCATCCCGGCTCATTTCTTCGATTAAAGCTATTTGTCTTGCGATCTTGAGCTTTCATGGCATTAGGTCAGAAACCTTGTCCCTTTATGCAAGAAAAAAATTGCATGTTGCATGATGTGACTGTGCTCTGATAAAAACAAACCTCCATACATACATACAATACACACAAAACTTAAGCAGTGGAAATAATCGGATACTTTTATGATAAAATACTTGAGTAATTTTACTATAAAACCATACTATCTTTTTAATGGTCAAACTTTACATGACGTGAGTACATAACACGTGACGTGAGTACATAACACGTGACGTGAGTACATAACACATTCATAGCAGCTGTCCTAAATTGCTCACAAAACTTCATGACTGTTTCATAAGGTATACCACAACATTCATACCCAACTTTTCATAAATGTGAAAGACAGAATGGCAAAAAGTCAAAAAAAGCCTGTTGGTCTCAAAGCAGCTCTGCCATTTTTGTTTGTTACCTAATCATGTCACAATACAATTTCATGAATATCTTATGAAGTATACTTCAAATGTTTACTATACAAGTTGTGAAGTATTCATAATCACTTCACCTAATCTGAGTTTAACACTGGGGGGTAAACTACACAGAGCTGACCAGTATTTGGGGACTCCGGAACAGTTGGACACGTTCCCAATTTAGAGGAGACAAGGAAGCAAAAGATGCTAAATACCTGCAAAGGTCACAGGATTTTTTTATAAAACATTTAAGTTATGTTTGCTCCAGTCCAACAGTCTCAAAGCAGCATTGCCATTTTTGGTTTAGCCTGATAGCCTGATCATGTCACATCAATGGGCAAGTCCAATGTCAAAGAGACAGATCTTATAATTTAAATGTGCCATTAAAAAAAATCATGTGACCTTTGCAGGTAATTATCTTTTGCTCACACCTTGCCTACATTCAAATGGGAATGTGTCCAACTGTTCTGGACTCCAGGGTCATTTCTATGTGGTTTACCTCCCAGTGTTAAACTCTGATGTGATTATGAATTCTTCACAACTTGTTTAGTAAAGTGACATATGAGGTAGACTTCATAAGGTATTCATGAAATATTTAGATGTGACATGATCAGGTACCAGGTTTAAAACAACAACACCAATGCTGCTGGACTTTGTTGGACTTTTATTTTGATTGTTATCACCATTCTGTCTCCTACATTCTATGAAAGGTTGGGTATGAATGTTCAGTCATGTCTTATGAAACAGTCATGAATGCTTTGTGAGCAATATATGACAGTTGCTATGAATATGTTATGTACACATTCGTCAAAGTAAAGTGTTACCTTTATAATTAAATGGTGTTTCAGAGACCAAACATTGTTAAAGCAACACCAAAGCACATTTTGCTCTTAAGGTCCCCCCACAGCCTGAAAGCATTATCGACTATTACCAGTGCTGTAACTCAAAGAATTTTTAACAGCGCTTTGCATAAATATTTTGTGCGTGTCTCCCAACAAAGGTTTACAAGCTGTCAAAGTATCAACGAGCCCAGAGATGCTTAGATACTAGCTCAAACAAGCAAGCAGCGTGATAACGATTATAAAAAATTATTCACTACATCTTTTCCGTAGTTTCTTTTTGTAAGCCTGATCTGCCTGAATGGGCTACAATTTAGGACAAACAAGACATTAACTCTTAAACAGTTACACCTTTGTACTTTTAGTTGTTGTTGTTGTTTAGTGGGCATCCTTTGCAAACGCTGCCAGAAAGAGGGGTGGGCTCAGCCTGTGCCTTTTTCACTGACAGGAATTGAGATCAGCTTATCACTATACCAATCATTAGGAGCCTGTGCCAAGAACTGTTGCAATGTCCATTGTCATGGTTTGTATACTTCCATACCCTTGCATGGATTCAACCTGTTGTCAGCTCTGTCTTGCCCACTGAGTCTTTACAGTAGGATATCTGTATATTTCTCTGCATGTTTCACATAACTTTATAACGCTGTCCTTCAGGCTCTGGATAAATTATAAATGTAGGCTGCCTCTTTGCTGTGTTATTGTATCTGTAGAGTTGCAACAACTGTGGATTAAGCTGAACCACACAGATCAACCTCCCAACAAGCACGCCTGCATTACTTGCATTGCCCTTGAGAGCTTCTATAATCATTTCCATGGATTGTGCTTTCTTTGGACTGGAGGGTTCTCTTTCCACATAACAACTTAAGCACGTATATATATTAACATCTGTATGTTAAAAGAGGTAAACAAGCACAGCGCCTGTGGTCTTCTATCATGGCCGCTTAGAGTTTTTCAAACAGGGAAAAACTCTCGAGGGGTTGGGCCAAAGTGCAACGCAATTTGTCAGTACTTTCTCTAAATCCACCAGACAGCACCCACCCCCACACTCCACACATCCTCCTCACCCTCTGGGAATTACGCTGAGGGATTATAGCAAGGCACTGCAGTGCACAATATGTTCTCATAGGCATTCAGAGCATAAAAATACATTCCATAAACCTGTGTGTGTCAGATTAGGAAGACTCTGACCTGATGCGGTAATAATGGGCCTCGAATGCTCAATACAATGGCTGGCCTGAACTGTTGACTATTGGGGCTCATATTTAAAATGCATTTTTGTACTGCGCTTTCTTATGCATTCTGTTTAGAGTTCCAGCCTTTGGGGAAATAGTGACTATGGAGAGCACTAAAATGCAAAAAGGCTTTGCATTCCATATTGTAATATTCACATGAAAAAGACTGGGGAAACTCTGTGCCTGCTGCACAACACTCCCTGTTTTTTTTCTGTTTTTTTTTTTGTTTTTTTTTTTTTGCTTTTTTGCTTTATGGCAGTCCCATTGATCCCTTCTCCAAAGACACGGCTTTGCAATTTTGTGCTCAGTGTTTTCGTCCTTGTTTGAAGAATTTATTTATTCCCCATTCCTGAGCAGAGCTGCTTGACAGACAGACAGCGCTCATCCACAGCCTCCTCTGCGAACTCTCCTTTCTCTCATATGTCAAATGTAACAAACCAATTATTAGCAAAGTCAGAGACTGTGTTGTGCCAGATGGGACCAGTATGCTCCAGGAGGCAGCGGAGTGTTTGCTGTGTGTCTCCAGGCTGTCGTTTATTTGAAGAAAGGGGGAGGGAGGAAAAGAAAGAGAGAAAAAATCATAAAAAAACAAATTTAACTACTGTTGTTTTCCCCTTTTTCAACCCAGAGCAGCAAATGAAGCACATCAATCTGGACAGTTTGCTGCTCACAATGTGGAGGCCAGCACAGCTCACCATGACTCTGATTGACTCATTTTGGATTTTACAGTGTTACTGCTTGTAAACTACCCACCACATAGGATGGTAGTAGTTGTTGAACTTATTCAAAAGCTTGCTAAATAGCGCTAAGCTACACGAAACATCCCTCCAATCTCTCTCCAGCTGAAGCACTTCTGCTCAGGCCTTGGCAGCCCCACTGGCGTGGTGCTATGTATAGACAGTATTGTTCTCACAGCTTTAGATAACGCTCCTGGTTTGCCTCTGAAAGCCCCCCCCCCCCTCCATCCCCCAAACACACACTCACACACACAATTCTCCCTGGATCCGCTTGGTATCTCGGCGACCTCCTCTGGAGGCCCTGCCGTGTGTGTGGCTGTGATTTGCGAATATTTGGCTGGCGTATGGAGACACAAGCCCCCCCTTTTCCTCCCCCCTCTTCTTCGCTTTGCCCATTGCCACCACCAACCCGCCCACCACCCCCCACCCCCCGCTGGGGTTAAGTGTTGCCACAGCTTGGAGAGAAATGCTGCCTCTTGAGCTCTAATTCCATGGAGAGACAAGAACAAAATGACAAAAACAGGAGAATAAAGGGAGAAGGCTGTAGAGGAGAGAGTGCGAGACAGAGAGAGAGAGAGAGAGAGAGAGAGAAATTATTTTCTATTGTTTTCCTCATTTAGTTGATTCCTCCTCTTGTTTCGTTGTTCTTCTTTTCTTCTTTTTTGGAGCTCTTTTTCTGACTCAGGAACAAGGGAATTAACAGAGGTTCACGATCACCAGTGTTTGATTATCATTCCGATCACGGATCATCCCTGTGTGTTTTAATTGAAGCTGCTTTTTCTCTGCTGATTCTCAAGGGAAACAATTAAACATCTGTACATTTATTCATTGAAGGGAAATTGTGCTCTCTGAAGCAAATTTCAATTTTTTTGTTGCCATTACTGGGGAAAAGCTTTTACGCAAAAAGAAAAAACAGAAGTCATTTACATCTGGTTTGCTGGCTTCCTAGTGTGCCTCCATATTGATTTGAGTTGGAACATTATGGTGTTAATGAGAATTTCACAGCAACATTTTGCTGTAAAAATGTAAAAATCCAACATATTCTGCCTTAAAGCAAGAACAAAATTGATTACAGAAGTCCATAAAAAAGATCCAGACCAGCGCAATATTTCTGACCATTTTGGTATGGAGATCATAAAGAAGCCTATCTGCATTCAAGAGGGCCTCACCACAGGAGCCATTATGGAATCAGTAGTCAAAGTCGGACAGAGCAGAGAGGGAGAAGCGAGTTGTATAATCTCTGCCAGTCATTCTAATGAGGTTTGGGTCAAAGACTAAGCACGTCAAACACTCTCTGTCACCGTCATTCTTTCTTGTGCTGATTTCTTCGCTGACTGGGTGCCACTCCGAGGTCACAAAGAAAAGTGTCGGTGGATGGAGTTGCAAAGAATAGCACTGGCCATAGCTTTATGCTTGGCACCGTGCTACACTGAGTGCTGGGGAAGTATTCATCACATTCCCAGGTTCTTTCATTCTTCACATAGCAGATGGGGGACAGGTGGTGTGCCCCACATCCATCACTCTGTGCTGCTCTATAGACAGTGAAATTAGGTTTAGTTCTGTTCATTTTATAGTAAGTGGAGTTTATGGAAAAGTTTCCATGCATATTAACTAAAGTGATTTTTTTATTATTACCGTAATTCCTTACAATAGTTTTTGCCATAACATTACTGTAAATACATAAAATGTGCAAATGAAATGACATTTAGAGGACACACCAAACTATACCTTTTACCAGAGTTCAATGTCTGATCTTACAAAATAGAACAGATTCTCTAACTCACAACACATCAAACTGATTTTTGTAATGTAATCTAAGTCTTGAATGCATCCCTAACCGTTCATGTGTATATCATGTACTATGACATTAAACATACGTCAATAAAGTATTACTGAATGAAAATATTAGATGGGTTATTTGCAATTTGGTAGAATTTGTACTTTAGTTGTAATTATGTGGTATATGCAAATAAGTAAATGACAATCATGGCATAATGTGGGTGTTTATATTCTGTGTATTTTTGGTCTGTTTGTTTTGTTTTGTTTTATTTTTCTTTCATGTGTGTGTTTTTCTTTCATGCACATAGTAAAGAATCTTAAGGTATTTTCTGTACTGTCTGGATTTTGCTATGCAATTGATGTCAGCAGACAGCTCCCCAATACTTGTGGAGAGTATATATCTCACCTTAGAATAGACAAGATCTCTCCTCAGAAAGAATTGATTGGACTGAAGTTCATCTCAAGGTGAGTCCCTGGGTGGGTGTTATCATTCCAAGGGAGGGTAATCCTAATCAACACTCTTTCTGTCCAGACCAAGCAAATCTATCTAAGTGGGCCTAAGCCTGATATAGACACCATTTTTCCATTCCTTTCTGTGCCCGACTGTATTTGTGAAACATTCTCTATCCGGCATGCATTATAAAGGAAAAAGTAGTTGTTATTTTTTTCAGAGTAGAAGGGTGAAGAAATGTGTTCCTGCAGATATTGATTCAACCTGGCTGTTTCATTTTTATGTCCATCATGTAATCTTATGAGGAAACTTTAGTTGTGATTATTTTATTTGGACTACTTTATGTAGCCTACTTTTTGTAACTCTCTCTCTCTCTCTCTTTCTTTATCTCTCCCTCTTTCTTTATCTCTCTCTCTCTTTCTTTACCTCATTTGCATTGACATCCATATGGCGTCAAGCTTAACACTAAGTATGCACACTGTATCCATGAGCTGTGCACCAAGCAGACTCATCGACAGCTGGCCTCCTCCTCCATAACACTGGAGGAGCACGAGTCAACTGTGTCAACGACGAACACCAGTGCCTGTCGTGCATGAAAATGGCTGCTTAGTCACTCGGGTGTGACAAGAACCACCCCACTACGTGGCATCGTTAACTCCCCACGCTGCTGACGGGTGTGAAGGGAGGAGGCGGGAAGGGAGGTGGGGGTATTCGTCATGAGGGTGGAGAGAGGGTGGTGTGGTGTGGTGTGTGGGGCAAGCATGGGATGGGATGGGGTAGAGGCACAGTCATCTGCTCAAGCCCCCAGGGGCACCTGAAGTACTGCTGAGTGAGCTCACCGCAGGAACAACTCTCTCCCTCTCCTCCACCTTCTCTCTCTCTCTCTCTCTTTTCCTCCTAACCGCCACATCACTTTAGCAGTGGTTGCCTTCAGATTGCATCAGTGTAGCTCCAGGCTGAGAATATGTACATGGACCACCTACTGCATATTTACCACTGAGCAGAAATAGCACCAATCAGGGGGCCACACTTGTTTAAATGGAACCCCTCCGAATGGCTGCACTCACTTGAGCTCAGCTGAGTGGAGTCAAGTTGAGGCTGCTTCCACCATGCCACGACACTCCACATGTCAGTCGTGGATTCTGCATTAGAGGCTGTCAGATGTACTTTTGATATTTATCAGTGTCTTTTGATATCCATCAAAGCAACATGTTGAGGTGAATTAAAAGATAAATAGTGGTGCAATTGTATTGGGATCCTATAATATAGTGAGAATGAGCTATTCTCTTACAAAAAACGTCTTTTAATCAAGAAAGTGCCCAGTAAAATAATAAGTCTGAATGTCAACAGCATTACTAACCCCAAAGTACCTGTCACCTGTCATTCAGACGACACAACAGTTCAGCTTGCTTGTGTTGAAAACAATTTCACGACTTCAAAACATCTTTTTTTAATTAAGAAAGTGCAAGTACATGAAAAAACTGAAAAAACGGATTCACACTGGGCTCAGACAGCACAACAGCTTCACATGTTTGTGCTGATTCCTGATAAGCTAATTACACAACATTGAAGTTTACATTTTGAATAAAGTTCGAGGTTGAACGTTCTCTATTAAACCTGTTTCACCCTCTGCAGCTTGACACTCTCGGCTTGGCATCTGAGCAAAGGAAAAGAGAAGAGAAATCAGAGATATAGCAAAGATATACATATATATAGCAAAGCACACATAATCCTCCATTTAGGATTTGTTTGTTTTGTCCCTTCGCTCCCTGTCTCAATTTCACCACTGGATGCTTGCTGAAATGGGTGTAGCGTGGGGATTTTGAAGGGGTGTGTTTAGGAGGAGGTGGTGATCTCATGGCAAGTAGATGGTGATCTGAGGCATGGAACTTTTACCTGGAGAAATTACAAAGAAATTGGTGCTTTGCCACCCGTAAAAGACCCACTCCCCTCAGCCGTATCTTTTTTACGTCTCGGCTCTTAAAATCTTGGCAGACATCCATGCAACCAAACCACCTGACCCCCCCTCCCATTCAAATTTTCAGTTTACTTTTTTATTTGAACTTTTATTTTATTTCAACTCTTCTTACCGCTTTGCAAGGTGGATGGTCGCAGGCAAACGTTTAACACCTCACTGGTCGCCTTGATTGGTTTGAACTTTGAATTCGCACAGTGAACACACTTAAGGCATTGTTTACCCTCACCCATCTCTCTGACTCTCTCTCTCTCTCATTCTCTGCCTCCACCCCCTCTTCCGCCCTATGCTTGATGTTGTTCTCTAGCTGTTTGTTCCAGCTCATCAGGATTTGTCTGTGTTGTTTGAACACCTCTCGTCTTGATGGGTCAGTCTAATGAGACTCTCTGCTGCTTTTGTGATACGATAGGAGATGGGCTCTCCCCATTGTCCTCCTTCAGTCTTGCATACGGTGAGAGATAGAGAGAGAGAGAAAAAAAAAAAGATGGACGGAGAAAGAGAGCGAGTGTGTTCAGTCAAGCTTGACGCTTGCTTTAGCTACGCTGCAGTGGCACTCGAGAAGCTCCAAAGCATCACGGAGACGTCAGAATGCCGCCTGCAGGTGTAGGCAAATGACGAGGCTGTGCTAATGGTACCACAGGCCTGGGACTGAGACAAAGACAAGGAAGATGAGGAATATGATGAAGAGGGATTGCAGCAAACAGGGTAGGTTGTGCTCGGCAGCCCAGCAGACCTCAGGGCACATCATGCCATGTGCAGCGGACAACGGACAGGCAGCCGGTAATGGTGTCACCATAGAAATGATGCAGCAGACAAGAGACAAGCAGAAATACTCCACAGTGTGGAATGGAGCAAGCCAGAGAGTGTGGAGAGGAGATGAGCAGAGAAACAGTGAGGGGGAAGAGCCAGACAAGTGTGTGTGTGTGTGTGTGTGTGTGTGTGTGTGTGTGTGTGTGTGTGTGTGTGTGTGTGTGTGTGTGTGTTTGTCTCTGTGACAAATGACAAAAGGGCAGGCAGAGTGGAATACAGAAGGTGCTTCAGGTATGGCATGGGGAGTAAGGCAGGCCACGGCCACACTATTTTCACAAATCCCATTTCATCAAATTAGCTGATCAATCAGAGCAGCAAACAGAGGTGGAAGCTGTCTTATCTGATGGAACATGCCTGCTCCTGGTTAGCCATGAATGGGAATCAACCTCGTCTTCTGGGCCACAAATATACCATCATTATGAGCATTACAAGCGTAGCTGCAGAGCCTGCCATCATCATTGACCTTCCTTTAATCCCCTTTCAATGGAGACAAAGAAATGAAGGTGTAATTTGTAAAGCACACGTCTGAGGTTAACAGCCGTCGATAACTGAAAACAGAGGGAAGTGAGGTCACAGTCATGCCCCAATTAGGAGAGCTGCTACTGGACTGAAGCACATCGCAAAGTGAATTAGTGATGGAGTGATAGAATGAGTCTGTGAAATACATTTTCTGTGTGTGAGCTTTGTGTGGTGATACAGTCAGGTAGTATCTGTAGTGGAATGGACCAGAAGTGAAGTTGTGTGATCATTTCCTCTGAGGACTTCTTTTCATAACCCTTATGTATCTAAACCACACAAGCACACAAACATACATGAATAGACACACATATATACACGCACACAGAGACACACACACACACACACACACACACACACACACACACATACACACATCTTTAGTGACATAGACATGTGTCAGTCTACCTGTCCAGATGCTGTTTGAGTGTGATCTCAGATCTTAATGAGAGTGGTGGGCTGAGTTCATTTGACAGCTAGCAGACTCATAAACTTACTTTAATTCTTTGTATGCTCTACACACACACACACATAACCAGACACACACAGAGAAAGTGGATCTCATCAGCAAGTAGGGTGCCACTTCTCTCCATACTGTCCTCATCCCCTGAGGCGTAATCCTGTGCTGCCTTTCTCTCTCTCTCTCTCTCTCTCTCTCTCTTCTGTCTTTCTTTTTTCCTTTTCCTGCAGGGAGGGTGAAGGGCGCAGAATCATCTCAGACTAGCATCTGTTCCAGCACATCTGAGTAGAATCCTAACATGCTAAATTTTTGGGTAAACACTGCCATACTTGTGCACTCTCATTCTGTTGGCTTGCCTCTGTTGTCTGTTGTTTGTTGGGTGATTTGTTTGTGATCAAGCAAACAATGGAGCCACAAAGACAGGAAAAGCGGACTTTTCTTGACTTCATTTGACTTTTGTTGTCAAATTCAGAAATTACCTTATAATTTGCAGCAGATCTATGTTCCTTTTAACTGTGGAAACAATACTTTTCTCTCTCTCTCTCTCTCTCTCTGTGTGTGTGTGTGTGTGTGTGTGTGTGTGTGTGTGTGTGTGTGTATGCGTTTGAAGCCTTGATGATCATGCTTGGCGGTTTCTCCCTATGCTGCTGAGCTACCATGACCTGTGGTACTGAAGAACGGAGCCTCTGACTGTGGATCATTCTTTTTATTTTATTTTATTTATTTTGTGGAAGTCTCTGCATTGTGAAGGCTGCCCAATGAACAGTACCATTCATCCTTGGTCAGATGGTGCCTATTTGAAAGTACCATTTAAAATTTTGTTCCATCTGCTCTTAATGCCATGGAGTCTAGATTATTCAGCCTCTGAAAGCCATGGGATTGAATGAACATTCCTCTTTTGCTCTTCCAAAGACTTCAAGTGTATGTATCTTTTTCACTTGCTTTGCTACATCTTTGCCAAGACGTGCTATGAGAAACTACAATTGGACTTCACTGACATGAGATGTGACAATTTGAAAGTTCCAGTGACTAAGACGTGTGTTATGTTTTGGGCTGCACATGGTGCATGAGGGCAATGCCTTTTGGTTTCCTTTAAATCCAACTGTACTGTAACTTTTCAAGCACACTACACCTGCTTACTGACCTGAATATCACTAATCTGAGCATTCCTTTCTTAACGTCAAGAGCTTTTCCAGTTAAATCAAATGCATCCTTGCACAGATATAAGTACAAAGCCTCAGTATGTCTATAGCTCCAGCAAGTGGAAGAGTAAAACTCTGGCCACCCACATGGAGAAGCTGACAGCCGACTGACTGCCTGAGCAGTTGCCTCCAACACCTCTCAGTTATATGACAGCTGGAAGTGTCGAGATAGAGGGGTGATTGAACAGGCGAGACAAACACAAGGAAAAAAAAATAATAAACTTATAACAAACTTCGGCGTGCCTCCGGAATATGGACCCCTTCCAATAAATAATCTTAGAATTGCGAATCGCACCCCAGAGGGTTCGCACAAAATCTGGTGTTTTTCTTCCTATGGTTCTTAATAGGTCTCTTGGGTGCTCCTTGGTTATGCTGCGTGCGAGAAAAAGAAAAACATTGGGGTGTAAGAACAGATATTCCCACTGTGTGTTTCTCGTACAGTTTTTATGTGTGTGAGTTTGTGTGTGTGTGTGTGTGTGTGTGTGTGTGTGTGTGTGTGTGCGTGAGAGAGAGAGAAAGAGTTTGCTTGGGTCTGCTTTTTATTGCCCTTTCCTTACCTTCTCTCAAGTCTTCACTTCACTTCTCTTCCAGGTTGTTCTTCACCTGAAGTTTGACTGAACTCTCTATGCACCTGTGTCTTGCCTTTCTTTCTCTTTTCCTCCCAATCTCACCATCTTGCATATGAGTGATTCAGATGGTTTGGGGTTGATAAATGTGTTTTGCCTGTGAGTGAAGTCTAAAAGTGAAATAGTGTTTTCATGTGGAATGTAAGGAGACAGTGAGGGGACAAAAAAGGATTCAAGCTTATGGAGATATCTCATCGCCAGAAAAGACCATAGAAAACATCTAACAACAGTGCTCTCTGTCCTTGGGAACAAGGATTGTCAAATTGAGCGGAACAATGTTGTCTTGCGTTTGTATGCGTACCTGCCTTTCACTATCTCTCCTTCTCACCCGCTCTCCCACTTCTCTCCTTCTTTCTCTCCTTCTCTCATTGAGTGTATGTACACGAAGCACAAACCATTTTACAGTTGTGTTTTTTGCTATTTTTGCTGTTGTTTTTGCTGTGTGTGTGTGTGTGTGTGTGTGTGTACAGCCATAAAAATGCAGCAGAGATGCTCTCACACTGCAGTGAAATCAGCACTGCAGTACCCTCTCTCTCTCTCTCTCTCTCTCTCTCTCTCTCTCTCTCTCTCTCTCTCCTGCTGCCTCCTCCCTCCCTCTCACTTCCCAATTTCATAACTCATTCAGATAGCACTCAGCCAGGCAGTAAGAAGCCTTGAGCACTGCTCAACACTGCCGAGTCTCTTGAAGCAGCATCAACACGTGCCACGTCGCAATTACACATCTCCTCAAACAAACTCCGTTTAACCACCGCGCCACAGCTGCTGTGTTTTAAGCTTGCACTCGTTATAATGTGTACATCATGAAGATTGAGATGATGGTTTTTATAATGGCTATGTGTGTATATGTGTGTCTGTGTGTGTGTGTGTGTGTGTGTGTGTGTTTGTTTGTGTGTGTGTGCATTTATTTTCTTTTCATGGTCAAGCCCTTGAAGCAGAAGCCTATAGAAGAGTAATGTATGCATGGGGATGAAAGACAGTTGCATTTCTCTTTTCTTCTCTGTAATGAGGCCATCATAGAAGGGACACGAAAAAGGATGGGTTGCAGACATCTGCAAGGGAAATTTTCACAAGTGCAACTGAACAGAGCAAACAGAAAACAGTTTTCAGAGTGTTGGTAGTGGGGGTAAGGATTAGGGCGAAAAGTAGGACATATTTTATACTTTCTTGCTGTTTCTGGTGGAGCTTTGTTTCTAGCACACAGCTGCTGCTGCTACCATCACCCTAGCCCGCTGCTACACATACACACACACACACACACCTTCCTCCTGCCTTTCTCTGTTGTCTGGTGGTGTAGAGCTGGGCTGGGTGGGGGGTGTGAGAGGGACGCCTGGCCTGGGTGAGAAATGGACCCCGTGTGTTTTTGCCATTTGCTGGCTGCTTATTAACTTCCTGCAGTAGGAGCAGTATCTACAGATCCTCAAGGTTGACTTTTCTTCTACCTTTTCATCTTCTTTGTCTGCAGGAGGTGAGGGATGGTGAAGAGAAGTGTGAGAGACAGAGGGAACAGGCAAAAGAGGAAAACATGCACAACTTTTTCTCTGTCTTCATGTAGTACTTGTGTAACTCTGGTGGATCTCAAGGTTTGCAGGTTTTACGTAAGATTGAGGGTGTGTTCATTGACACTGAGATTCCTTTTGTCCCTTTATTACTTAAAAAAATACATAAGTTTCAGTCATACAGAAATTAGGCTTTGAGAATATGAGTTCATGATATTGTCGGGGCCTTAAACCCTCCCTCCCTGCCTTGCAAGGCATCTATTCCAGAAGAGCAATACATTTACATTTACATTTATGCATTTAGCAGACGCTTTTATCCAAAGCGACTTACAACTCATCAACTATCAATTGTTCCGGGCCAGTCTCCCCTAGAGCAACTTAGGGTTAAGTGCCTTGCTCAAGGGCACAACGGTGGCAGCCGGGATTCGAACCCAAAACTTTTCAGGCTACTTACACACTAGCCAGGTTCCTTAACCACTACGCTACCACCACCCCTATACACCACCCCAATACAGGCCCAAAAGATTCTGAAGAACTCTTCTGATCCTAATAATGGACTGTTCTGAAGAACTCTTCTGATCCTAATAATGGACTGTTCTGAAGAACTCTTCTGATCCTAATAATGGACTGTTCTGAAGAACTCTTCTGATCCTAATAATGGACTGTTCTGAAGAACTCTTCTGATCCTAATAATGGACTGTTCAAACCACTTAGGTCAAGCAGATGCCTATGTAGCCACAAGGCTAGAACTGAAAGAACACACAGAAACAGCACACTTTCAATGAATCCTGCATTCATAAAGCATTATAAAGGCATTCATAAATGGTTACAATGCAGTCATAACACTTTATACCTAATGACATTAGTAATTCTAACTGTTTATACATTCTCATGACTGTTCTCATCAGGCATTATAATGTTAAGCCCTTACAACATTTTTTGCCTTTTGATGCAGAACAAAAACCACTTTACTTACTGTCTGTAATAGTGCCTTATTGATTTTAATGAGTAATTGAGTGAAGTAAATTATGAGTTCACTATACTATACTGACTTTGCACAAATCCACCCCTCAACACTCACACAGATATCCTAACACATTACACTACACTTACACTCACTCCATACACCCTCTATTAATACAGATATGTCAGGGTTTATTTGGGTGTTTTGAAACTAGGAAATTAGGAATATGACAATCTGAATGAGGAGTTTACATGATTTTCACCCAACCTGAACATTGTCAAAATTCCAGTTAGAGCAGGAATGTGCTGTGTATGTAAATGTAGTCAATGTCTTCAACCAGGCACACTAACTCTCTCCCACAGGCTCTTATCTGTTTTTCTTTTGCCCTGATTTCTACTGGCACTATTGACCTGCAGAGAAAAGATAGAAATGGCCATTGGATTAGAGGTGCATACACACACAGTAAAGTCTCAGTAAACTTATTATACACCTCAAGTTACCATCAGTATGACCTGGCTGAATATTGGCTGTAACCCTCAACTTTTTTGAGCATAAACAATAACTAGTAAAGCAGGTTTCAAGAGAGGCTTCTACTCCTCTTCCCCACCAACATACGTTTAGCTGCCTGAGGGCGACATGTCTTCCTCCCAGCATCTCTCTCTCTCTCTCTCTTTGCCGTCTGGCTGGGCTGTTCATCTGTACATCCATCCTGTCTGTCAAGCCCAGCTGACACTTACACACATCAAAGAGCTATGCAGGTT